>JAKKZJ010000015.1:24065036-24070036 GCA_033441845.1 Pangasius mekongensis
CACACACACACACACACTCACATACACACACACACACTCACACTCTCACTCACTCACACACACACACACACACACACACACACTCACTCACTTCCTCCAGTGCAGGATGTGGAGGCTGAAGCGCTGCAGAAACTTCAGGTGAGCTTTAATTCTTTATTATTATTTATTGTGTGTTCAGCAGGACGAGGGCCACAGAGACACAACCACTACACACAACTACTGACATACGCCAGAAAGGAGGAAGATAAAGACAGAACACTGACAGACTGATAATCTTTCACAGAGAGAAAGAGAAAGAGAGAAAGAAAGAAAGAAAGAAAGAAAGAAAGAAAGAAAGAAAGATGGACTGTAAAATAAATATATAGCAAGAAATGACAGAAAAAACTGAAAAAAGACATCAAGACTGAAAGAAAGGACAAATGAAGAAGAAAGAAAGAAAGAAAGAAAGAAAGAAAGACAGACAAACAAACAAACAAATAAAACACAACATAAGAAAGAAATATACAGAAGCAAGACAAAGACACAAAAAGAATAAATGAAAATGAGCAGGAAATATGAAAAGAAACAACAGACAGAACTGTGAATAAACAGAAAGACAAAAATATAACAGAAATAAAGAAAAACATAAACAAGTAAACAGACATATGGATAAAATCAAATAAAAGACAATAAAATGTATAAAGGACAGATTGATTTATATTTTTATATTTTTTATAAGTTTTATTCATCGCTAAATATAACTTTACTCCAACTCCAGAGTCTGTGTCTTATTTGTTTGTTTGTTTGTTTGTTTGTTTGTTTGTTTGTTCGTTCCTTAGTAACTAAAGTTCCGTCCGGACTCGTGTTTAAATCTGTATCTCATGTCACTGATTATATTTTTATTAGAAAGAAGAAAAACAGTTTAGAGATTTTGTGAGTTTCTGAGTTTTGTGTTTATTAATGAAGCGTTTTTATGTCATTATCATACGTTTTTTTATTCCTGAGTAATAAAGGGCTGGAGATGTTGTTGTTGTTGTTGTTGTTGTTGTTGTTGTTGTTGTTGTGTAGCGCTGAGATGCTGTTCGTCGTATTTCCTGTTGTGATGGCGGCGGCGGCGGCGGCGGCGTGCGGTGAGTCACTGCTGCTTTTGTTATGCTTTATTTCTCTTCTTTTCACTTTATTATTATGGTCTGTTTGTACAACAGCTGGAAACAGCGCATGTGTTTATGTTAGAATTATATTTACATTTATCTCATGTACACACCTGAGCAGGTGAGGGTGAGCAGGTGAGCGTGAGCAGGTGAGCGTGAGCAGGTGAGGGTGAGGGTGAGCAGGTGAGGGTGAGCAGGTGAGCGTGAGCAGGTGAGGGTGAGCAGGTGAGGGTGAGGGTGAGCAGGTGAGGGTGAGCAGGTGAGCGTGAGCAGGTGAGGGTGAGCAGGTGAGCGTGAGCAGGTGAGGGTGAGCAGGTGAGAGTGAGGGGCCTCGCTCGAGGGCCCCGCGGTGGCGGCCTGGTGCTGCTGGGGACTGAACTCATTACTTCTACATGTTTTAAACTCATCAACACATTCATCCACAGGGTCTGTGATCACTCCATCATCCAATCACTCCATCATCCATCACTCCATCACTCCATCATCCATCACTCCATCATCCAATCACTCCATCACTCCATAATCCATCACTCCATCATCCATCACTCCATCATCCAATCACTCCATCACTCCATTATCCATCACTCCATCATGCAATCACTCCATCATCCATCACTCCATAATCCATCACTCCATCATCCATCACTCCATTATCCAATCACTCCATTATCCAATCACTCCATCACTCCATCACTCCATCATCCCATCATCCAGAATATGAGAGATTGCTGTCATGTGCAGGGAGAGAGCAGTACTCGCCAGATGTTCCTGCAGCTGCTTCAGTGTTGCTGTAGGCTTCTCAGCAGCTTTTCTTCTTGTCCTTTCATCAGTTTTGGAGGAACGTGCTGATGTTGGTGATCAGAAACAGCTGATGTTTATTTGGGGTTAATCACTTCAGCGCTGACAGCTGGGTGATGATTACTTCTGAACAGGAGTTTAAATGCGATTGGTTCATTCTGAAAAAAGTCACATGACCCATTATATTTATACTTATGCAAGCAGATCATTGTAAGATTTTTCTTTATCTTTTGTATACGTGTGTGTGTGTGTGT
The DNA here is from genome assembly GCA_033441845.1 of Pangasius mekongensis. NCBI lineage: Eukaryota > Metazoa > Chordata > Actinopteri > Siluriformes > Pangasiidae > Pangasius > Pangasius mekongensis. The sequence continues at coordinate 24,067,219 of JAKKZJ010000015.1, forward strand.
GTGTGTGTGTGTGCGTGTGTGTGTGTGCGTGTGTGTGTGCGTGTGTGTGTGTGTGTGTGCTCTGTGCAGAAGTCTTGGCACCCTATATATTTTTAGTACAGATTTGTTTCCTGCTCTTTATAGAATTTTAAAATGCAGAAGTGAAGTCAGTGATCATCACACTCATATGTGCTTGTTAACAAATATGTTGTTTCTGTATATTTTTGAGTTGAATCAAAATGAAATCATAATTAAATGTTATAACTCGTTCGTTATCTCTGGTTTTTAGGAAAGTTGGAGTGTGATTTCCCGCCTGCTCCACTGTACTATGGAATTTTGGGAAAACCGGTCTTCCTGCACATCCCGATTCCCTCAAACACCCACCGCTTCTGTCTGAAAAAGGACAATAGTGTTATATTACAAGGTAGAAGAGAAGATCATTCACTCTGTAAGGTCCATCAAAATGGCGTCGAGTTGTTCGGCAGTGGATCAGTGAAGATCAGCCGCTGTGTGAAAAGCCACTCGGGAGAATATCGCTGGGAAACGTTCGACTCTGACGGAAGAGTGCAGTGTGACGTCACCTTCACGCTCCACGTCCACCGTACAGACGTTTCCTTCAGTAACAGAATTAAATTAATATTAACCTTTCTTTTTTTTTTTAGAGAACGTCAGATTTCCTTCACCGTCTGAGTCTAATCTACACTGTGTTTCTTATTGTGTGTGTGTGTGTGTGTGTGTGTGTGTGTGTGTGTGTGTGTGTGTGTGTTGTTATTAAAAAACTCTACTCAAAGCTAACAGGCTAGCCAAAATGTTTTTCAAGAACTCATTATGAAAAAATTCTTTTTTTTTTTTTAAATCAATTAGAAAATCTGACGTCAGCTTTTTACAGCTTCTGTGACTCAAAGAGAGAACGTAGAGCCGAGACTCATGACCTCAGCAAATAAACAGACTAAACTCGACTAGCATGCGAACAGCTAATGTCTGCTGAGGAGGTTGTGAGAAACGCTGAACAATATTTGAACAAAGGGGACGTCTTTTAGCATCTTTTGAAGAGGACGGAGTAGCGATGGACACCACGGAGCAGATTATAACGAGAGGTTTTACACAAATAATCACACAAACTTTCTGTGTGTTGTGAGAAAAACGTAATGTTTTTATTCTGTCTGCGTTATCTGGGGAAGCGTTTTCGTTTCCAACGTTTTTTTATTTTACAGCACAGAGAGCCTTGTGGATGCTAATGTGCTAATCTATGGCTTAAATTGATTGATAAATTACAGATAAATTCACAGAGAAGACTGACATCACTTCCTGTGCAGCCTTGATGATTTCTGTAGCCTCTTTGCGCCCTCTAGTGGCCATGTGACAAATATCACTTCATAAGTCTGTAATATACAATTAGTGTATATTTAAGTCAATAATGATTTTTATCTTTCAGCTTTCACTAAACACAACTTTGCTCCATTTCTGGAGTTTGTGTGTCTATTTATTTATTTATTTGTTTATTTGTTTATTTATTTATGGGGTTTTTTTTGCCTTCAGTTTCATATTTTACTTAAATCTGTATACAATGTGGAAAATGTAATGTTATTGATTACATTATTATTATTTCTTATATTAAAATTATATTCCTCTTTCCCTTTTCCTCACACAGATCATCATGATCATCATCTCTCCAGTGCTGACCTTCACTCTCTCCGTCAGCCATCTGCTGAAACTCCACCTTCTTCCAACGACACGGATAAAACCAGCGATTCGTTACTAACGCAGGACTCAGATTCCACAAACACGGCACTGAGAGAACAGATCTGTGGTGAGACACGTTAATAATAATGATCCTTATAATAAAGATATCTACACCACAGCGCTGCTGCTGAATCCTGCGCTCTGATTGGTCAGAAAGTGTTGATTAATTTTCTATAACAGCAGCTCTGACGGTAGTGTCAGATACGTTATCGTTTCTATAGTAACAGCTCATTCACAGGGATGTGTACAGACGTAAACAGATTAAAAAACATGTTTAATCGTTGATATGTAAGGAGATGTTTATTCAACATTTATGGAAGGAGTCTCCAGTGTCAGCGCTCTGTAACAGTCAGAGGTGAAGCTGTAACTGTAAGTTTTCCGACGTCTTCAGGACAGAGGAGTTTACGCTTCTTTGCGGTTTCTCAGTAACATGCGGAACAAGCTGCGATTTTATGTTTTGTCTTATTAACTTGAAGAGAGAGAATAAAGAGACGCTGGTGAGGGAACGACTGTTTATAGCTGCTGTAACGTAAGTGACAACTTGTTCCACAACGTTTAATGGAGCTATAAGTGGATAAAAAGCATGACGTGTTGTTCTTTAATAAATAAAGAACTGTAATTGTGGGTAAATCACTGTGGTGTAAGAGGAATAAAACTCTGGGGCTGTGCTGTTAGAGGAAAACAATCAGCACCGTGTTGTGTTTAGTTCCTTGAGAGTCAGTTTCCTGCTCAGGTGCTGGAATAAAGGTGTTGGAGTTAAACTGCGAGATGAACAGGAACTCTTTCTGATGAGTTTCCTGTGTGCTTTTTGTGTTTAGTGGACAGTAAAGTTTTCCTGCTGCTGTGTGGAGTGATGGCGGCGTTCCTCACACTCATCACTGCACTGTGCTGCCTCGCCGTCACGCTGAAGACGACATCATCACCTGCCTGCGGCACTTCACCTGGTCAGACTTCAGCTTATCTGCTCTATACGTTCGGTTCATTAAATTAATCACAGTTCATGAATGTGGAAAGAGAAAATTAAACAGACCTCCACAGACTCACGCTGAGCTTCACCAGTTTTACAAACGTTTTCATTTTCCGGGACAAAATCAAA
>JAKKZJ010000015.1:24072536-24080234 GCA_033441845.1 Pangasius mekongensis
ATCACCCATCGAGCCGGTACCATCAATTTATAAACGTAGATGATGTAAATAAAGATGTAAATGATGTAAATGATGTAAACAGGTGTGGAACTGTGGTGTACCAGGAAGGAATGAAATGCCTCTGTACATTAAAGTCGAGGAAACAGTTTTTCACGGTGTTCAGTGCATTCAGAAACCATTCAGACCCCTTCATTTTAAGATGCAGTCTTAAGCTAAAATGCTTTAAAAAAATGTTCACATCGATCTGCACTCCGTAAACCGTAATGCCAAAGCAAAACCCAGATCTGTGACAAGTCCGTAAATTTATTAAACAGAAAAACCTGAAATCTCGCGCTGACACACTGAAGCATTCGGAGCCTCTGCTGTGACACCTGAAGTGTAGCTCAGTGCTTGTCATCGCCTCGGATCAGAGTCCACCTGAGACACATTCAGCTGATTGGACCTGATCTGATTTGGAACTGCATACACACACACACACACACACACACACACACACACCTGTCTGTTTAAGGTCTAGCAGCTGAAAACACACATCAGAGCAAAACCCAAGCCGTGAGGTGAAAGGAGCTGCCTGCGTTTGGGGAAATGACTGAATACTTTCTGAATGCAGTGGATTTAATAAACTATTTCTCAGCATCTCATTATAATGAACAAATTTTCATTCTGAGGAGCAAAATTTCTTAATGTCAAGTAAACAAAGTATTTTACGTAAACAAAGTTCTGTTGTTTAGACAGAACTAACTTTCATTTTCTCATCCAAACCAAGTTAATGTTAAGATAATGCCGTGAGATCACACGAGAAATAACAACCACGTCAGTAGATGAAGTAAAAGCAGGCGAGTCCACAGATTTTAGGGATTCTGCAGTCCCATGGTGACGTTTCCATGGCAACGTGGAGGCTCAGATTCGAGTTGATTTAAAGACATCAGCAGGTACATCAGAGTAAAAGATCTGCTCTGGTCTCGAGCTGCTCTGTCTCAGACGCTTCTGTGTTCGAGATAAAGCTCTGACCGCAGTCGCGTTACAGTCTGGACCTCCGTCTTCCTGTCTGTGTGTCTCTGAATCTGAAGCTGTGAAAGAAGAACCTTTGTTAGAACTCAGATTAAAAAAAAAAGTCTTCTAATGATTCATCTGGCTGTGTGTTCGGATTTCTCAGAAACGAAGGCTGCATTCACGAAATTCTCGACAATCAGAAGCCTCCAGTGACGTAACTGCTGACAAACACAGCTTTGTGTGGTAGAGAGCAAGGCCACGCCCACAGGAAGAGCAAGGCCACGCCCACAGGAAGAGCAAGGCCACGCCCATAGGAAGAACAAGGCCACGCCCACGGGAAGAGCAAGGCCACGCCCACGGGAAGAGCAAGACCACGCCCATAGAATGAGAAACACCACACCCATAGAAAGAACAAGACCACGCCCACAGAATGAGAGAGGCCACGCCCATTTGGTATCGCCACATTAGAGAAGATTGGTCTTGTATTCTGCCTCTTGTTTCCTCTCTTTATGAAGTTTTTCTAAGATGCTGTGTTGAAGATCAGACTTTAGATTTCCGTCACGGTTCTGTTTCTCGTCGTCTTCACGTCGCACTGCACCTGCGAGAAACTAAACCCTTTCGCCCTCTTTTATTACGTGCTTCTGAGACGATGTGAAGTCTGACAGCTCGGATCTGCTCCGTGTGTGTCACAAACCATAACCGCACACTTTCACAGGATTCTCTGCTTCATATAAAGTTTTATAAACTGATTCAACACAAATCTTGTGTGTTTTGAGGTGAGTGTGTGAGGATTATGCGGTTCGCCTGATGCTAAACTGGTAGCCAGCTTTCATTACTAGCAGCATTATCCTCGAGTGCAGGAATAAAGACGTAAACGTGTGTGGAATAAAGGAACATTGGGGCCCGTTTTAGGCTGAACTGTAACTTTCAGCTTTAAGGCTAAAAAACGGAACTGTATTTTTGCAGAACCTGCACTCGTCTCTCTTCAGGGTTCCTCATGAAAACCTTCCACACTGATTTCTTCCACTCTCGGTTTCCTGCTAATGTTTAAAGGTTATTAACTCTATAAGGAATGCTTAAAGGTTCTAAGCTAAAATGTGCAGCACCTTTCAGAAAAGTGGAACCTCTTTAGGAAACGTTTGTTCAGAGAATAAGGAAAAGTCTCCACACAGGAGGTTTAGGATCTAGAACCTTTAGAACCTTTGAGTTTATAGGAATTTTATATTAATACTGTTCCATTTATGTTGTTAAGCTCCGCCCCTTTGGGTTCTTCCCTCTTTTATAAAGAGTTTGTAGCGCGATGTGACGTCTCGGTGAGAGGGTTCCGGTTCTCCTCATATTCTACTGGCCAGGATCTTTTTATTGAGTTTCTTGAAGAACGATTGGATGTTACAGAGCCTGCACTTCTTCCTCTTCCGGTTCCTTCCTCGTTTGTAGTAGACTCCCTCCCAGTTCTCCTCGTTCTCCTCGTCCTTCACCCACGGTCTCCAGGCCCCGCCGTTGTTCTGCGGATTGGCGCGCGGGTCGTCAGGCGGGTACCGGACCGCCGTGGCTGTGCTGTTGTAGAAGGCCAGGCGCTGGAGGAGCTTCTTCACCACGTCGGGTCGGTTCTCCGCCAGGTCGTTTCTCTCGCACGGATCTGCCGTGACGTTAAAGAGCCAAATCGACTTCTTTTCCTTGTCCACGTTTCCCCGTTCCAGGTTCCACCATCCGGTCGGGAAGCTGGTTAACACCTGAGGAGGGATCCAGTCGCCGTGACCCGGATCTCCGGTCAGAAGCTTCCAATCTCCGACTCTTATGGCCGCCTGGACCGCCGTATCCCACAATCCCTTGCCTTCCTGCAGCGATCCTAAACCTCGCCGATGCAGAGGATCGATGTTGTGTAAGATTTCAAACCTGGGAGACGCTTTATCCTCACTGATGACGGGCCAAACGTCGTAACCGTCCAACGTCTCATTCTGTGAAACGTTTCCTCCGGCCAAACGTACGAGAGTCGGGAACCAGTCCGTGATGTGGATTAGCGCTCTGCTAATCCTGCGCTTGTAGCGTATTAGCGGGCTGTGCACAAACCCCAGTGCTCTGACTCCGCCCTCCCAGTAAGTCCCCTTGCGCCCTCTTAAGGGCCAATTGCTCCCTCCGGTGAACGGCTGCGCTCCGTTATCCGTGGAAAAAATGATGATGGAGTTGCGATAGTAGCCGTATTTGCGTAGCGCGTACGTGATGTTGTGCACCGCCTCGTCCACGATGGAGATCGTCGCTGCGTATTTCCTGCGTGGGACGTTCCCCATGGTGCGATACGGATAAATATACGATTTGGGCGGTTTTAAAGGAGCGTGAGCCGCCTGAAGGGACAGGAAGAGGAAGATCGGCTGAGACGGATCGTGTGTCGCTAAAATCTTGCGCACTCTCTGAGTGTACAGGTGAGTGGAGTATTTTCCCGCTTTGCTCCACGCTAACGAGTCGCCGTCGTGCAGGTCGAAGCCGCACAGAGATTTCCCATCGCACGAGTCGAACGTGTAATAATCCACGCTTCCCGTCAGAGAGCCGAAGAAGGTGTGGAAGCCGCGGTGCGTCGGGAGGCAGCGTTTACGGTAGAAGCCCAGGTGCCATTTTCCCACCATGTGGGTGGAGTAACCGGCTTCCTGGAGACGCTGCGGCAGCGTGGACGCGTTCAGCGGGACGCAGCTCGGCTGGCGGGGACGGATGATCGAGTGCTGGAGACCTGTGTGGATCTGATACCTGCACAGAAATACAGTTCATCATTGTTAGCATGCTAACGGCTGTCAGAGCTGTCAGAATTAGCCGTAGATAAAGTTACCTGCCCGTGATGAGCTGGCTGCGTGACGGCGTGCACAGCGGCTGCACGTAATAATTCTCCAGTCGCACTCCTTCGGCCGCCAGCTTGTCGAGGGTGGGGGTGTGCAGCTCGGCGCTGTGGTAGCCGATATCGTTAAAGCCCTGATCGTCAGTCAGGATGAAGATGATGTGAGGAGGAGGTCTGGGTTTAAACACGCCGCCGAAACGATCCGAGTCGCTCTCCACCTGATTGGGCTTCATCCAGTCCCACAGAGCTCCGCCCAGGTCCAACACAACACACAGAACACACAGAGACAACATGGCCGCAGGGGGGACGCGGGGGGGCACGAGGGGGGGCACGAGGGGGGGCCTGAGGGAAATCACACACGTCCACAGAGATGGGAAAGCGCAGTGAGGAACACGGGACGAGTCAAGGGTCTAAAAGGCTTCCGAGCTTCTCTCTGTCCTCTAAATTCCACTTCTTTTATTTTCATGACGTCTCGTGTCGGCTCATGAAGACGCCAAAGAACCTGTGAGTGAAATCCAGCGTCCTTCTAGTCCAGAAAGCACAAAAATAACTTGCTGACACACACGTGGTGACTCAGTGGTTAGGGATTTGGGCTTCTGCCCGGAAGGTCGTGAGTTTAAATCCCAGCACCAAGCTGCTACTGTTGTGTGAAAGTCGTTTAATCCTCAGCTGCTGACTCGTGTCCCGTCTCGCCCCATGAGCTCACTGAGCAAACGCACGCATGCAGGACTGAACACACTTAAACTCCCAAAGCTCTCCTTTATCAGTGCAACGCCAGCACTCTGCTGTTTAAAGAAAAGAAGACGAAGAAATACAGATAACGCAAGCAGCTCAATCCACGTCCACGAGATCAGTGCAGAATTCCAAAGCAGGAGCAGAAGTGGGGAATAACGCAGAGATGAAGCCTTCACTCTGACGCTCAGCTGGACTTTCCTCTGTGCTTCTGCTGCTTTGAGGGGTTTTTAGTTTCCTCCAGCTCTCCTGTGTCTCATCCAACTTCTCCAACTTCAGCTCTGACGTGAGAAATTCAGGGTTGCCAGATCTGCGTCACAAAAACTCTACAGAACTCCAGATCAGCAGATCAAATGTGGGAAAGTTTGAGTCCAGTTTCATATAATTCCATCTTATTCTTTTCAAAAAAAATAAATAACAGGTAGCTTTTAACGCATTAAGCAGCAGCGATTAAATAAGAGTGTTTTCTTTCACACTGCTCGCTCCTGCAGTTATTTTCTTTTGTAACTGTGTGATATTTTCTAATTAATTCATTTGGTTCTTGAAATAAATCCGTCATTTAATCCAGCGAGCAGGAGAGCAGGAGAACACAGCACTTCTAATTTCTTCTGTATTAAAGTTAAAATCGCTCGCGACTGCGACTGTTTTATCCTAAAAAATATATATATATATGTATATGTATAAAAAATACCAGTATATATCTCTTTATATTTTCTTCATAGCTGTGAAACACTAATTAAATAACACACTAATAGTCGGAAAATTGGTTGATTTTTGATTAATTGATTCACGCGTTACAGCTCCGTATTAGCGATTAGCAGATTAGCAGCGCAGGCTAAGTGTCCTAGCGACAAACACTCTCCAGAGACAACAACGATCTTTTTATTTTCCTCTAAACTTTATTTTAGTTCGTAATCTCGCTGTACACATTTACAGCACACCATGAAACAGTTATTATTATTATTAAGTTGTTATTAAGTATTTATTTTGTATAGCAGGAGCTAGCTGAAGTGGCGAGAGAGGAAATGAAAAAATGTTGAACTTTGATGCTATAAATATACATTTTACTGCAAGTGTATTTACTATAGTTACAAAACCTCATTTCTGTCATTAACTCACTCGTTTTGTTTTATAAATAATATAATATAATATAAATATAATATAAATAATCAGCACTTTGCTGTGAATTCATATAATTTGCAGGAAAACCGCGGAACTGGCAACACCACACACACACACACACACACACACACACACACACACACACACACACACACACACACACACACACACACACACAGTGTTCAGCTCAGAGCCATATAAGGAGCGCAGAGCTGTAAATTCCGCTGCGCGTTTATACCTGCAGTTACGGTACTGATTCATTCACCGCACAGAAATCCGCCCAAACAGAGCCGGGTGCAAAAGTTTACACACCCCCATGGATCTAGATCTAAATTTAGCCTCATCACATCCGTCTAATTTTACTTTTCATTTCAATTTCTTCACAAAGATAAAAACACACACCGGAAGTCTGGAGCAGAACAGCCGGAAGTCTGCACTGAAACAGAACGTGTGGTTTGTCTAGTGTTTAGCATTAATTTTTTTTATTTTAAAAATACTGAACAATTCAGCAGGTTCTTAAGACATTTGTTATAAACAGTACAAACACAAACTGAAAATAAAACAAACTAAATAAAAAATAAAATCGAAATTAAAGGGCATCACAAACATTCACTAAATTCATTTAACAAAGACAGTTTTTCAGGCTTTATTTTATTTATTTTTTTAATTTTATAGATTTAAAATAAATTTCAGAATGTCTGGAAATGAACAAAATGGGTTTTGAGCCACTTTACTGTTATTCTGAAATAAAATCTAAACTTTTCCTAGTAACAGTCTCATGGTGAGAGAAGGCGGTGTGCGCTGCCCCCTAGCGGCCGCTGAGTGTAATGCGCTCACTGCTACTGAAGTACAAAATAAATACCATCACAAAGAAGCTTTAATGAGACAGATTTATTAAACACTTTAATTACAGTTACAGTTTTACACACACACACACACACACACACACACACAGTTTAGAGGAAGCTGAAGAACACGTCTCAGGCTTTCACGTTGACGGCGTTCTCCAGAACTTTAGCCACCTGATCAGCGCTCATGTTGTCCAGAGGAACGCTCTGCTCTTTACCGAGCGCTGGAACAGTCAGAACACACAGCAGTTATTGCACACTCTCACACACACACACACACACACACACACACTCTCTCACTCACAGTTTATATTCCTGTCTTAGTCCCTAAATGTGTGTATAAACAGCTCGTCTGTGCTGAAACAGTAAAACAGCTCCAGTCGGAGAAACACGTTTAATGATGGAGGAGTGGAGATGAACTCTACAGAGTCTGAGCGTCAGATTGCAGCATAAATCTGATTTAGCGAGATTAGACTGTTGATGATTTGACGTGATGCAGGATTTGTCCATTCTGTAAATATGTTTAAAAAATAAAAATCTCAAACCTCCTCAGGAGCAGATCACTCAGTGTAAAGATGACTTTAGACTCATAAAGGCATTTATAAGAGAACCGTGTGTTTGTTGTATTAATATGTATTTTATTTATATTTTATTTATTTACACAGTTCATCTAAAGGAGCCATGTGCATGATGTGACGGAGCAGCTGCAGTTCAGGAGGAGTAAATACGTCTGCGTGACGTGACGTGACTGGAGTTAGCGTGAGGACGTGAGACGAGCCGCGTTACTGACGTCTCTGCAGGACTCGACACTGACATTTCACCTGCTCTTATTAGTCGTCTGTTCAAACCGAACGATGCTTCAGTTAAAGTAAATTACCAGATGCATGAGCTGCTTACACAAGAAATTAAACACATAAAACAAAAAGTGGCCGTGATTCTGTTCACTGGAGAACTCGAAATAACAAACTGAGCTTGAAGTGTTATAGTTTACACCGAAAACTTCATGTCTTTCACGTCCTCTCATTAGCTAATCACTGACTGACCAGAGTTAGTATGTGCACCCTGACCATCTCACCCATATGAGCTTCTTCCCCAAACTGTTACCACAAAGCAGGAAGCACACAGTTGTACAGAGCGTCTCTGTGTGCTGTAGCTTTACAGTTTCCCTTCACTGGAACT
>JAKKZJ010000015.1:24092515-24103805 GCA_033441845.1 Pangasius mekongensis
CTTGTATTCAATCCGGGCGGAAATGGGAAGCCAGTGTAAGGATTGAAGAATTGGTGTGATGTGTTCGTATTTACGCATAATATATAATCACTGCAGCTCTTCAGCACACTGTGAGTGAAATGTTATGACATCATAACAGCACTGACATCACTATGACATCACAACATTATAACGTTTACCTGCTGTGTAGTGGATATTTTTGACTTGTGATATTTTAGTTTCAGTAACTGAATCTGAGTAAATTAGAGCCTCGGGTGTGCGTGTGCGCGTGACTGTGCGAGCGTGCACGCGTGTGTGCCTTTTTGTGTGTGTGTGTGTGTGTGTGTGTGCTTGTGTGTGTGTTACCTGCAGCTTTGACCCAGCTCTCTCTCTCAGATGGTGGGATGAGTAGAGTTGAGTTGCGGAGGAAGTGCTTCAGCACTCCTGCTACTTCCTGTACACAAACTTCATTTGTCTCCAAAACGACGGTGTCCGGAGCCTCGCGCAGTTTCTCCACCAGCTCCCCGATCTTAACGACCGACCCACAGCAGCGGTACAGACCCTCCACCTTCAGGCCTAACACACACACACACACACACACACACACATGAACCTCGTAGCTTCTTCTGGATTCTTCTCCTTTTTTCTTTTTCTTCTTCTTATTTTGTCACTCATATTTTATTTATAAAAGTTTATCCATTTGACCAATCAGAGACCAGAATTTCTTCATGTGACCATTTTTACCCATTTATATATTTTTAGGTAAAATGAAGCACTTTGGACGTGATTAATTCTCTGCATTTAATGTCTGCTGATTTCAGCAATCAGTGATATGCTCTGCCCCTAAAAGCTCCTGACACTGGAACAGGAAGTGAAGTCATCTCAGGTTCCTCAGGTTCCTCGGGTTCCTCAGGTGATGTTATCGTATGAGAGATTTTAATACCTGTATTATTGGTTTATTGATTTTCTCACCGTACAGCGTGATGTGAGAGATGCAGCGCTGCACTTCAGGGGGAACACTCCTGCTAACCCCCGCAGGAAGTGTGTACAGGGAGTGATGATGTGACTTCCTGTCGCTGGAGACGGCGCTGGAGAGCAGACTGTAAAATTTGCTGCAGCTGTCCTTGCGCTCGAACTGAAGATACACTGTCCTGATGGGAGGAGAAGACACATGAATATGCAAATTAAATACGAATATGCAAATTAGAAACACACTTCCATTAGAAGAACACTCACTTCTCTGCTGCAGTCACCTCCACTGTGTTCTCCGACAAACACACACCTGAACACACACAACACAGCACCTCATTAACACAACACACACCTGTACAAGTCAAGTCACGTGGCTTTATTGTCATATACAGCTGGTTAGTACACAGTGAAATGCAGCAGCGTTCCTCCAGGACTCCACCCTAACACGGGGTGGATGATGACGTGGGTGAAGTGAGTGGGATATTATTATTATGGCTACGACATTATGACATCATCAGCTTTAGTTTTACATTGTGTGTGTGTGTGTGTGTGTGTGTTAATACTCACTGCAGCGTGTGTGTTGGTTGAGGAGGATGCGGGTCGGGGGTGTGTGTGTGTGTGAGGGATAGATTAAGACTTCTCCCGGTCGGATCGTCGCCCAAACCTCAGCGTGCTGAAGTCCACTTCCCTCTCTCAGAGACAGCCGGGACACGCCCATCACCCCACCAAGCTCCTCCTCCAACAGGGGGCCGGGCATCACCACCTGGGGGCGGGGGGTCATCAGTAATACAACTCTGTGTGTGCGTGTGTGTGTGTGTGTGTGTGTGTGTGTGTGTGTGTGTGTGTGTGTGTGTGCGTGTGTGTGTGTTACCTTGATAATGTGCAGCATGTGATTGAGCAGCTGGTCTTGTGTGTCCGCGGAACAGGTGAGGTTGTCTGTCAGTGTCAGAATCTCAAACTCATGGGTTTGACTATAACACACACACACACACACACACACACACACACACACACACAATATGATTATCTTACTAGAACAGAGTGTGTGTTCTGTAGCGTTTGGGATGAAGCCCTACTCTGACTTCTCCAAGTCATTTGCCATTTTGCTCTGCTGTTCCAACCAAAGGGAGTGTAAAGCGATACCACACACACACACACACACACACACACATGCAGTTCTCACCCTGCGGACTGATTGAACACAGAGATGACCTCTCTCAGGTCGAGAACATCACATGCAGCTGACTGGGTCTCCTGAGAAAAGAGGAAGCGCTCATCATCCAGCCTGCCATGCAGCTCCTCTAATCCTACACACACACACACACATACACACACACACACACTGTGTGTTTCTATTATTACAACTGTGTGTGTGTGTGTGTGTGTGTGTGTGTGTATTTTACTCGTTTGCTCTCTCGTCTGTCTCTGCTGGTCAAAGTCAGGAGTTTCTGTAAAACACATAAACAGTGAGCTGATGAGCTTCGGCTCTACTTGATTTTTTTAAAATAATAAAATTGTGGAAAACAGTGTTAGTGTTGTGGTAGTGTTAGTGTTAATGTTAATATTAGTGTTGTGGTAGTGTTAGTGTTAATGTTAGTGTTAGTGTTGTGGTAGTATTAGTGTTAGTGTTAATATTAGTGTTGTGGTAGTATTAGTGTTAATGTTAGTGTTAGTGTTGTGGTAGTGTTAGTGTTAATGTTAATATTAGTGTTGTGGTAGTGTTAGTGTTAATGTTAATATTAGTGTTGTGGTAGTATTAGTGTTAGTGTTAATGTTAGTGTTAGTGTTGGTGTCAGTGTTAGTTAATGTTCTCAGTAGAAGGTTGTGAGTTTAAATCCCACCGTGTCCCCGTGTTTATGAGTCTCACCTACGAACTCGTTGTGTCTGAGCAGCTCGGTCTGTAGAGCCTGTCCGGCGTTTTCCGCCAGCGTGATGGCTGATGGACGATCTCCACCCAGAACCTTCGCTCCTGAACACAGCAGTGAGAGCGTCTCCTCCACGTCAGCTCCACACACCACCTCACACAACCTCTACAGTGAGAAACACAACACACTGCTCCACACACCACCTCACACAACACACACTGCTCCACACACCACCTCACACAACCTCTACAGTGAGAAACACACACAATCTGCAGTAACGCGTGCTTGTGTGTATTACTTACAGTCCATTCAGTATCAGTCAGAAGCCTAAAGCAGAACCTGTTAGAACCGAGTCTGAGGTCTAGCACGGTAAACGGTTGGAGTGACTCTGAGACAGACCTGGTTGAGCAGCTTCTGGCTGCAGGTGAGAGGATGCGCTTTGCGGTAAAGGCCGCTGCAGTACTTGGCGTTGATGAACGCGGCGCGTTGTTCCTGCTCGGCGTCGGGGAGGATCTGATCCCCCGCCGGGACGTTGTGACCCCACACGTTATTGCCAGCTTTGTTCCCGTAAAGCACAAACAGCTGTACAGAGAGAGGACACGTCATTATCACCACTCAGCTTCTCAAACACCATTCCAGCACTGAGGGAAAACCTCTCTTAACCTTTAACCTTTAACCTTTAACCTTCCTCTCATGTTGTATAAAATTTGAGATGCTGTTAGTTAATGCACATGATTCAGGAGGCGTGGCCTCTGTCTCTGTCACTTATTATTCAACACTGTCTATTTATGATTATTGATTTTATAAATATCCCACAGCGCTGCTGCTGCTGAATCCTGCACTCTGATTGGTCAGAAGGTGTTGATTTTCAGAAGGTTTATATTAATGCACTCGTTCTAATACATTATTGTTTCTATAGCAACAGCTCATTCACAGGAACTTGTTTTTTTCTTAACTTCTTGATTTTTCTTAAATTCTTATTAACTTCAAGAGAGAGAAAAGAGAGGCTGGTGAGGGAACGACTGTTTATAGCTGCTATATGTCACTCAAGCGCCGGAATCCACCAGAAACTCCACTTCCCAGAACACACCGCGGCCTACAGACTGCAATCGCCAGCACAACACTCCGCTCACAGTCTCTGAGCTGTAATCACACACACCTTCCCCAGTCACACTCACACACTATAGAAACAGACTTTGAACACTTACCTAGTTGTGAAGTAACACTCAGTTTACTATTACACAACTTACCAGGCCTTTTTCTGATCTTGTTTTTTTCTCTGTTCTTTTTTTGTGTTTTTTTGGGATTTCCCTCACAGTGTTGTTTGTAGATCTCCTGACTTCATGCCTGTCTCAGTTTATGATTTTTGCAACATTAAATGTAACTATTAAAGTATGATGTGTTGTTCTTTAATAAATAAAAAAAATTTAATTGTTGGTGAGTTGAGTATTAACTGAGCATTAAAAAAATAATAATAAGAAGAAGATAAATACACTTTAGAATATAAAAAAGTGAAACACTGTGAGTCTGGATGATCAGGACTGTGTGTTTGCACTGATTTAGTTCAGTCTGATTTGTTGTAAGATGCTTTCCGACATTAGCAGTGTTCATTATTTATATATTATTAAAGCACGCCTCTTTAACGGTGTGTGTGTTTTCAGATCCTCTCTGTCCAGTATTCTGACCTGAATCAGAGGCTCGGTCCACTCTTTACTGTCCAGTTTCAGACCCCGCACTTTGGACCTGTTGTTCCCTATCTTGTGATGAACGTCTGTAAAACAATAAAGTGATATAAAACACATAAAATGACAGCAGGGATGAAGAGACACAAAGTGTGCGTCTGATAGAAACACAGTGTGTATAATACAGAACCACAAGACACACTAGGGAGAAAAAACAGAAAATACAGGAACGTGGGATAATCAGCGTACACGCAAAATACACCGAAGCGTGACTGCAGCAGGAAGTGCAGCATAAAAATACAAATTTTAACAAAGAGCAGCAGGGACAAGGCACTTTATTTTAGCATGTTTAGTGTTTGTATCATTTTTTGCTCAGACTGGATTATGGTGCCTGTCTTTGCCTCTCCAACTCATAGCCTGTTTTCACTGTCATTAATATTCATGAGCAGACGCCTACTTTTAATTAATATGCAGATGTTGAAGCATGGCTCTCTTCATAGTTTAAACGGTTTCCTCTCCAAAGCAGTGATGATTCCTCAGATTGAGATTTCTGGTCGATGTATATTCTTAAAAAAAAACTCAGACAGGAAGTCCTAACCCTTCCCGCTTAAAACTACAGGACGTGTCGCATATAAACACAGCTACAGATATTTCCTCACTTGCGCAGTCCTCACAGATGACCATCAGCAGGTTGATGGAGGCCCACTCCGGGTTCGGACTGCCGCAGTCAGCACACACTTTATTCCAGGGACTTGACCACAAGCGCTGCGCCACCTCACTGCAGCGCAGGGCACTGCGGATCACCTTGCTCAGATGATCTAGCCATGTCGCTAACTCTCGCGAAGAGTCTGCTGAGAAACTGAAACACAGAACAATGGACAAGAAGAAGAAGAAGAGAAGAAGAAGAAGGTGAAGAGTAACAGTTTTTGATATTTTTTCAAAGATGCAGAAAAGAAGACAGTTGTGATTTGTGACAAAACAAACGCACAGCTAGGGAACAGGAAGTACAGAAAGAACAGGAAGTGACTCACTTGAACGTTTTATAAGGTGTAATAAGGCTAAAGCTGTGGCGTCCAGTCTGCTTCACCGATGCCACGTTCATGGACACAAGGGTCATCCCGAGACCCAAATTAAAGTCCTGCAAAACATCCCAAAAATGAATTCTGCCACTTACATTTATAAATGTAGAATGGAGCACCATTTCCTCTTTCCTCTCATGTCTCTACCTCTTTGCTGTTGTAAATCCACAGGTTGTGTCCGCAGATGGCGCCGTAAACTTTGCTACGCGGTTCCTTCATCATCAGTGAGCCGTGATGACGAGGAGGTGCTGGTGGTTCTCGTCCTCGGGAAGCAAGCAGTGATGCAACCCATCCCGCCTTCACATCTGTGCACAAAACATTCCCCAGACCAATTAACAAGCCACCCATGTCTACACGTGATTCAACGTAGGTGTTTTCACAAAACATTTTTCACTAAATGGAAATGACAGATGACAAAGAGAGACTATATATCATTGATCTGTGGCCTATGTTGCTAATGCTAATGCTTATGCTAACAAAACCTCCTTTGAGCAGAGACACATTTAGCACAGATAAGCTAAGATGAATAAAGACGATTCCTCAGAGGACCGAACCAGGACAGCAGCACTGGGAGCGGTCCCAGAGCAGAACCCTGAGGAACGCCTGCATCCTTCTCACCTTCACTGTGAGCCATGAACTCAAAGTGCTTCTTCCGGAATTGAATGAAAAAACGTCTTTGGCCCTGCTGACGCACGTTGGTGATGCTCGACACGTGGAACACGTACTCGGAAAACTTGTCCTGCATGAAAAGAACGTGATGATATCATGAACCATGAAGAAGGTGTGACTGTAGTGTGTAATGAGGGTGTGTTTATGTGAAAACTGGTCATGTGTGTTTTAATCTGTATTAAACATCAATCACACAAAACTATTTCAGGAATTTCCTGTGCAGTGATTTCCCGTAATCAGTTCCAGTCTCCACACGGGTATAAAAAGATTTTAGAAACAGCTATATAAACTCACCGCGCGTTTCTTCCACATAGATATCATCTGACCGTCAAACGTGGTCCACAGCACATTGTGTCTTTAGGAATAAGAAATTGTATTAGACAGAACTGCAGTGGGAGGGGCCTGAGTGAGAGCAAGGGCGGGGCAAGACACTCAAATCATCATATCACAATATATAAACATTAACATAACAACAATTCTGTCACGATGATTCCTGTTTGTGCCAGGCTTTATCTCATCCCTAGGCATTAGATTTGGTGGAGTGATGGGCGTTCCTGGATCAACATCCAATCATAAACTTGATCACATGACCACCAGCCTTTCTGTTCATGTTTTCAGCGACTTGAGCTTTTTGATGCAATTTATTGTGATATTGAGATTATGGGAACTTACTGCCCAGCCCTAAATGATGTGATCATAAGAATATCATGAAAGTGGAAATGTTAGAGTGTTAGCTACTTGCGGCCCTTCCAGACGTCCAGCCAGCTGGAGCGTGCTACAGCGCTCTCTCTGTGGGAGTTCTCTTCAGGCTGGACGGCATTCCCTGCTCCTGCTGAGGATTTCCTCCGGCTCACACGGATGGTAGCAGCGCTGGAGAACCATGAGGAACAACGGCATTAACGAGGATCTTAACAAGGGGGTATGAATCAAATAAGCAGAGAGCAGCCCTTAACCAATACCTAACCTGAACCCAGAACTTCTCATCCCTTACTCTGTACCATGGCTAACCCTGTGACCAGAAATTGGTTCTACTACCAGGATGGGTTCAGCCTTTGCAACAGGAGCCATGTTAGCTCAGTGCATACGGATCTCCATCTGTCACTCAAAGGTTTTAGTCCCACAACTGTCAGAGTATAATGGAGAGTACCTGCTGATGGAGGGGTTCCAGCACTGTTCCACCACTCTGCCTGATATGCATGAATCCAAGGGCCTTTAACCCCTAACTAGTCCTGAACCCTAACCTTCAAAAGATGCCACGGTAGTGCTAAAGGAAGTGCTTCTGCACCTGTAACCATGTTGTGACCTCAAGACCCAAGAGTGACAGTGTCAGAGGCAGAAACAATGCCACTACCCTGTCCTGATACATCTGAGTCCTAACTGATCAAAGGCTCGTAACCTTTAACCAATTCAGGGGCCATAACTCCTAACTGCTGTAAGAACTTATTCTTTACAATGGCTGACCCGTGAACTGTACCAGAAGGTTCCAGTGCCACCACTTTATGCTGCCTTGCATTGAGCCTTGAGCAAAACCCTTTACAACCCTGGAACCCGAACTAGCCCTGAACCCTACTCTAATTGATCCAAGTCTTAACCCCTAACTGTTCCACAACGTCTAACCTAAACAATGGCTGATCTTGTGTCTGGATACAATTCCCCGATGAGGAACAATTCAGTCATTTAGAGACCTGCATTTATAACCACAAGGCTGTGAGTTCAAATCCCATTGTGTACCTGCAGCAGGAAGAGTAACCGTCCCGCCCCAACCCTTGGTTCTTGAGCAAGACCCTTGACCTCCTAACTAACCCTTAACCCTAACACACCAGGGTCACAATGATTCAGAGCAACCCCTAACCCCCTAACCTCCTAACCTCCTTACACTCATACATACATATATGCACTATGGTTCTCCTCTCACCGTGGTTTCTTATGGGTGGGAGGTTGATTCAGGTTCTTCAGTACTGGTGGCTTTAATGGAGTGGTGCCTTTAGACTGAGAATTAGTCACCTGAGGAGCACTGTTAAAAAATGTAAAAAGAAAACAATGGATCAGTGCACTCTTAGTGAGATTTTTGCAGTATGTATGGTTTAATTTTACTACATCAGTATTCCGGTATCTTACCCACCTTTCAATGTTGGTGGAGTTGTGACATTCTTTAGGAGGGTTAAAAAATGTGTCTGACTGTGGGGTGAGGGGCGTCATGGGGCACTCATCAGCCGAGGAATCAGAGGTAACACACTCCTTCACACTGTCTGATAAATTTTTAATGTCGTCATCATCAGACGCTAAGGGGCTTTGCGGAGGCGAATCCGGCCACACGTACTTCTCCAGGATGTCTCCTCCACGTGTGTCGTCTGTCTCTTTAAGCTCAGGGAGATCAGCAGGAGAGAAGCACGAGCCACCGTTCAGTTCTGACAAAACAAAAACAAAAACTTGTTCTTCATGTCCTGCGCTGTCACAGAGCGAGTACGCGGTACACTTCCATCTCACACGTCTCACTGCAGAAACACTCTGCTCTCTCGAACTGTAAATAATCAACTGTGTGTTACAGAAAAACACTGAGTGACGCTGTGATGAAGCGGAGTTCCTGTTACCCCCCTGGAGTCGATTATTTTCCTATAACAGCAGTCTTCATATACAACAACAATTGGGAAGAATCATAAGACAAACTACAAATAGTGTATTTTTTTAACCTGCTGCTGATGTCTACAGGTTTTGTGCGAGAATTTTCCTTCTTTACTGAGTTATTTGCCCTCATGTGCTTTAATCCACATCAAAATGTCACTGACTTCTTTCATTTGCTTACACACAACAATAATCTCTGTCCGAACAGTGTGTGGTTTTTCTGGTTCTCCCTGTAATTCATAAACACATCGACATTCCACAAAGCCGCCTAAACGCGCGCACTGTGTTGTGCTGTGGGTTTGTTTTTAATAACGCGTGAATAATAAAACGTACCTGGGCTGGTGACTTCAGATGTTTTATTGTCTGTCTCGGGTTCATCCTGAGCCGCGTTACTGCTGAAGAGCACAAACAGAGAACAGTTCTATAATTAATAACTAATAAAAAAGGTTTTACTGATAATAAATGATGATGCAGTAACACAGCTCCTTGTGACTGTAGCTCACCTCTCTGTGGAATCGCTCCGTAAACTCTTCCCGAGCACGTACCGGGTTCTCGGCTTCGGCACCGGAGTCGTCATGGCAGATGTTACAGATGTTGAAGGTGACACAAACTACGCTGAAGGAGCAAATGTTCATTTTATTTACAGTACAAATCAACTTCACTCCAAAACAAAGTCATGAACAGTTAGCATTTAAAGTGTGTTCCCAGTGCCAAGACTAATAATAATAATAATAATAATAATAATAATAATAATACATTAAATAAGTTACATTAAACATAAGATAGAAAAGTCTATCATTCTAGTTAGAGTTGATGTGAAAATAAACCTCAGATGACACACAGAGTCTAAAACCGTCTCCAGCTGCTTTCACTTTCAAAATTTTAATATTAAACCCTAAAAACATCTAATAACAAAATTAAATAAAACTTAAAACAACGTTTAGTAAAAACTCTGAGCATAGACCTGATTCTGTTCGAATGTGCTTCTTTATCTCTTTCCTTTATCTCATCTACTGTCTAAATAAAGTTCATTCATTAACACAAGGCTGATTTGTTCTTCCTGAAACCAACAAAACCAAAAAACCATCAAAACAATAAAAGACTAAACTGAAAGATCTCGATATCAGACCTGAGTTATTAAAGCTGCTTACCTGTGGACGTCATCGCAGGACTGAAAGCATCCGAACTGCTCAAAATAAACCGGTTCCTGTTCCGGTTCCACCTGTCCGACACGACTGTCTCACTCTCAGGCTGTCTCACTCTCAGGCTGTCTCACTCTCAGACTGTCTCACTCTCAGGCTGTCTCACTCTCAGACTGTCTCACTCTCAGACTGTTAATTACTAAACACATCCACACTCACTTTACACCCGGGAGAAAAACACAAGCGCAAATGAACCTTTAACCCTCAGAGCTGTAATCAGACTCCGCCCACTGATTGTCATTCTCTCTTTACTGTGACTTTCACAACACACACACACACACACACCACTGGGTTTACACTATGTTCAGCTGTAATTGGTTTAACGTCACGCAGCACTTTTATATACCAAAGACTCACAGCATTAGTGTCCACATGACAAACGTTTTATTATTTTACAGGATTTAAAAAAAGCAGGACATTAGGCTAAATATAACCCTAACGCTGTAGCTGTGTTTTTATTATTAATAAAGATGTCTATCACAAAACTGTAACAATTATAAAGCAGAATAAACAACAAAAAGTGCATGCAATCAACATATTTTTAAACAGATAAATATAAACACACAATTATTAATAATTCAGTCATAATAATAAAATAAAACCAAGAAATTAAAAAACATTTCCACAGGCTGCTGTTATAAAATAAATCAACACCTTCTGACCAATCACCTTCCAGAATTCAGCAGCGCCGTGCTGTAATAACATTTATATAACAGTAATAATAAAATAGTTGGCAGGAAAGTTAATGAAAGATGGTCATTTAACTTTCGGGTTGAATATCTGATTAACAGCTTTTCATTCCTAAACCAGTTTTTATAAAACACTCATTTCACTCGTTTCCTTTCGGAACCATATGACATAAAATCTACTGAGTCATTACACACACACAGAGAGAGAGAGAGAGAGAGAGAGAGAGCGAGAAACAGAGAGAGAGAGAGAGAGAGAGAGCAAGAGAGAGAGAGAGAGAGCACACACTGAAAGTGAACTATTTGAGTTATTGAGAAACTCGAACTAAACTCCAGAGTAAACTGCAGTGTTCAGTGGCAGATTATCTGAGCGCGGTGAGGGAGCACAGGCCCAGCGAGCGCGGCGAGGGAGCACAGGCCCAGCGAGCGCGGCGAGGGAGCACAGATCCAGCGAGCGCGGCGAGGGAGCACAGGCCCAGCGAGCGCGGCGAGGGAGCACAGGCCCAGCGAGCGCGGCGAGGGAGCACAGGCCCA
>JAKKZJ010000015.1:24111187-24121187 GCA_033441845.1 Pangasius mekongensis
AGATAAAGACTTGCATGCATTTGACAACATCCTCAGCTCTGTCATTCGAGGAGATTGGGGCTCTGATGTGCTGGACAATGTGTCTGGTAACACACACGCGCACACACACACACACACACACGCACGCACACACACACGCACACACACATGCACACACGCGCACACACGCACACACATGCACACACACACACACACACACACACAGCACATTTATATCAGTTCTCAAAAAGATCTCCATCATTTTTCAGTATTAAGAGTCAGATGAGTCAGTAGGACGGCTAATAAAAGGTTAGCATGTAGCCTTTGCTTTAAACAGTTAGGGTTAGGGTAAGATCATCGTCAGATCATCATCAGATCATCATCAGATCATCGTCAGATCATCATCAGATCATCATCAGATCATCATCAGATCATCGTCAGATCATCATTAGATCATCGTCAGATCATCGTCAGACGGCGCCAGTGTCGTGATTCTACCAGCAACCAGCGGCTAAAGCGTATGCAGTGTAATTTACAGCAGCTGTGGAAAGACAGCACGATGCTAACATTAGCCATCTTACCTCAGCTAGCATTAGTGTTAAATATTTAGCGATAGCAGTCTGACCTAGCGAAGTTTTCCTAGCGAAGTTTTCCTAGTGAAGTTTTCCTAGCGAAGTTTTCCTAGCGAACATTAGGCCGTGTTTTAGAAATCAAATCAGTATTATATGCTAAACTTTACACACTGCTGCTCTAACATTTAGCCCTTAATGAGAATTTTATTCAATTCAAATGGACTTTTATCTGTTTTAATGCTAAACAAGCGAACGGAACACTGCTACATGTCTAACACGCTACAGAGCCGTCTTCTGTCAGCTCCGCGCCATGCCGACTGCCCCAGGAGAAAAATCAGCTTTTAATGCCTTCACTTCGCCCACTGCTGTCTATATTTAACTAACTTTTGTTTTAGAAGGAGGAGTGAAAGAGAGTTAACCTGTAACCCGCCTCTCTCTCTCTCTCTCAATCCCTCTCTCTCTCTCTCAATCCCTCTCTCCCAATCTTTCTCTCTCTCTCTCGCTCTCTCTCTCAATCCCTCTCTCTCTCTCTCAATCTCTCTCTCTCTCTGTCTGTCTCTCTTTCTCTCTCTCTCTCTCTCAATCCCTCTCTCTCTCTGTCTGTCTCTCTCTCTCTCTCAATCTCTCTCTCTCTCTGTCTGTCTCTCTTTCTCTCTCTCTCTCTCTCTCTCTCTCTCTCTTCATGGAATAATTTACAGTCGAGTCTGTTGTGTTATATAAACTCACTCCTGCACAGGGATATAATTAGAAAATCTGCATCTTAAGGTTGAAAAGTTGATAGAAAAGTTATAAAACAGCTGGTTGTGTTATGAAGCGAGTCGTGTGTCTGTGGATTCATACAGCAGTTATAACCACACGGCCATGAGACAGTGACACAATGACACGTCTACAACCTACACGTCTACTCATCACTCTGTCTGGAAGTAATAAACACCGTGTGTGTGTGTGTGTGTGTATGTGTGTGTGTGTGTGTGTGTGTTTATTACTTACAGATAGAGTGATGAACACTGCATGCGTGTGTGCTGTGTGTGTGTGTGTGCTGTGTGTGTGTGTGTGTGTGCTGTGTGTGCGTGTGTGCTGTGTGTGTGTGTGTGTGTGTGTGTGTGTGTGTGTGTGTGTGTGCGTGCGTGCGTGTGTGTGTGTGTGTGTGAGAGACAGAGAGAGGAAGCAGAGCTACTGTCATCACCCTGAAGTATTTTCCTCTAACAGCACGTCCCCAAGTGTTTTATTCCTCTTACACCACAGCGACTTGCCAACTATTAAATTAAATTCTTTACTCAGTAAAGAACGACACATCATACTTTTTATCCGTTTATAGTTACATTTAATGTTAATTTAAGTTAGTCCCTGTTGTCACTTACGTTACAGCAGCTATAAACACTCGTTCCCTCACCAGCGTCTCTTTACTCCTCCGTCCTGAAGATGTCAGAAAACTTAAAGTTGCAGCTTCACCTCTGACTGTTACAAAGCGCTGACACTGGAGACTCCTTCCATCACTGTTACACAAACATCTCCTATATGGAGCGTCTGCTGTACACGTCCCTGTGAATGAGCTGTTGCTATGGAAACGATAATGTATTAGAACGAGCGCATTAATATAAACCTGCGCTACTGTCAGAGCTGCTGTTATAGAAAACTAATCAACTCCTTCTGACCAATCAGAGCGCAGGATTCAGCAGCGCTGTGGTGTAAAGTAAATGTATAACACAGCGTGTACTCTCTCTCTCTATATATATATATATATATACACCTCCACAGCTGATATGGTGATGTCTGTGATTTTGTTTTATATTTAATTACTTTAAAATTGTGGACGTTGTCGTTATCACGTTCTCGTTTGCTGTAGTTGTTATAGTTATTATTATTTACTTGGTTATTTAATTATAATTAATAATGTACAGATGAGTCCGTTGAATCGAATCAGTTTAAAATGATTCCAGTCACTAAAAGTGTTTCTTAGATAAAACAGCAATGATAAATAATTTCCCCTTGACTCTAAACTGTAATTATGCTAAAAGTAGAAAGTGGAGTTAATGTGAAGCAAAGTTTCAGGTTCTGTGGGTGAAATGTTGAGGAGTAGAAAGCGAACTGTTGTTGACGTGTACTGTACTGCTGAGAAATAAAAGTTAGTGCCGCTGAAACTAGTATATTTGAATAAAACGCTGTGTGACTCCAGTCTGAAGTCCTGAGTGTTCATTATGCTGCGCTCTAATGGCTCTAATGACTTTAACTAAAGCTACAGCGCCACATTTCTGTCACTGAACATCTGATTAATAAGCAATTATACACACGCACTGGTACTTTCAGTTCCCTCTTGTTAATCCTGAAACAGTTAAAGAGGAAAAAGTCTCAAGCTCAAGGCGGCGTCACACTCCAGCGCATCTGTGTTTTTATATTTCTACATATATTTTTAAACTCTTGCATCCGTTCTGCGTGAGATGAGATCAGGTTTATGCTCATGATGAAATAAAAATGCGTCTTTGAAAAAAAAGTCGATTTTTGTCAGATGGCTGTAGGAGAAGCACATCATCGCATTTATGCAAAAGCAAAATGTCAGCATTATTTCATTGTAAAAACATTTTGACATGGTTTTAATAAACAATTTCTCCACTAAAGTCAAATGAAACATTTCGACAATATATAAAAAGTCCCTGTTTGCTGGAAATCGTTTTATATCTGTCAGATTTGCATATTTAATCAGTAAATGATCATAAATACATCAGTGATGAAGTAAAGCGTATGAGCGATAAGTACCTGAGAAGTTTCTGGTGGCGAGCATGGTGGTGAGAATCGCACCCTACACACAAAACACACAAAACACACACAACACACAAAACACACACAACATTTCAAGTTAAGAAGCGTTGAAAATGCCAATAAACTTTTTCATGGCTTCAGTTTTTCCCTTCACTCACGCTAGCGTCACTTTACAGATTTCTTCTGTTCGAAAACGAAAAGTCCACAGTGTCTCCTTCAATACAAGGTCAGGCGAATTTTCTGAAAGATGTTCATGTAAAGCTACATTAGCTACATTAGCCTTGTAGCTTCAGTGCAAAGATAACGAACTCGGTCTCATCGGGAGTACAGACTGAAAGTAAAACATTTTGTTTAATGTTTAAAGTTTCCTGCTGTAGCTTACTTCCTAACGATCATGTTGTTAATGTGCTGAAGTGTCTGTGATTTCAATCTGGTTACAGTTTTTCAGTTGTAGATTTTTGCTCCATCAGTAAAAACCACGTGAATAAATAAGATTTATTGATTGATTTATTGCTTCAGCATTCGGTTCCTGATGCACAGATGACTTCACACTACACTGTGTTATTATACGCCTCACTATAAGCTGTACATTTTTCAGAAAGGTGAAACTGCTCTTAAGCAGCGTGATGTGGTCCGTTATGGAGTCGGATAATTACGCTGACTTTGTGAGGCCACTAATGGCTCTGAGCAAAGCTTCACTCACACACATTTACTGGTGCGTTCTGTTGATGAGAAACGGCGAGTGCGCTCGTGTTTATTCCACATCTACAGCTGCGTTGATATAAAAACTATTAGACGATTCAGAACACACACTTTAACCTTCACACACTGAACGTCTGTCAGCTGAAGGAGAGAGGAACACTGTGGACGGTTAACCGCGCTTTGGCCTCGCCCTGACTGAATTCATTTAACTCCTTCCTCATGCTGATGTTTCTTTGGTGTAAAGTGTTCATGTTGGATAAATTCCTGCTGCTGAGCTTGAGGTTTTCTCTTGAACACACTTCCTTCTTTAACACTGATGATGTGACAGTAATGGTGCCGCATTCTGGGGCTTTTAAAGCTCTTTCCTGACATTAACAGCACACTGTGGCTTTTTCTCCAAAGATATTAAAAGCCTTCACACTCAGCTTCTCAGAACAGTTCCTGTTGGCAGACGTGTTGCTGTGATCTGACCTTCAGCTTCCGGCGGGCGTTGAACTTCTTCAGACACTCCACAGTTTCCTGTCTGTGCATGCAGGAGGCCACGGTGGAGCGGTGCTGCAGGAGAGAACGAACCCGGGTTAGAACCTCCTTCATTAACATCATTCTTACTTTATCAAGCACCAGGACTGTTTAAAGTAAGATTACAAACGTTTGGGATGGAAATTAAGATGGATTTGAGTAGGATGAGGTATTTTTGACTGAAATATGCAAATGTAAGATAGCAGTAATAAGCATTAATAAGCAGTAATAAGCAGTAATAAGCATTAATAAGCATTAATAAGCAGTAATAATCAGTAATAAGCAGTAATAAGCATTAATAAGCAGTAATAATCAGTAATAAGCAGTAATAAGCATTAATAAGCAGTAATAATCAGTAATAAGCAGTAATAAGCAGTAATAATCTCACAGAGATCCAGGGGTGTTTCAGTGCCTCGGCTGCGGTGATCCTCTTTGCTGGATTGATGGTCAGCATTTTATTAATGAGATCTTTAGCTTCAGGAGTGACCGTGTCCCACTCAGGAGACGGAAACTACACAGAAATACAGATAAAATAACACAAACGTGAGAAACATCACGGCCTGGAGGTCAAGAAATTCCACCCAAAACATTAAGAAAAAGCTTTGTGCATTAATCTGCAGTCAATGTTCTCGTTTGTGAAGGAAAGCGGGTGACAGTAAGGCTTTATAAAGAGGTGTAAATGAGAGAAGGTGGTGTTTATTGTAATGAAGTGAAGGTCACTGACATCGTAAGCTCCAGCTTTGATCTGCTGATAGAGTCGATGCTGATCTTCATCCCAGAACGGCGGATATCCAACCAGCAAAATGTACAGAATCACACCTGCGCCATGAAAACAGCTTTCATTAGAGAGTCATCAGAGGTTCATTCGGGTTATTTGAGTCCTCATTAGCTTTTAGTTTTCCACCTGAAGATTAAAGTACTCGATAAATTCCTCACAGCGGAGGAAAGCAAGAAAAAACACAGTATGATGAGGACTAAAGAAGCTGGTGAGAGTTACAGCGACTAAACTACTGAAATGAGCAGCTACACCTTTATCGCTACACATTAGTGTGCGTGTGTGTGTGTGTGTGAACTCCTCACCACAGGCCCACAGGTCCACAGCTTTACCGTACGGATCTTTCCGTAACACTTCAGGTGAGAGGTAACCAGGAGTCCCAGCGAAGCCTGCAGTCACACAAACAGGAAGTGATGTCACTCAAACACAGAGCCATGCTGACTCGCAGCTCATGTACAGTGCATTCTGAGTAATACACATACTCCTTTACACACCGTACAAACCCACTGTGTGTGTGTGTGTGTGTGTGTGTGTGTGTGTGTGTGTAAATATCAGGTCTTACCGAACCACGCCTGCTGGTCTCCTTCCACTTCAATCGCCAATCCGAAATCTGCTAACTTCACCGCCGCACCTTTGGACTTGGACGCCAGGAGGAGGTTCTCTGGCTAAATACACACACACACACACACACACACACACACACACACACACACACACACACACACACAAATGCATTTTAAACTTTCTGCAGTGTTCACTAATACGCCATGTAGCTGACATTGCTGTTTTTATGATTATGATTATTAAACATTGTCTGTGTGTTTTCTAAGTTTTGTTATTATTGTTATTCGTTTTCATAAAGTTATGAAACACGATGGTTGTTGTCACGGTGTAACGTGTGGTTCATGAAGGCAGGATGCAAGTGTGTAAACTCAGTATGGTATTTATAACGTGAGATTTCTTAATCGTCATCAAAGTTCGTAGCCGGGGGTCAGAGAACAGACAGACAACGTTAAACACGGATAATCCGTGAGACGAGGATCAAAACCAGGAAGTACAACAAGAAACAACGAACAGTGAACATGGAAAAGTAAGACTTAGAAACACACAATAACTATCGACAAAAGTGAAACACAGAACAGCTGAACACATTAGGGTAGTAAACCAGTGAATAGACAGGGGGCGGAGACAGGGCTGAAACCAAAACAAAGACACGTGGCAACGTAAACATGAACACGGAGCGAAAACAAAGCGGCATGAGGTCAGCGCTCATCACGCTGAGAAGCTCTCCGTACACCGGGAGCGGAAATCCATGACACACAGTAATGCTGAATTATTTTACGATTTTTCAGTTTAATAAATCACACAGGATGTAAATCGAGAAGCTGAAATCCCTCTCGTGTGACTAATGTGAGCTAATGTGGCTGCCTAAGTTAGCTAGTATTACTGAGAATAGGCTGTTAGTGACGGCAGGAGGGCGTGGGGGCGTTTCCAAATTTGCATATTCATGAATACTAATGGATGCTTGCATTTGTAATGAGGGTAAACAAGTTTACATCATTTGGTTTAAAATCTTCCCTGCGTTATTCGGTGATTCGCCTTCAGACTTCACATTTCACTTAAATCTCCGGATTTTATTTTCTGCTTCGTGTGAAAGACACTGAAACTCTGCACTTCCATCGTCACTGATAACGATCGCAACCACATGAGCAGATCTTTCCAGGGTTTATAATTAGGATTATTCTGAGTGCACACATCATCACTGTGCCATCGCTGATTACACATATTTACAGTATGATTCCACTCTGAGTGAGAAATCCAGCGTTTTTGACCCTGAACAGAAGAGAAGGCTTAAACCCAGTGAAGATAAATGCAAATGAAATCTGATTCAGATCGTGGCGAGGTGGCCGCCCACGCCGTTCCCACACACACCGCTCGTTTTCATCCCGGTTCACTTTTACGCCCACATCCATTCCACTGAGCATTTATTAAAGCCTCAAACTGCGACATGTGAAATAATGCAGCTCATTCAGACACGCTTAGCACACTCTTTCATGTGAATGAACTTCTCAGACGTGTGCACTTTATTCCGTCTTCTCTACCCAACGCTTCCGCGTTACATAACGTCAGCTTCGGGGTTATCAGCGACGAGACGGCCGCGTGCGAGCCGCGTACACATCGGTAACATCGTTATTACAAGCATTAGCGGTGTGAGGTTTAACTTTTTAACGTCATCATATTATAAAATGGTGGATTTATTTGATATGACACACAGAATAGTACATAAGGTCAAATTGGACAGAATTTCTACATTGTTTTTAATATTATTAGCAAAAAAAAAGTCTTGACTGCATAAGTATTTGCCCCAAAATATATTTTTTTATATTTTGCAGCATTATAATTTGGAATTAAAATTAATTTAATTGAGACATCAGTGATTTACACAAAATATTTCCTTCTTCAGTCTGCATTTTCTGCATCCTCCCTCGACTCTTTCAGTAATACTGTGAGCTCTAACGGCATTTGGTTGCACTGGAGGAGACTTTTTTTAAGTTTTCTGTTTATGAATAATTAAAACAAATATTAAAATATAAAATGAATCCATTTTAATTCCAGGTTGTTACACTACAAAATGTGGAAAAGTGCAACAGAGGGTGAAAGATGTAAGATTTTGTATGTTTTGTATTTTTAATGTCTTATTATTCAATTCTTGTGCGTGATGCGTAACTGTCTCTGCTGCTTCAGCCAATCCGAACACACTTTACTGGATGTCGAGTGAAATATCGATGAAACTTGTTGGACAAATACAATTAGAGAATCTTTAACTTTGTGTTTGATGTGAGCAGGGAATCATCTCTATTGTGTGTGTGTGTGAGTGTGTGTGTGAGTGTGTGTGTGAGTGACAGCACTCTTCCGTGGCCCTTGTGGAGGAGGAGTAATGGAACATATCTCCAGCCCACACATACACACACACACACACGCACACACACACACCGCACGGCTAATTACGCTACATTTCCCTGTTAGCGCCAGCGTTCGCATCACCTCCATTTCATGGGCCGGTGTGATGGAGCGAGTGCAGCGTAGGTTTGTGTTAATGTTCTGCTGGAAATGAGTGAGGTCAGGAGCTCTCAGAAACGCGGGAGATGGCAATACATGAATAAAAAGTTCAGTCTGAAACACAGTGACGTTCATAAAGCATTATCACCTCCCAAACTGCCAGACTGAACACACACACACACACACACACACTGGGAAGGAACCTCAGAATGATCTGCATGATTTAATCTGATTATCTACCAGCCTGTAGCGAGCACAGTAAATAAACCCATTAAACTGAAGTGTGTTCTGCTGAGTTGAGTCTGACCTGAACCAGCGCTCCAGTCATAAACACCCACTGAGAAGCAAAACACGGAGCCAAGAAAGCGGCTCGAGACACTTTTTGGGAAACGATGAACTTCAGCATCTGAGATCTGTGACTGTGGAACTGAGAAGCTCACCTGCTTCAACACAGCCGTTATTACAGCCGGCGTTCCTTCTCATTCCTTGGAACTTGAGATCAGACAGTGATGTACAGTCGAGCTTGAGATCGGACAGTGACGTACAGTCGAGCTTGAGATCGGACAGTGATGTGTAGTCGAGCTTGAGATCGGACAGTGATGTGTAGTCGAGCTTGAGATCAGACAGTGATGTGTAGTCGAGCTTGAGATCAGACAGTGATGTGTAGCCGAGCTTGAGATCAGACAGAAATGTACAGTCGAGCTTGAGATCAGACAGTGATGTGTAGTCGAGCTTGAGATCAGACAGTGACGTACAGTCGAGCTTGAGATCAGACAGTGATGTACAGTCGAGCTTGAGATCAGACAGTGATGTACAGTCGAGCTTGAGATCAGACAGTGATGTACAGTCAATTCCAAGGATTTTATGGAGCGCTTTATAGGAGGTTCTGGAATGACAGCTCCATGGTGATCATCACATGGCTGGTGTTGATGTCTGAGCTATTCAACTAAAATCTGGTCCAGTTTCATAAAATTCCTCGCTTATAGAGTTCCAGATAACTAACATGACTGAATGATAGCAGTTACTAGTTTATGGTTAT
The DNA here is from genome assembly GCA_033441845.1 of Pangasius mekongensis. Lineage (NCBI taxonomy): Eukaryota > Metazoa > Chordata > Actinopteri > Siluriformes > Pangasiidae > Pangasius > Pangasius mekongensis. Next base: position 24,120,591 of record JAKKZJ010000015.1, read on the forward strand.
AAATATCCATAAACAGCATGAAGTGTTTATGTTTTGTTTTGCTTTGTAGCGTCACTTCACATTACTTCTCTGGTTGAGCATCATTAAACATGATGAGTTTCCACCATCAACAAGTCATGACATCATTTCCCTAATCAGACCAGAGAGAGGAAAAAACAAACGTATAAAAATCTGAGAACATTATCTCACCCTGTAGCTGGTCTCACGGTCCACCACGTCAGGCGATCTGCTGCACAAGGCGAGCTGGTTCATGTTAGAAATGAACTTTTTTTTCACACACTGAACGGTTCTGATGCAGTGTTTTATCGGTTCAGTAAAATACTCAGCTGGAGGCTCCTGAGCTGGAGGTGTAACAGGAAAGCGTTATCACGAGTCGGAATCCCGACGACGCTGCAGTCGTCCGTGATGGGGTGTAAAGTGAGCAAAATGGGGCGTGCTGTCTGGGTGGGAGGGGCATACTCCATCTCCTCCTGTCAATCACAGCAACACTGACCAATCAGAGCATCTGTGAGCTTGTGTACAGTATGTGGAAGAGGGCAGATAGCGTTCACGTTTTTTTGTGTTACGCCGCCCTGTGACGCAGCAGCTGGCATGAGC
>JAKKZJ010000015.1:24146470-24158970 GCA_033441845.1 Pangasius mekongensis
TTGTGAATCCATTTATTTCTGTAAAGCTGCTTTGTGACAATGTCCACTGTTAAAAGCGCCATACAAATAAAACTGAACTGAATTGAATTGAACTGAATTGAAGAGAGAGAATAAAGAGAGGCTGGTGAGGGAACGAGTGTTTATAGCTGCTATAGCGTAAGTGTAATGTAACTATAAATGGATAAAGGTATGACTTGCTGTTCTTTAACACTATATAAAAATTGTAATAGTTGGTAAGTTGCTGTGGTGTAAGAGGAATAAAACCCTCAGGGACGTGCTGTTAGAGGGAGATGATCGATGACAGCACCACACTCAGTGTTTTGCTGGTTAATTAGCGAGTGTGTCGGTGGAGTCTGACCTGATGACTGTAGGATAAAGTTCTCCAGTGAACAGGTACACGCAGGTGAAGGATGCAGAGGTGAACCCTTTCCCCAGCACAGCCAGCGCCGTCCTCAAGATCTGCATGTCTGCGTGTTGGAGAATTTTATAGTTTCTCTTTGTTCTTGTTATAAATGGATTTCTCTGTGAATTGCTCTCTGCAGTAAGGTGAAAAATAAACTCACCTTTAGGGATGAAGATGTTGGTGAAGATGACGGAGGCGGATGCGAGCAGACACGTGCCCTGAGTTAAACGCCGACCCAAAAAGCTCAACATGACCAGAGCCACCAGTTTAGCGGGAAAATCCACCACCCCGAATATTACCTGCATCAGGTAGATGTTCACGCCGAACTTCTGCAGGTCCATAGCCAGACCATAATACGCAAAACTGGTGGAGAACCTGGAGAACAGGAGAACAGCGAGATTACACACAAGGTGAGGATTTTTTAAAATAAACTATTTCTTATAAACTTTATATTTTTTATTTCAGATTGAAGTGTGAATCGTTCCCATAGAAACACACAGGATGATGGAGAATTCATATTGCAACTGCCGGCTCATGATGTCATAATAATGTGTAAACTGACTCTGCCCACCTTCCTCTTGCTTACAGGAGCAGTGTGTCATGAGATTCTAATAAAACATTGAGAAATATTTTGTATGTGTTTGTACCAGACGGCTATGAGGCACAGGGAGATCCTCCTCATGATGGGAGTGCGCAGCAGGTCGTACACCGTGAACACCGTCTTACTGGACTGAAGTTCTTTCTGCATGTGTGACTGCAGCACCTACACACACACACACACACACACACACACGCACACACACACACACACTTTAATACATTTTATCCATTTTATCAGACCTGTTTTATACCCTCCAGTATACGACTCAATCTCACCCTGCGCTCTGCGTTTCACACAACATGCAGCTAGTTATGTAGCGTGTAAACGTTAGCTAGCTGTCAGTACATCAGTATTCAGATCAGCAGAGATGATTTTACTCTGCGGCTCGTATCGTGTCCTTCGGCAGAGGAAACGAGGGGTAAACTCGCTGTCTGCCCCATGAGCGTGATATTAATGTGAACATGAAGTGTGTACAGGATTGTGTTCACACGGTGTAAATATCTTCCAGACCTCCAGTGTGATTTTCTCCACCGCTTCGTGTTTGCCGTTGATCCTGGCCACACGGTGGAGCTGGTGCAGAGCTTCACCCGAGCGGCCGTTCAACACCAACCATCGCGCCGACTCCGCGAACCACCTGAACAGCACATACACACGAACTTAAAACGAGCTGGATACCCACCTGCAGCCTCAACACCGAAAACCTACAATAAAGGAAGTTTGCCCTGTAGGTTTAGCTTTCTGAATTCAGCCTCACCAGCTGTAGAGGAACGTGATGAAAAAGGGGGAGCAGATGGCCACGTGCAGTTTCCTCCAGTCCTTCAGACTGTACGCTATTCCTGCCAGAATCATCTGACCAAAGGTGAAGAACAAGGAGGAGAGGGAACCCACCAGGGTGCGGGCCTTCGTGGGGATCCATTCCACCTCTACACACACACACACACACACACACACACAAGGCACAATGAGAATCTGTGAGAAATGAGATTATACTGTTTACTTTTCAGATTATAGAACACTTCAGTGCAGATGTTGTCTCCTCAGAGGTCAGAAGCAAAGCAGTCAGGTTTTATAAAAAGTGATTTCTTTATAAATTGTTATTTTATCATGTGCTAAAGGTCTCTCAGTGCTACAGAGAGTGTGTCTCGAACCCGTTTATCTTATTAACGGAAACAGCAGACTCAGACGGAACAAAGCGCGCTCATGTACGTGCCTCGAAATCAGTCCAAACCCTTTTTCTCCCTGAAGGTAACTCCAGGTGGTTAGCTCTTGCTCTGTGTGATGGAGGTCAAGACTAAGGTAGGAGCGCAGGTTCGGTGCCCCATCACACCCCGATCCTGAAATCCTGAAAGCTGCTGTTATAGAAAATTAATCAACACCTGACGACCAATCAGAATGCAGAATTCAGCAGCAGTGTGGAGTGAACCTGATGACCATCACTGTGAAACAGTCTTATATAACTGAGCGACGTGAGGTCCAGCTGGAAAAGCAAACATCTGACATAAACGTCTGCTTCAGCTGATCTCACTGCTGCTGCTGCTTCTGCTGCTGCTGATGATGATGATGCTGATGATGAAGAGTAAGCGTTACTCACTGAGGGACACGGTGTTGAGGATGACCCCTGACACAGCCATGCCCGTGAGGAAGCGGAAGGTGCAGTAGGCCAGGTACGATGGAGAAAAAGCAGTGAAGGTCCCCAACACAGCCAACTGAAAATACGACCAGGTGAGTAACACCTTCCTCCCAAACCTTCAGGTGAAGAGGAACATGAGAGGAACATGAGAAGAACATGAGAAGAACAGCGAGAAACTCACCTGAGACTTTACTCACCTGTCTGAGAGCCCTCCGAAAATAATGGCACCTGTGAGAACTCCGCCCATGTAGATGGTCTGACTCATCTGTTTGAGTGGCCGAAGAGTGCACACCAGATCCCACTGAGGGAGAACACACACACACACGCACACACACACACACACACAAACACACATTTTCACTGTGTTCTCTCTCTCACACACACACACACACACACACACACACATTTTCATTGTGTTCTCTCTCTCTCACACACACACATATTTTCATTGTGTTCTCTCTCTCTCTCTCACACACACACACACACACACATTTTCACTGTGTTCTCTCTCTCTCTCTCTCTCACACACACACACACACATATTTTCATTGTGTTCTCTCTTTCTCACACACATTTTCACTGTTTTCTCTCTTTCTCTCTCTCTCTCACACACACACACACACACACACACATACACACACACACACTGTCCTCCAGTTTAAACACCATCAGCTGCTGATTATTAAACACTGTATGAGTTACACATCAGAGCAGTGGTGAAGCAGCGTTCTGTTAATATAAAACTCAATAAATATTGTGTCTAAAGGCATGACGTTCTACAGACGATGCAGAACAGCACAGAATTCTTCACCATAACGAGACAAGAACAGTGTGAGCAAACACGCTGATGTGACCCCATGACCTTTGACCCCAGGGCAGTTTTGTGCTCAGAGTGAGGAAGTGATTTTATTCTTTTGGTCACTACATAAAGCTCGTGACCCTAAACACAGAGCTTCATCCACAACCTGAGCTCCTGCTTCACAGCCACACTACTGTTTGATCTTCATTTCTGGTTTATAGAAACATCAGGAACCAAGCAGAGGTTGAGTTTTATATTACAAGCAATACAGAAGAGCACAAAGACACAAGAAAAAAAATGTCTCTGTTTAAAAACATTACAAAATTGGAGTGTTTAACTCCTCGCACGTTTCTGTTAGTTTTGTTTTAACTCTTTAAGCGTGTTGATGTGTACAGATTCGCACTTTCACAGTTTCTCAATAACAACCTGAGCTTTTTAAGGGTTAACGAGAAGTTTAATCAACGAGCTCACACACCTCAGACACGATCGTGGAGATAAACTCCGTCCTCTTGTAAGTCCATCCGTCCACGCAGCTCTCTGTCTCCACCTCAGTCAAATTCAGATTCCCCGAGTGAGTGTGATTTCGTCCGCTCAGGTGCCACTGGGGCTGAACGTACCTGCTGCATTTTGAGAGCTGAGACTCGGCCTCAGGAATGAAGGCTCTCAGCAGAGAGATCTCGTCTTCCTCAGACACGGACAGGTTCATGGCGGACGTCAGGTTGGGAATGGTGCAGCGATGCGACGGGATTCCTGCCGTGAAGTTGTTGAGTAAATTCTGACTGGCCATCAGGAGGCCCGGGATGGACAGCAGCGTGATGTGGATCAGCTGAAAGCGTCCGAGTCCACCGACTTCTTCTAGAAGATCTGCAAAACCCATGTTTTCTTCTCTTTCAGTCCTGATCTGTCCCACGTCGTCGTCCTCTTCTTCTTAACACCTCGTAAAGTCTCGCACCCTGTGTTCTGACATTGCTCAAATACAAATAAACTACGACCCCTGCAATGATTAATTTTTGGGGTTAATGGTTGTCAAAAAGGCCAGTCACATCTCGCTCCCTGGAGAGGAACATCTGCTGTTTATCTGAAATAAAATAAAACGACGCTGCAGCTGGTTCAGTGTCAAAATGAAAAAAAACTGAACATGTTAAATGAAACGTGCGTGTTAAAGTGGGTGAGATTCTGCACTGTGGACGTTGCACTTTCAGTCTGTAATCTTGTTCAAATCTGACTCTTAAAGTCTCAAATCCGTGGCAGAGGAATTTCAGTAAAGAGCTTGTGCAGGACCTGAGGCATGCCGTCACTCTCACACTCCTCTAAACGCTCTAAACACTCAGACCTGAACACTCTGCATCAGGAGAGGTGAACAAAATCAAACATTAATAAAACAATTCAACCACAGTTTGTGTTTTGTTTTTGTTTTTTGCTGATCTAAATGAAACATTACTCTCAGGTTGGTGAGAGTTACACACACTCTACACCAGCTATTACACCTAACGTCAATGTTAAACCTGACCTTTATATCTCACAGCACTGTGTTCAGCCACACACACACACACACACACACACACACACACACCACACAGATATGAAGAAAGCAGCTTTGCTTTAGATTAAAATCTGTGCATTTCATGTTGTTCATATCAACAGTATATCCGTCTCTTCTCAGCGATGATCGATGTAAACAATCCAGTCAGAAATCAGTCCAGAAACATGAACATTTTTATTTCTCTTTATTGCTCTCAAGCTCAGAGTGATGCTGAACATAATGTCTGTAATAGTTAGAGAAAAATATTTTATCAGAAAAATTAATTCATTTTCACATTTATTCCTGTGTTTAAACATGGATCATCCGGACCCGAACATCACAACCAACCAAACACTGCAACCCAAAGCACTTTAATATTCAGTTCAGTTCAGTTTTATCTGTGTGGCGCTTTTAACAACGGACATCGTCACAAAGCAGCTTTACAGAAATAAACACACTCAGGGTATAAATGTTAAATTAATAACTTTATCCCTAATGAGCGAGTCAGAGGCGACGGTGGTGAGTCCAAGCTCTAGTCCTAGCTGTTGTTCTGGTCGACGGTTCGAATGACCTGAAGCTCCTCCTCATTCTGATGAACTGAGTAAAATCAGGGGAGGCTCCTGATCAGCAGCACACACAGTCGTGTGGTAATAATAATAATAATAATAATAATAATAATAATAATAATAATATATTTCAAATAAAGCAAAAGAAACAAAAAACACAATAATTTTAAAAGAAAGTATTAAAAGAATGTGTGTTTATATATTATTAGAAGTACAAATCACAGAGAATGAGATTAAATGCATTTTTTCTTCTTTACTCTGAAGTGCAAACTTCTGAAAATATAAATTAATACAAACTCAACAGTTAAACATTCATCAGTGAACAAACTGACAAAGCAGAAGATATTATTAATTATACTATAATCATTTATTATGCTTCTGTGCAGTACGTCGACTCCGGCAGTGAGGAGTGTGTGTCAGCAACACCACCGCAACCGCGTGACTTCCGGCTTTTAGTTCGTAAAAATAAACCGCTAAAAGTTTTAAACATATTTGTGTGTAAAACTGTATAAATGAAAAATAAAAATAAACATTTTGGGTATAAAAACACTTTTCACCGCAGAGGATACACACGTTAGCGCTCACACACAATTTTACTCACTTTTATTCCTGTATGTCCTATAAAGGAAATGTTTATTATTATTATTATTATTATTATTATTATTATTATTATTAATATTAAATTCTAAATTCTACGCGTTTGAGCAGAACAGAACAAGACTTTTTAAAACGTTATAAAAATAAAATAAAATTGAATTTAAATGTTATAAAATTAAACACACGGTATTTCCGCCACTCCGCCTCTTTCTGACAAAATAAAAACTGCAATTTCATTTTCTAGCAGTGTTTATTGTGTATATATTTATAGTATTTAACACTAAAATACGTGATTTCCGGTAGCCACGCCTCCGTTATAGCATGTGAAATGCGCGCGTGCGCCACCGGACAGGTAAAACCGGTCACACACCTGTACGGCCTCAAACCCGGAAGTGAGTGTGATTCTGTCTCCAGGTAAACAGCTATTCCGCACGGATTAGTTTTTACTGAATCAGAAGTAATAATGTGTGTATTATTTAAACTCTGGATTATTTGTTTGAACTTTCTTCACGTCTGTGTTGTTTCTGTTTGAGAATGAAGCAGGTGTTGTTCCTCGGTGTGTTCTGCGCGCTGGTGTGTGTCCGAGTCGGGGAGAGTGTGAAGGGCCTGTCCGAGCTGCCCTCTCTGGGGGTCATCACTGCGAGGGAGGGCGCGAGTGTAGTGATCAGGTGTAACGTGAGCGAGCTTCATGGGCACTGCGAGTGGTACGACTCTGAGGGACGCGTCCTGAGCGGAGGCGACGCCGGTGAGTCCGTCAGCACTGTAACCTTTTACAGTGTTCAGATATCAGAGACAGCTTTAAGAGGAAAACCTTCAGAGATGTCAGAGATCAGATATGATGTAGGTTTATTTCACTGGAACTGAATTTCTTACAGGATTCACAAATATATAACTTAGACTCCAGTTTAATCAAAACCTCACACTTATGTTTCATATAAACTGATGAAGCACAGATTAAAGTACAGAGTTAATGTAAAATCCTTTTTTCTGTAGACTGAAACTGAGAGTGGCACAGGGACTAAACCCGAGACCAGGACAGACACAGGGTCTAAACCCAAAACAGGCGTGGGGACTAAACCCGAGACCAAAACACATGCAGGGACTAAACCCGAGACCAGGACAGACACAGGGACTAAACCCAAAACAGGCGTAGGGACTAAACCCGAGACCAAAACACATGCAGGGACTAAACCCGAGACCAGGACAGACACAGGGACTAAACCCAAAACAGGCGTAGGGACTAAACCCGAGACCAAAACACATGCAGGGACTAAACCCGAGACCAGGACAGACGCAGGGACTAAACCCGGGACAGACTTCTCTTTTTTGGTCCCATCACCAGGGGAAGTGGACACTACGAGGGCGTTTCTGTGAGGACAGTCTCTGGGTGTGTGTACTGTGCAGATGTTTGTTACTTCAGTGATTAAACGCTGATGTTTTGTGGTGTGCAGGAGGGAAACGGGTCACAGTGGATAATGACACGCTGAACATCACCAGCGTTTCGTTCGAGGATCGTGGACGGTACACGTGCATCTCACGGAGCTCAGAGGGCATCTCCAACTACACGGTGACGCTGAGAGTGAGCTACACGTACAGCGGATTGGGGCTTTACTACATCATCGTGTGCTTCATCGCCTTCACCATCACCATCATCCTCAACATGACCCGTCTGTGCATGATCAACACGCACCTGCGCAAAACCGAGCGCGCCATCAACGACTTCTTCCGCACCGACGGAGCAGAGAAACTGCAGAAAGCTCTGGAAATCGCCAAGCGCATCCCCATCGTCACATCCGCTAAAACCCTGGAGCTCGCGAAAGTCACGCAGTTTAAAACTCTGGAGCTGGCCAAGCAGATGGAGGAGCTGGCGAGGAGCGTGCCTCTGCCTCCACTCATCCTCACCTGCACCACGGCTGTGGATGAAGTGGAGTGTGGAGGTCCAGCAGCTATCGAACATCAGGAGGAGGAACACAGTGAACAAGACGCCCTGAGCCAAGAGACAAGAAAGTGATGCAGGCTTTTTTTGTTTTTTAAGAAAGGAAAAGAAAAGAGAGAGAGCGAGTGTGTGAAGTCTGTGTGCAGTGGAATTTATTCCAACACTTCACCTGGATGAAGGAACAGTTTTAATCTGCAGTCAGAGAAATGAAGAGCTTCTGTCCTTCTGAACAATTCTGAACGTACATTTTATGGCTTTTCAGTATTTGTGTGTGATATGTATGAACTCAGTTTGGGATGTTGCTCAACTGGACAGTGGTGTGTGTGTGTGTGTGTGTGTGTGTGTGTGTGTGTGTGTGTGTGTGTGCGCACACAGAATTAAACTTTCACACAATGACTGTGCAACTCCTTGAGCTGAAACTGAAATGCGTTTATTCCTGTCATTCCCTAAACCAGTTACACACACGTCCAAATGCAAAGGTCAAATTTTTATGTTTAAATATTTAATTATAGACACACAGTATACATCGAGTCTCAGATGTGATATTTACAGACAGATATAAACACAGAGATGAACAGATTCCGAGTAAACTAATAGGAAGAAACGTAAATGTTCCTGATGTAGTTCCAGCTTTCACCACCAGGTGGCGGTGAACACACAGCACAGCCCCAATGTCCAGCAACGACAGACTTTTCTTATTTTTAAATCTCTACTTCCTTTATATAACGTGTATTTTTATGATGTTTTTAAATTGTGTGTTTCCCAACCAGGCACTTTAACATGGTGACAGTCACTTTGGTGCTGCAGTTTGTAAAAACATGGTGGTAGTTACTGTGATGTGTGTGAAGTGTGAGGAGAGTCGGACAGGTGGAGGTGATCTTCGCTCCGTCAGCTCTTCTCTTATCACTGGTTTATCATCAGTCAGAATGTAAAGAAGTAATAAATCATTTATAATCAGGACTTTAGATGATTAAACACTGCTCATATAATCATTTCAGCACAAAACACACACTATAACAAATCTATTACATTATCTAGAAAAATTATTATTATTATTATTATTATTATTATTATTATTATTATTAGTGGTGGTAGTAATAGTAGTAGCATGTATTTGTTGAGTGGAAAAGTTAGGGGATAACCTGTTAACCAGTTCAGTCCCAGCTTTATGAGCGGAACCATTTTCACCAACGCGAGGGGTCACAAAACTCATTTCAGTCTTTTAACGTTGGATTTCAAACTCAGATCCACGCATGTAAAACATTACAGCTACTTTCACTTCTCTGTATAACGGGTTCGCTGAGCGGGGTGGCTGCTGAGTCCACGCGGTGTCTGTAAGCCGTGTGTGTGTGGATTTGCTGCAGGAGTCGCGCTCCCCCGCCGCTGAGGGAGATGGTTCGCTCCGCTGAGGCGGAAGTAACCGCTCTGGAACGCAGAGTGAGTGTGTGAGTGTGTGATGAAGTTGGAGTTGTGAGTTTATCCGCTGTGTTGTGTTGTGCAGTGTGTGTGTGTGTGTGTGTGTGTGTGTGTGTGTGTGTGTGAGTGAGAGTCCGCGGGTCAGTATGAGGCGGAGAGAGAAGAGGTTGCTGCAGGTTGTGGTGTTGATCATCGCCGCGCTGCTTTTCCTCCACAGCGGCGCTCTGAGGAACTCCAGCACCGGAAACCCGGAGCACTCTCACACACAGGTGTGTCACCTGAGCACATACATCTGAACACTTCACACACTGCAGCTCTTTCTTCTGTAGTATAACTGTGTGTGTGTGTGTGTGTGTGTGTGTGAGTGTGTGAGTGTTTGTGTGTGTACACGTGTCAGAGATGTACACGTCATCCTCTATCACACACCTGTGCAGACACACCTGTGGCGCGCGCTCAGTGCTCCTGATGCTCCTGATAAAGTTTACAGGTGACAGAGTGATCTGATTGGCTGACTGAGAGTCTGATCTAATACTTATTCTCTATAACAACAACAAGAAACTGACCAGAAGCAGCTGATTTAATGTTAAAAGGTTTTGTTCTGAATTGTTTGAGTTATAAAATATTATTGTTTTGTTTATTTTTTATTTTCCTTCAGTTTCAGTGTTAATTAATTTATTCTACAGACCTAATGGATCTGTATTTGGCATCAGCTTGTGGAAACTAGCCTGTGTGTGCTGTAACCTGACGTGAGGCTTGTGTGATAAGGACAGGAGTAAGTCAGGGTCTTCATAGCTCCTTTAGCAAAAACATCTTCCTCATTAAACCCAAACACAGAGTGGAGGTAAGAACAGTTCGAGTTACTGGTTCATCCTCCTGGTCATCAGAGTTCCAAACTGCGTCTGGAAGCAACATCAGCACTGAACTGTGCGTCAGGAGCTTCATGGAAACGGGTGTTCATGGGCGAGCAGCTGCACACACGCCTCACTATGCTCAGTGAAGTGTAGTGTTAATGTTAATGTTAATGCTACAAAGACTTCTGACTTCGTGGCAGCAGTTTGGGGAAGAACAATGAACAACCCCACTGAACACCTTTGGGATGAACTGGAACTGGAGACTCCTTACCCAACATCAGCGCCTGACCTCACTAATGCTCCTGTAGCTGAATGAACACAAATCCCCACAGCCGCGCTCCAACATCTAGTGGAAAGCTTCCCAGAAGAGTGGAGCTCATTACAGTATCAGGATGTGATGTATTTATCATATCATCTGGCTGCAGTTGTGTCTGATGTTATCATTTAAACTCTTCTGCCATCTGATTTATCTCACTGTCTCTTAATCTCTCACACACACACACACACACACACACACACACACACACACACACAGTTATACTACAGAAGGCAGAGCTGCAGTGTGTGAAGTGTTCAGATATGTAGGTTATGTTTTTGTTTGGTTTTTAATGTAAGCTTTTTTTGGTATAGGATGTGTGTTTGTGTTGCATACATGTAGTGTTTACTCTGTGTGTGTGTGTGTGCGTGTGTGTGTGTGCGTGTGTGTGTGTGTGTGTAGGGATTACTCAGGAGGCTGAAGCCTGCAGACAGAGTGGACAGTCAGAGGAGGAAAGACTGGCACGACCATGAGGCCATAAAGAGAGACGCAGCACGAACAGGTCATTACACACATACACACATACACACACACACACACACACACACACACACACACACACTGCTTGGTAATTGCCCATCTATGTGTTGTCCTTTGTCCTGTGAAGTTCAGTGACTGAGACTGTTTCCATCAGTACACAGACGACACACAGCTTTATGCTACGCTATATTCTATTGTCAGATAGATTCAGTGCTTGAACATCAAGCTCCTCTTTATATGATTGTTTAAAGGAAACATCAGGTCCTGGATGTGTCAGAACAGACTGATGGACAGACTGATGGACAGACTGATGGACAGACTGATGGACAGACAGACACTTTGTGCCAGTTGTTTATAATAGTTGAAAGCTTGAGTGTGATTGGTTGATGTTAATGATGTAGAAACAGTTGTGATTATTAATAGCATAACAGAATAATAATGTGAGCGATTAATGTTGTGTACAGTGTGTAGGCTAATGTATAGAGCGTGTGTGTGTGTGTGTGTGTGTGTGTGTGTTTAAAGGAAATGGAGAGCAGGGTAAACCGTTCCCGCTGACCGACGCTGACCGAGTGGATCAGGCTTACAGAGAGAACGGCTTCAACATTTACGTCAGCGACAGAATCTCACTCAACAGATCACTGCCTGACATCCGCCACCCAAAGTGAGGGGACACGCCCACCTCCCACTTATACACGCCCACTTCCCTCTGAGACACACCCACTCCACTCTGACTGACACGCCCACTCCAGTTTCAGGTTTTACACTAGAGCTACGAGATTAATGTGTGTGCCTGTGTGTGTGTGTGTGTGTGTGTGTGTGTGTGTGTGTGTGTGTGTGTGTGTGTGTGTAGCTGTAAACACAAGCTGTATACTGAGAATCTCCCCAACACCAGCATCATTATTCCATTCCATAACGAGGGCTGGAGTTCGTTACTGCGCACCGTACACAGCGTTCTGAACCGCTCTCCCCCTCACCTCATCACCGAGATCATCCTCGTAGACGACTTCAGTGACCGCAGTACGTACACACACACACACACACACACACACACACCTCTGTGTCTAATATGTCCTACAGTCCCGAACCCTTCTGAGCCCTACTGTGACCTCTGACCTGTGTGTTCTCCCCGGGCAGAGCACCTGAAGGCCCCGCTGGAGGAGTACATGGCGCGGCTGCCGAAGGTGCGCATCGTTCGCACTCAGAAGCGTGAGGGTCTGATCAGGACCAGAATGCTGGGGGCGTCGCTCGCTACGGGACAGGTCATCACCTTCCTCGACTCGCACTGTGAGGCTAACGTCAACTGGCTCCCTCCGCTGCTGGGTAACACACACACACACACACACAAACTCATCACACTCATACACACACGCACACACACACACG
>JAKKZJ010000015.1:24215060-24226517 GCA_033441845.1 Pangasius mekongensis
TTTCTATAGGTTTTGATGAATCTCCATTAATGCTAACATTAACTGCTGCAGGATGCATAAAGTCCTTGGAGTGTTCAAAGTGCTCAGTGTTCAGAGTGTTGAATGCTCAGTGTGTTCAGAGTGTTCAGTGTTTAGAGTGTTCAAAGTGCTCAGAATGTTAAGAGTATTCAGAGTGTTCAGAATGTTAAGGGTGTTCAGAGTCTTCAGAATGTTCAGAATGTTAAGAGTGTTCAGAGTGTTCAGAATGTTCAGAATGTTAAGAGTGTTCAGAGTATTCAGTGTTCAGAGTGTTCAGAATGTTAAGAGTGTTCAGAGTATTCAGTGTTCAGAGTGTTCAGAATGTTAAGAGTGTTCAGAGTCTTCAGTGTTCAGAATGTTAATGGTGTTCAGAGTCTTCAGTGTTCAGAATTTTAATGGTGTTCAGAGTATTCAGAGTGTTCAGAATATTGAGTGTTAAGAGTGTTCAGAGTGTTCAGAGTATTCAGAGTGCTCAGAATGTTAAGAATATTAAGAGTGTTAAGAGTGTTCAGAGTGTTCAGAGTGCTCAGAATGTTAAGAATATTAAGAGTGTTCAGAGTCTTCAGAATAATGTGTGCTCAGAGTGTTCAGAGTGTTCAGAATGTTAAGAGTGTTCAGAGTATTCAGAGTGTTCAGAATGTTAAGAATATTAAGAGTGTTCAGAGTGTTAAGAGTATTCAGAATAATGTGTGTTCAGAGTGTTCAGAGTGTTCAGAATGTTGAGTGTTCAGAGTGTTCAGAGTGTTTAGAGTGTTAAGAGTGTTTAGAGTGCTCAGATACGTATGTTAAGAGTGTTAAGAGTGTTAAACACCACTTTCAACGCTAAATGTTGTACATCATGGTTTATGTGTATTAGCTGTGTTCATGGTGTAAAGTGATCTTTGGCCAGAGGAGGATGTGAATGAAGAACAGCCTCCTCTCCTAAACCCCACCCACCCCCACCCGTTCCTCACACACTTTAAACATCAGGGCAGGAGCAGCAGGATTATCCCTCTGTTAAACATCGTTTATCTTCTTCACTCCTCCCAGAACTCCCAGAGCTTCAGCACAAGGAGATCCACCGTCACACAAAAATGTCTCATAACAGTATAAAAGACCAAAAACTCATTTTACACTGAAACTCTCTCTCTCTCTCTCTCTCTCTCTCTCTCTCTCTCTCTCTCTCTCTGTGTGTGTGTGAAGCCAAATTCTTACTTTTGTATCTCAGCAGAATTTTATAACGCTACTTATAGTTCATTCTGACACCCCCCCAACTACTGGTGTTAAGTAGTTAGCAGTTTCTCTTAAATTTGAATTTTTTCACACACAGAATAAACAATACTGATTCTTATGAAGCTGGACCATTTTAAATATTCACTCAGTAACATTTTATATTCACTCAGGAACATAACTGCTTTTGATTGTAAATTAAGTCCTTTCTTTGTCTTGATTTCCGTCTCCTATTTTGTGAAACTCTGTAAATAAGAACTCGCCCTCAATGTGTGAAATAAACCAAATGAAAAGTTTCAACTGTATGTCAAAGAACAAAAGCTTCTGAAACCTGTTGTGGCTAAAAGTCAGTGCCAGGTCTTTCTCAAACCTTTCAGAGTCACTAAATACACACACACACACACACACACACACACACACACATGGATCGACCCACCCAGTGCCACAAAGAACACAGAGGAGTAATTAATTAATGATCCTGACTCGACACGCACACTCGGCCTCTGTGGACACACTACATTCATCACGCTTTGTCGACGTTGAAGTATCACGCTGAATGCATTTGAAAACGAGTTTGGCGTTTCTCTTGTTGGGTTAAGGCGTGGGTTTAGAAAACGTCATGGTCGGCTGGTCCTCCTAGTGAAGATCCTGAGTGTTTAGGGCGTTGAGTGAGCGTGGAAAATGAGTGTGACTAACAGTTCTGCCCTTTAAAGCTTCCAGCTTGGGAAACACACACACACACACACACACACACACACACACACACACACACACACACACACTTTCATTTTTATATTACCAATGTTTTAACCAATTCTCCACTGGAACCTGCAGATATTAAACATAGAGCTCAAACATGTGTTATTATACGCTGTTACAGTGATTCATTAAATTATCATTTATATTTCTTTAACTGCTAAAAGCTATTAAACTCCCTTTTAGTCGTTAACACTGAACATGAAGCTGGTGAGTGTGTGTGAGAGCCAGAAAGTAATTAACCAATTAAATAATAAATAATACTGAGTATAATACTGTGTATAATAGTGATTATATTACTTATTATCATTATATTCTATTAGAGTATAATACTGCATATATTACTGAGTATAGTAATATATACATTACTGATTAGATTACTATGTACAATAATGGGTATATTACTGTATATGTTACTAAGCATATTATTGCATATATTATTGAGTAGATTACTGAGTATAATATTACATATACTACTAAGGTACATTACTAAGTAAAATACTGGGTGTATTACTGATTCAAGGTTTAAGGTTCTCTATTTGTCACATACATATTACATACATGTGATGCATTCATGTAGTGAAATGTTTGTCCTTAGTGCCTCGTCCCACAGTGATTATATTACTGAGAATGATACTGAATATATTTTAAGTATATTACTGTGTATATTGCGATCATACTGAGTATATTATTAAAGTCCAGTTACACCTGTGTTTTAGAAATTCAGAATTACAGGGACTCATTTAGACTAGAAAGAAAATAAACCACTAAATGTTCATGTTGGGGTGGGTTAGGGTATCACAATAGATTTAGTGATAGGGTAATGTATGGTTTATGGTTAGAGTGTTCTTTTAGGATTAGGGTACACTACTTATAGGGTCAGGATTAGGATAGTTTAATGTTAAGGTAATTCAGAATTAGCTTGAGTACTCTGTATCTACAGCATGCTAGAACCATGACAGAGTACTTTAGAGGTAGGATGTTCAAGGGCGTGTATTAGGGTACTTTAGGCTGTAGCCCGGAATGTGTGTGTGTGTGCTCACGTGCAGGTAACTCCACTGTTCCACCCAATGATACGTGCTGAACATCAGATTATTCCCAGGGTAATAATATTGTTACACTGTGCATGTACTCAGCGGAGGTTCTTTTATGAATTGTGTCTGCGTCGGGTTCTCCGTGTGTCTCATCTGAGTGCACTGGGTCTAAGGTGAGTCTGGCGAGTAATAACCTGTGTCTCAACAGAGTCTTTCATGCAGAACTTTAAATAATGATCATAATGGCCTAATGTGGAAAAGAAAGTCTAAATGCCTGTCAGTCTAAAGGCTACGGCTTTCCCAAACTCTTTTCTCTTCATTTCCAGTCCAACGGACGTGCTTTTAGTTCCTGTTTGTTCTCTGAATGGACGAGACAAAAGAAAAGACACAGAACTATGCGAAAACACCCATTCAACTGCACAAACACACTCAATTTGCTCATGTCACGCTGCTACACACACACACACACATTTGTCAGCATGTACAGCTCATCAGGTAAACGAAGAGAGAGAGGACATGCTCATGCAGGACTTTCACAAAGCCGAGTGATTTCAGGCCGAGTCTCAACAGGTTCAATCATTACTGCTCTGTAACGACATCCGTGTGTGTTACAGTTTCACCGTCGGACTGAAATCAAATCTCAGCCGAGACGATCTGATTGGCTGTGAGCGTCACATGGGAATGCAGAAGGCAGTAAAATCCCACGTCAGAGCATCATTAATGATCTCGAACACTTCTGTCCTCCGGCAAACAACACACACACACCCCACATGACTGCAGGAGATGTTTAGCCTTTCACCAGAATATTTTCCTGTTAGAGAACCAACTCTCAATTCACCTAAGTGCTGATTTACACTTTGAGTTACAAATCACTTTACATTTATATTTATGGCATTTAGCAGACACCCGTGTCCAGAGCCGCTTACATTTATCTCATTCATACCACTGAGCAGTTGAGAGTTAAGGGCCTTGCTCAAAGGCCCAGCAGTGGCAGCACTGGGATTTAAACTCATGACCTTCTAATTACCTAATGTATTATTGTTTCTGTCTTACAGTTCTCTAACTCAGAGAGTAAAGTACTCTAACCCTGACCTTAAAATACTCTAACCCTGACCTTAAAATACTCTAACCCTGACCCTAAAGTACTCTAACCCTGACCCTACAGTACTCTAACCCTGACCCTACAGTATTGTAACCCTGACCCTACTGTTGTTTACTCTACATCTTCCTGTTAAAACTCCATGTTTACCTCTGGCCATAATGTACATTAAACTAAACAGGTCCCTAGATTAATCACACTACATTAGTCATAACCTTAATGTACTCTATGGTACCATAACTCTGACTCAGGAATACCTTAACATTGGCCTTTAAGTACCCTAACCCTAGAGTACATTAACCCTGGCCATATAGTTAAACTTACTTCTACAGTACTTTAACCCTAACCCTAGAGTATCCTAAGAAGAAGAAGAAGAACTTGAGTACCCTATGATAAGGGTACTCAAGTTTAGGATACTTTAATGTAAAATTCTGCAAATTAGTGAGTTATTGCTCCATAGTACTTATCTATAGTTCACTAACACTATAGTACTCTATCTCTACAGTACTCTAACTCTATAGTACCCTAGTCTGCAATGTTTATCATCATTATTACTGCGGTGATGTTCAGTAGTTTAATAAATGTCAGATGAGCTCACAGCCAATCAGAACTCAGGATTTCACTGTAATGTTAAAGCACAATGCTGAGATTCTCCACCTCATTTCTGTCTGTCTCAGAGGAATGTAGTCTGAGGTCATGACCCTGCACTCGGCGTGTGTATGTGTGTGTGTGAGAGAGAGCTCTTATTATGTATGTGTAAAGTGCAGCTTTGTGAAGGAGAACAGGTTGAACTCACACACACACACACACACACACACACACACACACGTTCCCCTGGAGATCAGACAAAACAAGATGACCTAGACCTTAAATTACCCCTGAGATGCTCCTTCCTTACACAGGTTCCTTCCTGATCACAGATATGCGGGTGTGATTTCCCAAGATGCCTCACTTCACTGTGTGTTCTCCTCCCGTCTCAGTGATGAAGCCTCTCACACACACATCAATTGAGATGTTTGCAGCCGCCAATCAAACAGATGAGCAGAAAAGAATCAGAACAATGGTAAACCAAAGAGTTTTGTGCATTTCCGCTGCAAATTATTCAACACAATTCTGCTTTATTTGTGTAGAGCTTCTTACAACACAAAGCAGCTTTACAGAAATCCGGGTTCTCTAATGAGCAAACTCCCCAAGCCGGTATGAGGAACAGACCTTATTGTCCTTTAGCTGAAATTATAACCACACTCGCTAACCACAGTCTCACCCACAATCCTGCACACTTATTTATGAATAACACGCTGAAAAGCAGCAAGAACCACAACACACCAACAACACAACCATCACACAATCACACCTGCTTACACCTGTCATCTAATTATTGTTATTATTATTATTATTATTATTATTATTATTATTATTGTTGTTGTTGTTGTTGTTGTTGTTTTTGTATTATTGTTATGTGGTGACGATATCATTGCGGAGCAAAGATGCTAAAGTACAGATTAGGTTGAGTACAGAGACTACATTAGAGCTACGCTACCTCATGCACATTTAACGCTATACTACAACACTCTAACTCTATAGTAATCTAATGCTATAGTACCCAAACTCTGTAGTACTCCAACCCTATAATACTCTAATGCTAGTGTTCTAGAGTGTATTCTAGAGTTCCCCACACACAGATACTGATTTCTAATAAAATTTATCTTTCCTCATCACAATTTTTTTATATTTCTGTAAAAAGTGAAAAAGTGAACATATGTAGAGTGTGTGATATTACACACATTGAAAGACTAAAAGAAATAAAGCGTGAAACAACAATAAAACTCGATCACGCTTCACTTCTGTCATTTTCTCCCTGTGGGTAAATTAACACGTCATATCACAAATCTCCTCTTTTCCTCATGAGTGACTTTACAGCAGCAACTGTTTCAAACTAAAGCCTCTGAATCACCACGGTGACGTTTACACAATGCTTAACACCTCCGATTCACCACAATCACTGCATATTGAAAATGTACTGTTAGAAAATAATGACTATATATTTTTAAAAATAATTTTAGTGATAATGAATTAACAATAATAACTCCTTTAGAAGTCGTGTGTCCTGTAAAAATAAAGCATGAAGCCGTATTAGAGGGTTAGGTGAGGACAGTGGCGTGAATCCTGAATGGAGAAGGTGAAGGATGAAGTTTATATTTCTCATTCCTGTGGACTCACAAACCCACGGGGAGGAAATATGGAGGGATTTGTGCAGGAGGTGGAGGTGACAAACGCAGCGGCTCATTAAACACTCAGACTCGTTAGGGATTTTTCCTTCACCTCCGTGTGTAAATTGGCTGCACAGATCCACCTGAACCTCTCATGTATATTTATCTGAAATCCCACAGCGAGCACACGTCTGGATAACAAATGCAATTCTGATACAACATCTGGGTCAATCGTTTTGTCTTCCTGTCCTCCTTCATTATCCATCAATCAAACTGAATGTGACAGCTACACACACACACACACACACACACACGCACACACACACACACACACACACAGAGAGAGAGAGAGAGAGATGTGAGTTTTGAGTTAATCCCTGAGTGTATAAACTTCACACTCTTGCTGTAATTGTTCTGTCCAATAAAAAACTCAAACACACACTGAGGAATACTGTGTTTATCTCCAGAGACGTCTCACCGCTGTGTTAATGAAGGAACGCTGACTCGGAATTTTCCCTCCAAAACTGTACAACTTCCAGCTTAGCATGGAGCTCTTATATATATATATATATATATATATATATATATATATATATATATATCCTCCTATATATCCTCCTCCCACAGCATCTTCTCCTAAGTTGGTGTTGTGGAGGTGGTCAGTGTCGGCGTTTTCTGACTCTGTATAACACACTGTTTTATATAAACATGGAAAAATTACAGAGACACAGAGATAAAAAAAAAAAAAACACTTGCAGTGAAAATCACTCAGGTAGGGGCGTTACCCAAACTCTGAAGCTTACATATTAAAATGATTCAGATCAAAATAAAGTTCACCTTTGATTTAATACAGATGCTTTATGAAGCTATGACATTACTGAGACAATATCTTTGTACGGTGTGATGAGTTAGACTTGCATCATGCTAAACTGGTAGCTCCAGTAACCTTGTAGCTACAGAGCAAAACTCAAGGAGCTTTACTGCATTCATTTGTATATTAACAAGCCAACATGATATCGCCTCCAAATTCACACACACACAGACACACACACACACGTCACTTACTGTTTTCATGTTTCTCATGTTTCTGATGTTTTGAGTGTGACACAACAGGATACTTAAAGTCTAAATTACACACATTACTGTCCTGCAGTTTTAATTTGGATAATAATTGCGTTTCCTGTTGCAGTGCCGCATGTGGAACACCTCTTACACAAAATCTCCCATTCACTAACGTAAACTAAACATCTTTCTTTAGCATCAAGATTAGCATCAAGACTTCAAGACTAGCACCGAGATTAACATCAAGCAGTTCATGAATAAAAAATAAAAAACACCAAACTGGCGAGTGACCGGAGAAATGTTTTGAGATCTGATAATCCAAAAATGTCAAAACAGCTCACAGTCCTGATAGAGCTCTGTGTGTGTGTGTGTGTGTGTGTGTGTGTGTATGTGTGTGTGTGTGTGTGGTGAGTCACACACTCACTCTGGAGAATCAGCTCATAATTTACTGAAGGTCTGAACAGAGGGATTATGAGGATGAAGCTGAGACGCTGTTGGAGGTCTGCGGTGTGTAACGACACGTCGAACCTGCACACACCACATTACTGCTGTTGCCATGGTTACCTTTGTAGCATCTGCTCTGTGCTGATTGACATGTCATATATTTGTTTTTGCTCAATAAACCCCATGTCAAAACAGTGAATATTCACTCCAGCACTCACTGCTTAGATTATCTTAGATTTTCTAATCACACTCATGTGCGCCCCCTACAGTTTAAATACACTTCTCCATGCAGCACTGTACATAATAAATCAGTTTCTCCTATTATCTGAAAAAAAAAATATGTCTGAGAATATTGTGTAAAGTTTTACAGTGAGGAAAAATGAAGTGTCCTGAGTCTCTCAGCCATTGGTGTCTCCAATTTGCATAAAATTAAAGATTAAATAATTTTGTTGTGTCTCAGCCCCGCCCACTTTGCAGAGAGTTGATGTAAATCATGTGACCATGCCTATTACAGTTAGATGTTAACAGTATTTACATCAGCTGGCAATATATATAAGTTATATTCTATTTAAAATCATGACTCTTTTGAACATGTGACTCTTTGTAATGTAATGTAATCTAATGTAGACCTTTTTCTCTATCGCAGAACCTGAAGAATTGTCATTTTAGCCATTATAAGTTTTTTCTCATTAACTGACCAACACATCTGCAGAAAATGTTGATGTTCTGTCTCGGTTCCATTTGCTCACTATCTGCATAAAACACTTAATGGTTACATGCTCGCTAGCTAAATCAGACATACTGTATGTGCTTGGTATCCATATTTCCCTGTTGCCTGGCAGCAGTGTTGTCATGACTTTAACTACTTGTGTGTTTGTTAAAGTTTTTTCTAAAGAAATTTAAATATTCCTTTCCATAATATACACAAATCCTACAAGTTTCATTTAAACTTACTCAATTATTTATTCTAAGGGAATGTGTTATACACAGTTATGACAAGAAAACATCAGTACAGCAAATGGAGACCAGAAGATTGTTGAGTCCAGTCTGGGTGTGTGTGTGTGTGTGTGTGTGTGTGTGTGTGTGTGTGTAGAGAGAGAGTGGTGTGTGTAATGTGTGTGTAGGTAGTGTGTGTGTGTGTGTGTGTGTGTGACAGCCTGGCTGCGTAATGCTGACAGGAAGGAGGATTAACACACCTGTCAGGCTGATGCAGGACAGACGGCGCTTCGTGTGACTGACACTCTGCTCGTCAGGTCCGACCTGCTCTATCACTTTTCTCTTCAAACTGAGAGGAGCACACTGTCTGTCATCCTGCTCTGGGCGTGTTTGCCTCTGTGCATGTGTGTGTGTGTGTGTGTTTGTGTGTTGAATGATACGTTACAAAATATATGTACAAAGGCAAAAGGTCATGTTTCACCAAATGTAAATGTTCTCATTCTCCCTGAAATATTCCCTTTCCAAAGAAGGAAGGCTGGTGGTGTTCATGGTGTGTTTTTGTGTGTGTGTGTGTGTGAGAGAGAGAGAGTGTGTTTTTGGGGGTGTTTGCTGGCTGAATAACTGGATAAACATAATGCTTAAATGGGTTTTTATTTTTGAAGACTTAAAAAGAAGTCTTTGAAGACTTAAAAAACACCAAAAGATTAATGTGTATTGTGTGTCAATCTGTAAAGGTGAAAACAGCATGTATTTACATCAGAGTGTGCATATTGTAGAAAGTTTGGATAACACCCCCCCCCCCCCGTGTCTCTCACCTGTATCACTCACCTGTGTGTCTCACCTGTGTCTCTTACCTGCATCTTTCAACTGTATACCTGTATCACTCACTTGTATCACTCACTTGTATCACTCACTTGTATCTCTCACCTGTATCTCTCACCTGTATCACTCACTTTTATCTCTTACCTAGATCCCACCCAAATACCCCCATAATCCTACCTGTATCTCACCTCTATCTCTCTTGAAAGAACAAAGACAGGACTGTAATTAATGTGGGCAGTTACAGTTTAAATTTTAATAATTATTAATATTAGATAACTATATAATTAGAGTTCATATAAAATATTAAATTATAATAATGATATTTGAGAGCTGATTATTATAAGAAATGTTTTAACAGTGGGAGAATTCACAGCACAGTGCTTTTGTTTACACAGTTAAAGAACTAGTATTTATATTTATTCACACACATTGATATGCTTTGTACACTTTCTCATTGTGCCTCATTACCTCCTGCTAAGTGTTGATAAAATGTTCAGTGGGCAGAGTCACTGTACACTGAAGTGTAGTGTACACTGTGAGGGTGTAATAAAGCCTCGTTAATCTGTCAGAGTGGAGATACACATGCTCGTTAGGCCTCAGTGATGAGCTCAGCGTGATGAATGGGCATCAGTGTTTACCTGCAGGTGCATGCTTCAGCCTGATGTCAGCTCTGTGTTAAACTCTGACTGATTATTCTCCTGATTCTGCTCCTCAGTGCAGCTCTGCTCTTTATACACCACACACACACACACACACACACACACACACACACACACACACACACAATGCATGTACACACACTCTGTCCCACCCACAAGGAGGAAATTAAGTGTACTAAAGTGTATTGGGGAAGTTGTTACTGTTGCTAGGCAACGGCACCTAGATGAATAGTTGATGGAACAACATTAAATCATTGGCTTATACACTGTACTGTTTAAACTACACACATGGATATTATACACAATAATACATTAATACAACACTAATATATCAGCTCACACACAGAGCCATGCTTAAACACACACACACACACACACACACACAAAATATACATTAAATACAATGTACGTCAACAGATGATACACTCTCATCATCTCAGTAGTTTTGAGATTATCATGGCTCTCTTATAGTTATTGATTATTTAATTTTATTTTCATTATTCATTTATTTACTCAGTCATTTATTCATTTATTTATTCCTTTATATATACTTATCTTCATTAAGCGCTTCATCCTGGTCATGGGGGAGTTAGATTAGATGTCTATCCCAGGAACATGTGTGAGGTGGGAATAAACCCTGGGTGGGACACCAGTTCATCACACATGCATTCAGCTGGTCCACCTATTGGCATGTTTTTGAACAGTGGGAGGAAACCGAAGAACCCAAAAGAAACACAGACACATGGAGAGAATACCAGGGGAACACCACAGTAACCAGGATTGATCAGAATAATAATAATAATAATAATAATCATTATTGTTCTGCAGCCGAAATCAATCTAATAATAATAATAATAATTAGTATTTTATTATATATTATTATATTAGATTGATTTCGGGTTCAGTTGATGAACCTGTCTCACTCTTCCACAGCCTTTTGAACACTACAAGAGAGGAAAATCCAGAAAAATAAACACACCCATCATCCCAACTACCCTCATTATCATAACCACACCCATCATCATAACCACACCCATCATCCCAACTACCCTCATTATCATAACCACACCCATCATCATAAACACACCCATCATCCCAACTACCCTCATTATCATAAACACACCCATCATCATAAACACACCCATCATCCCAACTACCCTCATTATCATAACCACACCCATCATCATAACCACACCCATCATCCCAAC
>JAKKZJ010000015.1:24228443-24235943 GCA_033441845.1 Pangasius mekongensis
GAATCTAAAATGTTTTTGTACTGAATCAATAATGTAGAAGTCAGAAAATAAACATCTATAACAAAGTCTGTACTAAACAAAATAGGGTGCCAAGACTTTTGCATAGTACTGTACAGTATATATTTAATATGTAATTATTGTCCCATATCTGTCATTAGGTAGTATCGATTTGTGTCAAGGTATCCCTAATTCATCTTGACGTATTATCAATCCAAGCACTGAATATCATTTTCAGAATTTCAGACTTAACGTAACTCTGAGCTGAACTCCTCTCATAGGCCGGGTGTTATTTATTATTATTTATTTCTCATGCTAAAAGATTTATATTCTATAAGGTCTATGCATCTCATTTCTAATTGTAATCTATTAATTAATTTACTTATTTATTATTTGATATGTAAAGCCTGTAATTCTGTGATGCGATTTTTCCCACAAACAGAATGTGAAGCGCAGCTGAAGCAAAAGCAGAAGGAAGTTTCAGACCTGAATAATGATAAAGCTGGTGAGAGATCTGTTTCTCCACTCAGACTCCATAGATGGTATGGTGAGACAGATACAGATGATACTGAGAGCAATAAAATTAAATAAAAATAGTTTATTTAGTTACACCTAGGTTCTATATGTTGACTGTCCCTTGATGAAGAAAGAATTGGACTGTATATAATAAGGCTCGCTTTGTGCACAGGGGCGTCGTCATGCTGGAGCAGGTTTCAGCCTTTTAGTTCCAGTGAAGGGAAACTGTACAGCTACAGCACACAGAGACGCTCTATACAACTGTGTGTTTTAAACTTTGTGGTAACAGTTTGGGGACGAACCACGTATAGGTGTGATAGTCAGGGGTGCACTTACTTTTGGCCTTAGGGTGTATGTTTAAAAAAAATAACTATATGTACTGTATGTCATTACATTATGGACCAATCTCATGGTTTAATCAGACTCTCTTGAGGTGTCAATGATCTGCCAGGAGGTATCTTCACTTTGTCTCTAAGAGTTATCAGTCCACCTCGAGGTATTCATCTCACAGTATTTTCTAGGTATTAGTGATCTGTGACGAGGTATTTTTAGTCCATTCCAGATAACAACACTCTGTTTCAAACACTATTTCAGACTAAATGAACCTCGGAACTGAACTCCTCTCAGAGTCTGCTGGTTTATTACACACTGACATGTATTTGGTTTTCACATGATTTTTTCCCCCCAAACAGATCTTGAAAAGGAGCTGAAGAAAAAGGAGAAGGAACTTTCAAACCTGAACAACAATTACGCAGGTGAGAGATCTATCTCAATAAATATTAAAAATGAATCTGCTTTTTTTCTCTAAACTGAGATGAGAAGCCTGTAATTCTGTGATGTGATGATTTTCTTCCAAACAGAACTTGAAGAACAACTGAAGGAAAAAGAGAAGGAACTTTCAAACCTGAAGAATAAAAACGCAGGTGAGAGATGTATTTCTCCACTCATATTAATGTGAACATGCATTCAGAGAGCATAAAAATCAGATAAAAATAGTTTGTTTAGTTGTGTTTTGTTTTTATATGTTGGCTTTCCCTCACGGAAGGAAGAATTGGACAGGAAACAGGAAGTGCCTGCTGAGGTGTGACAGCAAGAGTGGAATAAGGAACAAAACATAAAAAATAGAGATGTGACTATCATCACAATAAAAAAGAAAAAACTGTGCAACATCAGTTATAATTCTTCAGTAAATTATCTATATCTACTGTACATATTTACAGTTTTATCTAAAAGTTTGGGCATCGCTTTCCAAATTACACATTTTTTTTTATTTTTGAAGTTCATGCATGTTTAAGATCTACCTGCATATTTCCAGTGATGTTCAAGTTAGGGGACTGTGAGGACCGTTCCAAAAGCTTCAGCTTGCATTTCTTGAATTAGTTCATGGTGGATGTTGAAGTATGTTTTGGATCATTGTCCTGTAGTAGAAGACAATCACTTTTCATCTTCAGTTTCTTGACTGATTGTGTCACATTTGCTTCCACAATTTGCTGATATTTACTGGAATTCATTCTTCTGTCTACCTGTGTAATGTTTTCTGTGTTCCTGGCTGCCACACAACCCCAAAGCGTATTAGATCCACCTCGATGCTTAACAGTTGCCATGGTGTTCTTTTCAGAAAAAAACTGCTCCTTTATCCTCCTAACACAACTTTAGTGATTATAACCAAAGAGTTCAATTTTTACATCATCAGTCCACAGCACATGTCTCAAAAATGCCTCTGGTTTGTCTAGATATTGTTTTGCATAAATCAGATATTCACTTTTGTGATGAGGTCACAGGTAAGGTTTCCTTCTGATGACTCTCCCATGCAGCTCATGTTTGAGCAAGCAATGCTGCAGAGTAGAGCAGTGCATCACCACTCCTGTGGCAGCTATAACCTTTCTGCAGGTCCATAGTGTTACATGGGGATTTTGCTTTGCTTTTCTGCCCAGCATATGGGCAGTTCTCTCTGAGAATATCTTGGTCTTCTTCCAGATCATGCCTTAGCTTCCTCAGTTCCCCTTAGCTGCTGGAAATTGGAAATTGTGAGCTGGAAGCACTTTGATATCTTTTTTATAGGCCTCCTCTGCTTTGTAGGCATCAATTAGCTTCATTTCCAGATCAGTCAGCTGTTTAGAGGAGCTCAAGTAACTGTGCTTTAACATTTGAAGATTTTTTTTTAAATAGTTTGCTGCAGCAGTTGTTTTTTACTTCTTTTCACTTCAAAACCAACAAAATATGTAACTTAGCCAGTGGGGCACAAACCATTCATACAACTGTTTATTATTATTAAATCCTCTTGAGGTCGTGTTAATCAGTCTTTGGTTATTAAGGTATAATCGATTCATCTTGAGGTATCCACAATCTGTACTGAGATGTCATGTGGTTGGTCTTAAAGTATTAACGATCCATTCCAAAGTGTAATAAATCTGTCTCGTGGCTCGGCGGTATCATCAGTCTGGTACATCCATTCTAAGGAATCCTCAGTCAGTCTCCACCTTGTCTCAAGCCATTATCAGTCCTACTTGAGGTATTATCAGTCCATCATAAGGTGTCTGTTTTGAAGTACCACTGATTTGTAATAAGGTATAATCAAGGCGTTAAGGTATCCTAAGTACATCTCGAGAAACCATCAATCCCTCTCTTGGTATCATGTGTTTATCTTGAGGTGTTGTTTGAAGGTATTATTGTGCCACCTTGAGGTGCCATTGATTTGGCTTGATGTACCTTTAATCCTTCTTGAGTTATCATTTATCAGTAATGGAGTGTCATTGATCTATTACAAGGTATTAGAGATCCATCGCAAGGTGTCATGTATTTGATTATCACATGATTGTCTTCCAAACAGGACTTGAAGAGCAGCTGAAGCAAAAGGAGAAGGAACTTTCAACCTGGAATAACAACAACAAAGGTGAGAGATCTGTTCATATATATTTACATTTATGGCATTTGGCAGATGCTCTTATCCAGAGCGACTTACAATAGTGCTTTGAAGTCTATCAAAAATATGTTCTGATATTGGCTCACTAGGTCACAAACTAGGAACACCATCAGCCCAAAACTCTGTTGGGAGGTTTTTTTTTTTTTTGTGTGTGTGTGTGTGTGCCCGCGCGTGTGTGTAAGTGCTAACTTAAGTACTTTAAAAAACGTCGTTCGTTCAGTCATTCTTCCCCTCAATAAGACTCACTGAGAGGAATTACTGTGTTCACACTAAGAAATGAACATCTGATCGCAGCCTGGTCAATTAGAAGACACTGATGTTTAAGGTTTATTTAAATGTAAAACTTTCCCAGAAAAGTGTGAAATGAAATTAATATGTACACTGCACATGGACGTCCATGAGGCCAGGAGACGCATAAACTCTGAAACTCATGGGCAATTTGAGATCTTCATGATGTTTGATTCTGTATCCTTTGTGTGTGTTTGAAGTTTCTCGTTATTTTTCAGGAACATGGTTGTCTCTTAGAGAGGAGTGCAGGAGAAAAGGGTCGGCTGCTCACTGGGTGAGGGGTTCAGGCTTTTCTCTCTCAGGGTAAAAACACACTTTGATGTGACAGTATATCTTCCTGAGCCGTTTGGCCTGGACTTCACCTTCAGCTTGCACTTAAAGCAGTGCAGGGAGAGGCGGTAATTTAAGGGCCGGATTATGGAAATTGGGCTTTATATACTGCCTCGAGTGCTTCAGCAGCCCAGAGCGATAACGCCTGCAACTCACGTGTGGAAAAAACACAAGCGAGGCGGAGCTACAGTTCAGTGGTGTGGGTTTATACAGCAGCTCTTCTTCTGTTCTGTTTGTCCTGATTTATATTCTGATTTATATTCTGATTTATATTCTGATTTATATTAACCCTTTAAAGTCCTTAGAGTGCTGCAATTTTCTTGTTTTACCAATTTTGTCTGCGTTTAGTACCATACAGGGCAAACCCTCTACTCCCAACACACACTTTACATCTAAAGAACAAAGAGCATTTTCAGAAATCCTCATAATAATAATAATAATAATAATAATAATAATAATAATTAACCAGTGTTTTTTATATTAATGAGAGATGGGCATATTGACATTTCTGATCAATATCTTTTAATAGTTTATAATAAAATTTTATGTTAATCCTGAAATTTAGGGAAAAATAAAAATGATTCAGAACAGGAACTTTTTCTCCGTCTGGTGTTGGTGTTGTTTTCACTCGTTTACATGCTGTCTGGACCACAGGAAGCTAAACGAGGATGCCTATTTGTGGTTCGGTCATTCTTCCCCTCAGACGCAGTTCCAATTATTGAGTAAATCCTGAACACA
Source organism: Pangasius mekongensis (assembly GCA_033441845.1). Classification (NCBI taxonomy): domain Eukaryota; kingdom Metazoa; phylum Chordata; class Actinopteri; order Siluriformes; family Pangasiidae; genus Pangasius; species Pangasius mekongensis. The sequence goes on from JAKKZJ010000015.1 coordinate 24,233,236, forward strand.
GCCGAGCGAACAGAGACGATTCACTTCACATGAGAAAATTGTATTTGTTTCCTCTAAAAATACCTCACACTCACTAGCACTGAAACCTGTAACATTAAAACCTGTTTCCTCAGCAATTTATCTGCACATCTGTCAGAGCATCACGCATCTGTAACACCGGGACCATGAGGGCATCTCACACCGTCAGCTGTCCAGCAGAATCCAGAAACAAGAACAGAAAGACATGAAAGACACAGAAGAGAGAGAGAGAGAGAGAGAGAGAGAGAGAGAGAGAGAGAAAGTCTCTTGTGCCACTGCCCTCCTGTCTCCACTGCTTCCCTGTCTCACTGTACTCATGTTGTACTCAGTAGTGTGTGTGTGTGTGTGTGTGTGTGTGTGAGAGAGAGAGAGAGTAGTATGGGTGTGGAAGGCGAGATCAGAGAGGAGATAAGACAGGAGGTGAGACGGGTGGCAAGAACAGAGAGACAGATGAGCTGATTGATTAAAAACAGAGACCAGGAAAGAGAGACGGGGTCTGCCACCCGCTGAAAGCTTGGGTCCGAACTTTCTCATACACACACACACACACACACACACACACACACACACACAGCGGGAACATGGCAGCTGTGTTTACATGACCTCTGAGCTGCACATCACACACACACATACACACAGATCTGTACCTCTGGAGGTGAGACAGATTCCCTGTATTTCATACTGGGTCAGTATTCACAGTGTAACTGTTAATTGATTATCTCTCTATCTGTCTGTCTGTCTGTCTGTCTATCTGTCTGACTCCCTGTCATGCCTGTGTTGTTTGGTTTTATTTTGATCGAATGCTAATTCTCTTTGCTCATTTTGCAGCAGTGTTGAGATGTGAGATTGCTAGCTCTGTACTGAGAGTCACTCATACTGCATCATGTGACTCGGACCACAGTCACGTCAGTTACTGAAGCACAGTGATTCTGTCTCCACAACACTGGGGGGAGATGTGGTGCTACAGACACTACAGAAGACACAGAACAGTTCCATTACTGTATGAGTGTAGGAGCACATTTTACCCAGAATGCATTGCTGTAGTAGGACACAGGAGCAGTAAAACTCTTCACATTAAATGAAGTGTGTACTTCACTGTGGCTACGGATGTCTGATAAATGCCATAAATGTAAACAGAGTGTGCAGATGGGTGTGTGTTCAGATGTGTGCAGTGTGTGTGTACAGGTTGGGTTTTATGCTCTCACACTGTTATGCTGCTATCTAGAGTTAGCAAGCTAGCTCAGAAGCATTTAGGCTTGTTAGAAAACCTGCTAGGTAGCTAGCAGCAACGATCTCACTGCAGAGAAGGTTCAGTGTGTTCAGTGTGTTTCTGCTGAAAACTCAGCTCCCTGCCTTGAAATTGTTTAAGGGAAGTGTATTAAACACTTTCTATTCTTAATCAAACAGAAGTAAAAAAAAAAAAAACAACAGGAGGAGAAATCATGAATATTGATATGAATATGTAGATTAATGTAAAGGTGCCACAGCAAGATCTTATATCACATCTGGAGGGATCATTTGCATAAACTCACACACACACACAGACACTCACACATTCACATTTAACACTCACTCACTCACACTCACACATACACACACACAAACTCACACACACACACACACACACACACACACACACACACACACACACAAACTCACACACACACATACCCACACACACAAACTCACACACACTCATATTTACACTTACACACTCTCACACACACAGACACTCACACACACAGACACTCACACATTCACATTTAACACACACTCCCTCACACTCACACACATACCCACACACACAAACTCACACACACTCATATTTACACTCACACACACACACACATCTCACACACACACACAGACACTCACAGACACTCACACATTCACATTTAACACACACTCACTCACACTCACACACAAACTCACACACATACCCACACACACAAACTCACACACACTCATATTTACACTTACACACTCTCACACACACATCACACACACACAGACATTCACAGACACTCACACATTCACATTTAACACACACTCACTCACACTCACACACATACCCACACACACAAACTCACACACACTCATACTTACACTCACATACACACATCACACACACACATACCCACACACACAAACTCACACACACTCATACTTACACTCACACACACATCACACACACACATACCCACACACACAAACTCACACACACTCATACTTACACTCACACACACACACACACACACATCACACACACATACCCACACACACAAACTCACACACACTCATACTTACACTCACACACACACATCACACACACACACACACACATACCCACACACACAAACTCACACACACTCATACTTACACTCACACATCACACACACACACACACACACACCCACACACACAAACTCACACACACACACTCACGCACACACATTCACTCGCACACATCACACAGATTTACACACACACACACACACACAGTCACACACACACCTATAAACATTTCACACACACTAACACACACGCATACTAATACACACACACACACACACAATCTCACACACATACTAACACTAACACACACTCGCACACAAACACTCGCTCACACTCACACACACTCACACACACATCACACAAACTCACACACCCACACACACAGTCCCACACAC
>JAKKZJ010000015.1:24240943-24244490 GCA_033441845.1 Pangasius mekongensis
TTAATATAATTTATTTACAGCGTATTAGTTGCGTTTCATCCGTTCTGCTTTCACAAAAATAAAATAAACTGTGAAATATAAAAATGATTTAAAATTGTGAAGCACTTTGTCTGGTTTAACTGTCTGATAAATAAAATACAGTGTCAGGTTTAACTATTTAATTTCACACTTTCTCTGACAAACGCCAAAGAAGAAAAGGATTTTCAAAAAATATTATGAAATTCATGGCTTTAAACTGAACACTAGAAAGTTCCCTTTACAACTGTATTATTTTTATTAAAACTTTCAGACCTGATTTAAAATAGAATTAAATAATTGAAATATAATTCATGAAGCCTAACCCTAAAAATATCCTGTAATGTAAGACTCATTTCAGCTTTACTAAACATGCACAAAAAATACATTTCTGAAAATTAAACACCAGCAAGAATTTTTTTTCAATCTGCATATTTTGCTGTTATATTTACAACTCCTACTTTGTTGTCTGTTAATATGTAAAAAGTTCTTATGAGGACGTGAATTTTACGTTTAAACCTTTACTCTGCCTTATTATTATTATTATTATTATTATTATTATTATTATTATTATTGATGTTATTTATTAATTTCTTCATTTTAAGGGATTATTTTATAGCCTATTTGGTAAAAAGCATGTGCTTATTTACATGTTAAATGTTTGTATTCATGTCTTTGAACATTGTTTAGAATTTCAAATCATCAGTATTAAGTATCAAATAAATACTTTATTTGAAGGCAGGCCAGGTGCTCTGAGGAATATTCAGGTTAATATTCTTATTTTACTGGTGAAAATCAAATACAACGCGAAATTAGACTACACTGTAGACGATATTGAGTTAAAGTGACTTAAATATTTTTAAATATGCAGAAAAGGAGTCAAAATCAAGCCGAATGTTTTTACATAATATAAAGTATCGTAGTCATCTGAGCCAGTGAGAGAGCGCGTGACCTCTGACCTCCCGGAATTCAAACGGAATCAGGGCGAGAGATGCGGAAGTGAAGAGCGGGATGGAGTGTGAGGTTTTAATGGAGGATGATGAGGAATACTTTAGAACCCTGAAGGCAGCTCTAACCGACTCTCTGTCACTAAACCTCATCAAATGGCCTCAAATCCTTAAAGACTGGCGCCTGTAAAATCTCGCGCGCTCACACACACACACACACACACACACACACGCTATCTGATAATCTCATTCTGTTTATCACCGAATTAACCCGATCCGGCCATTTTCGCATTTACGGGCCTTTTAGTTGCAGTTTCATAATCCGGTTTAAAACTTTTATTTATCCTACAATTAATATCGCGTTCATTCTGTAATATAAAACCTTTTATAAACCCTTTTCAGTGCTGAATATTAAAGTAAAATATCATTAATTATAATGTTTAATAATCCAGGATTAGAGCACACACACTGGAGTACGGGATTAGAGCATTAAAGCCGTCATACAGAATTCTGAAATCTTTGATTGTTGACATTGCTTTACAGAGATAGTGACGTCACAAAACGTTAGAAATATCTCATTACACACAGATATATAATTTCTATCCACTCGTCTGCGTGCACATTAGAACCCTGCGATGTTGTTTTAATCTTCACATCATCGTCTTTCAGCATCTCACACTTTAAACATCATTGGCTTTAATATTATCAATAACAATATGTTATTAATATTACATACGACACACACACACATTAAATAAAAATACCTAATGATAATAACTGTGTGTAAAAGGAAGTTAAATTAAAAAAGAATACAATGAACGCATTAGGCACAAAGAAGTGAGAAACCTGCAGAGAATTGTCTGGCTTTAAACATCCTCACACACTCTAAAGAGCTGTGCCTTTCCTCAAATTATTACATTTCCTATAATATTCAGTTTATATTTGCATTCACTTTGCAGTGTTGTTCGTGTAGTTCCTGGATCAGAACTTTAGGGTTTGGAAATAAAAGGAGAATAAAAGATTAAAACTCAACACATTTTCCTGTTTTACAGGCTGCTGGTGTGTTTTTAAGATTGTACTCTGTGATGGACTACAGCCTGAACCGTGGATTTAATTGTCTATAGTTACATAATGATTTATAAACTCAATATAAAATATTTTACAGATTAACGCTCATACTGACACTGTTCAAGAGAATATATTACACTAAAATGCGATAAAGACCTTCAGGTTAAACACGAAGCTTTCAATTTCTAATAATAAAAATATCAATAATTCAATTTAGCAATAGCTTTTATTAGCCTGCATGTTATACAGATTGTTGTACACGTTTTGTCCTTGGCATCTTTCTGAAACGCGGCTATCTCACCGGCATTACTCTGCATTAGACTCATGAACAATGCGACAACATTTCTCATATTAAAATGCGGATTCGCGGTGTTCACAGTGTGCAAGATTAATACAACCCTAACCCAGAAACAACACTATTAAACACACACTTGTTATGGTAGAGCTGTAGATAATCTTGAATAATTGTGTCCAGTTAAGAGAGACAGAACCGCGACCTGTCTGTCTCTCTCCCACAACAACACGCTATAAATAGTAAGTTTTATTTGTGAGCGCGTGCACGATTAGACGCCTCCGCGATCCCGTCTATTTAAAAAAAAAGATTTAAATGAAACCCGGAATATTTTCATATTTTAAATACTGATGCAATCATGTAGAATTTTTTTTAATAAACGCACTGAATCCGGATTCCTCAAAACTCTAAACTCAGACTGAGCGTTTTTTTACCCACTGGGTTTATGGCGTAATAAAGTGTGTGCGTGTGTGTGTGTGTGTGTGTGTGTGTGTGTGTGTGTGTGTGTGTGTGTTTCCTTTTCAATTCACAGACCCTGTGTAATTATGTTAAGGTTTAATATCTAGAATCACTGCATAATCATAACACATACACACACAAAACTGTAAAGACTCTAATATGTAGAACTCTGCTGTGAATAGTGGACAGTCTGTTGTGAGTAGTGTGCACTCTGTTGTGAGTAGTGTGCACTCTGTTGGGACTAGTGTGCACTCTGTTGGGACTAGTGTGCACTCTGTTGGGAGTAGTGGACACTCTGCTGTGAATAGTGTGCACTCTGTTGTGAGTAGTGGACACTCTGCTGTGAATAGTGCGCACTCTGTTGTGAGTAGTGCACACTCTGTTGTGAGTAGTGGACACTCTGCTGTGAGTAGTGCGCACTCTGTTGTGAGTAGTGCACACTCTGTTGTGAGTAGTGCACAGTCTGTTGTGAGTAGTGTGCACTCTGTTGGGACTAGTGTGCACTCTGTTGTGAGTAGTGTACACTCTGTTGTGAGTAGTGCACAGTCTGTTGTGAGTAGTGTGCACTCTGTTGGGACTAGTGTGCACTCTGTTGTGAGTAGTGTACACTCTGTTGTGAGTAGTGCACAGTCTGTTGTGAGTAGTGTGCACTCTGTTGGGACTAGTGTGCACTCTGTTGTGAGTAGTGTACACTCTGTTGTGAGTAGTGCACAGTCTGTTGTGAGTAGTGTGCACTCTGTTGGGACTAGTGTGCACTCTGTTGTGA
>JAKKZJ010000015.1:24253685-24266811 GCA_033441845.1 Pangasius mekongensis
GTTATCTGTCATCTTGTAGTATTATTGCACTGTCTGTTGTCTCATGTCCTGTTCACTGGCTAATTGTGGCATTATTGCATTATTTTTATGCTGTTCTGTCTCCTTTAATAATGTAATAACGACAATAATGCTGATATTCACGTTCTTTATTTAAAATTTGTTTACAGTAACAGGAGGACTTTTTAAGCCTCTATGTTTACAGCAGATCCCAGACCAGTCCAGCACTCAGTCAGAGTCTAAACTCAGCCCAAAACACATACTCATCTAAAGACATGACACCATTTTACAGCACTACATCGTCAGAGCGACTTTATCAATGAATTTGGCAAGACGGATGTCTTTCTTTGACAGGCCTCCGCAGTCGTGTGTCGTTAACGTGACCTGGACCTGAAAAACAACAAGAGATTCATCTGTGAGGGAAAACACACACACACACACACAGTGGAAAGTAGCAGAGTGAGAGCCCGGAGCCTTTCATAAAGAGAGGATTAATGGTGGAATTCCTCACAGTGCAGCAGAAGCACTGACGCTAACACAGAGGCTTCAGCTGGATTTCAGGCCTGTTTGTCCAAAACCACAGCTACTTTCTTCAAACACACACAGAAAAAAAAAACAGATTTCACCATAAAACACAGGATCTTCTCAGTTTCTCATTGTTCTGGTGTGAAATGTGAGCTAGCAGCGCTAGCATGAGCCGTGTCAGTGCGGACATATTGAAAGCTTGGCAGCGGTGCGTGGGGCCTCTCGGCTCAGCTCAACGCGGCGCTCATGTTAAACACTGACTGAGGCTTTATAAACGCCTGCCGCGGGGTGACAGAGCAGCGCTCAGTGGAAGTTATTACCTTATTATAAACATTGAACCACTCCGGATGATGGTTCATCTTCTCCGCCTGCAGAGCCACTCGAGACATGAATCCAAACGCCTGCAGTAAAGACAAACAGTGCACACGTCCCAGTGAATTATTACTGTGAGAGCATTACTACTCTGAGAGCGTTATTACTGTGAGAGCATTACTACTCTGAGAGCGTTATTACTCTCAGCACATTACTACAGTACGTTACTACAGTATGTTACTACAGTACGTTACTACTCTCAGCACATTATTACTCTATTCACATTATTACCTTGAGAACATTATTACTCTCAGTACATTATTATTTTTAGGACATTACTACACTGAACACATTGTTACTCTCATTACATTATGACTGTTCATTCTAACAGTTCTAATTCTTACTCTTCATACTATCATTATCATTACATTCTGTTTACATTAATACTATCTCCTTTATTTCTCTTTATTCATTACTAATATATTTCCTTTATTACTGTTTCCAAACCTCATTAGTACTGCATTCATTATTACTGTTTCCCATTATTACACAGCTTTACTCGAATCCCATCCTCTTTAATAACCCATAATTACACTGTTCACATCACTCTGATCTGAATTTTGTCTTTACTCCCACCCTGAACAAGCCACTATATAGTCACAAACACCAATTCAAGCAAAATATTTTCAGTGACACTGCTATCACACTATATAGCACATTTAATTTACCATGACATGATGACCTGCAGCATGCTAAATTTTGTACTATTCAGGAACAGCCCTAAGTGGGTGGAGGTATGATCCAAATACCAACTTTGTTTATCCATAAATCAGTGAAAATACTATTTATACTATTATAAATACTATACCATAATATTCAGGAAATATTGGCCAAATCATAAAACACTGGACTACAGTGCCCCTATATGATCAGGCTCATTTTGCTTGTGTGTATGATTTAATGCTGTAACATTCTTTAGCACAGAATAATATTAGTAACAAAATCCTACCAAAAATTCTGGGGTTCCAGCTTGAGGCCCTAAACCTAGTACAGATAATACAGAACAAAGTGCACTTAACTGATAGTGCACATACAGCAGGTGATGTAGTGGGTGAGACACACACACACACACACACACACACACACACACACACACACACACACACACCAGTCAGAGGTCATTCTGAGTGATTATGTGAGTTCTAATTACTTCAGAGAGGCCGGGATCCTCGGTGTGCAGTGTTCACTGCGCCGGCTATTTCAGAGCAATTTCCCTCTGCAATCTCAATTAAGCCCCTAAATGCTTCCGCAGATAATTAGACCACTGAAAGGGCATTGTACACCGCACGCCGGCGTGGCCGCACTGACACACAAACGCACAGCCACTCGTGGCAGGAAATTGCTTCAAGTCTTTAGTGTGTTGTAACCAATTTTCCAACACATGATGTAACACGATCAGTGGCTCGGCGATCAGGTTGGGTATCAGAGTACAAACCGCCTCGCAATCAGTTTAACGTAATTGTCAGATTCCTGCAACGTGAGCCGTGGGCACGACGGCCTGCTCTTTCTCAGCTCTCATTAGGAACATTGGGCCATTATTAAATCACTGCAGCGGCTGATTGTTGTCCAAAATGTTTCCTTCATTCATTCACATCAAATCTGGAGGATAAAGTGTGAAATGAACTGGTGCAGTGGAGCGTGACTTTAACCCTGTAATGCCTGGAGCTTCAATTTAACTCAACTTAATAACTTCTTACATTTAGTTTAACTTTAAAATCTCTGGCTGTTTCACAGGAACTCGAACTGAAGTGAACTCAAAACACTCAGACATTCCAAATGACAAAATACTACGATCTGTCTCCATGTTCTTGCTAAAAAAAATATGCTACTTCACGGCTCTGTAATAAACCAAAAAATTTATTATTAGAAAACTCATTAAATTCCTTAATGTTTTTAAGTTTTGGCCAAACACTAACTTACTCGCATGCGCTCTCTCTCTCACACACTCACACACACACAGTGGATGGACAGAGCACTACGACCGTTTCCTCCGACACCGAGTCTGAGAGGTCAAGGAGCTTATGGTTATGCAGCTCTTTGTTTCCTCTCGCTGTGTGTCATTATGTGCACTCCCCCTGCACACTCTGTCTGTCACACAGCCGCTAATTTAATGTGACACACTGCAGGGCCTCCAATAATCAGGACCACTGGAAACCGGGCCGAGCCATTACAATCCCCCCCACTTCCCCACAAACTTGCCACTCTGAGGGGCATTTAGGAAGATTACAGAATGACTGTCATGAAGCACAAGCTGGAACACAACCACACTCACACACCCACCCAATCCACCCCAAAACGCCCCCCAGCTCCCCCACCCCAACACACACACAAACTAAGAGTGTGAAGTCCATCAAGGTTGTAATTTATCTTGTACCCTCTTTAACATATATATAAATAAATTCGCTTTTATCCTTCAACCCCAGAAGTACCAATACAGAAAAAAACCAAAAAAAAAACATTTATTATATACAGTCGACTTTTGCTTTGGTTCTGCTCTGTTCCATAGCACACACCCCGCAACAGAACATTGTCCTTATAAAGAAAAACTTTACAGATTTGACATTAATGTTAATAAAACCAAAATCATGATCTTCTAGAAAAAAAAAGTACAAATCAAAATTCCACTTTTTTGGGGTGTCCAGACTAAAATCACTACATCTACATGAAATAATGAATGCATCTGGAATGAGGCCATGATTGCATTAGTGAACAAAACAAGAAAATTCATTTATACTATTTATAAAATCACACTACACATTTAAATACTAAATAAAATTTGGCTATGTATTTTCCATGGTATAATTAAACCCATCATTGTATATAGTAGTGAGTTGCGGAATAATAATCCATCAAAATAATTTTGGGCACAAACTTCATAGGAAAGTGCTACCTGAATTTCTGCAAAGATGTAAAGAAACATGCTGAAGCTCCACTCCCACTTACAACCAGATGATTCACAGATCTACCATCACCAAGCTTACATCAATAACTGCTCACAAGCAGAAACACACCTCCTCAAACATTAACACTTACAGCCTCAAATGCACAAGTTCAACTGACCACAGAGGCCAATTAGAATAAATAAACACCTGGACAAATGAAATCTCTTCTATTAACAAACTAAAATGTTATTAAAAACACAACACACCCTAACAGATTAACTGTCTCAAATAAAAACCCCAAAAGCATGACACATTTTAACATTATACAAACCCCAGGAGAAAGAATCTGTAATCACTACAGCATGGAGCAGAGAGAAACCCAACAACAGATAGAGAGACAGACAGAGAAATGGACTGAGAGACAGATAGACAGAGACCTACAGAGAGACAGCGACAAACAGAGGGAGACAAACAGGGATAGACAGACAGACAGAAAGAGATGAGGAACACATGGATAACTGGATAGTTTGCGGTTTTCGGCGACAGATGAAACGTTTTAACCAATTCGATTGTTTGTGAAAGAAATGATTCTGATGGAAACCTCAGCTGCAGCTGAACTAGGCTCTGCTCCCTGTCACACTGATGAGGACTGACACACACACACACACACAGAAGGGGGTGCGGAGTTTTTTGATTTAGTTAATCCATACACACAGCAGTAGGAGGAAGTGTAGCAACAAAGTTTGAGCTCAAAACTCATATCTGGATTAGCAATACAGGTAAATGACTCCACCCACTATGGAACTCAGCAGTGACACAGCCTGCTTTTTTAGTAGCCTTGATTCAAGAAGTTTCTCTTATAATCTCGATATACTCTTCAAAAAAATGAAAATTTTAAAGAAAAAAAAAGTATTAATGAGTCAGCATGTTAATGAGCTGGTGGTAATGACAGTGTTAATGAGACGGAGTGTTAGACACAGTGTGTTAATGAAATGTGTTAATGACACAGTGTTATTGTGACGGTGTGTTAATGAGATCTTGAACCTGATTAAAGGTTTTGAAGTGCAGCTCTTTATACAGTGCATCTCGCTCTTCCAGCTCCACCCACCCCGTCGCCTTCAACTCCATCAGCGCATGCTCCCTTTCTGCTGCACTCAACCAGTGTGAATCTGTGGCCTACACACACACACACACACACACACACACACACACACACACACACACAGTCAATTAAAACCAAACCCAAAGGCAGAAGTGTAACAGCCTTTTCAACTGATGTACATGTCAGTGTTTTGGCGCCATCTCTTGGTCAAATACCTGATGCCACTGATTCTAATAAATTCTGAAATTCTAAAATTCTATATATATGTGTGTGTACATACATACATTATATACATATATATATATACGCTCCTAATGACCGCAGGATACATGCTGCAACCTTCTTGCGTACATGTAGTTAAAAGCACAGCCAGCTTTTAGGAGACCTAAACTAAGGGAAAGCGGGAGTGGGAAGTTTTTAAAACGTATTAGAACTGACTCTTGGGCCACATTTCACCTGAAGGTTGCAAAACAGCCTGAGTTTCACCCCATAAAGTGGTTATGACATAATGAAGCTTTCCTCCCGACCGTTTGGAAAAAGAGGTCACTACTGGAAGCTTTTCAACACAGTGAACGGTAGTGCCATCTGCTGGTGAAAAAAGGATGAAGTACAGTAATGTAACGCATACTAGTGGAGGCTGCAGTGGGTTTTGGGGTTATGTAGTAACAGATAAATAAATAAATTAAAAAAACCTATATGATGCTTATGCTACAGGTTATTTCCTGAGAAATTTGACAATCACATTTTATATTTAACCCAACAATAGGGTTTCACTGTTCTTGCTGATTTTGCCTGGGAGATTTTTTTTAATACAATTATCATACAGAGACATCCTTTTTTTTAATGAAATTCAGAATGCACTCGTTTTTTCTGATGGTTCCAAAACTCCAGATTTTCTCTTTAACGCTAATTCACAGCAACGTCCTTGAACGAGCCTCGAAACGCGCGCGCGATTTTGGGTTTCTATCCAATCAGGCTTCAGAACAGTCACGTGGTTATATTCAACGTCACTGGCCACGTGTTTATGGCAGACTGACTCAAGCAACAATAGTGTTTCGAAGCAATGTGTATTTCTTGACACACGCCGCGGAGCGTTAGTAGCGGTAACATCAGGACCGCGAAGTCCGTTAAATATCAGACCTCCGATCGCTTTAAACCCGTGCTGAGGTAATTTTGCTTTAACTCCGGGTTACAGGTGATTTTTGCATCGGTTCGTTAGATACTAACACTAATAATCACTCGCAGAGGAAACAGGAAGTCTTACCATTTTAGCTGCGGGCAGAAGAAAGTGTCTGCGTTTGGATAAAACACTTCGACTTTCAGTGCAGAACCTCATAAACATTAACCAGCTCATAGCGCCCGTGCGCGCGCACACACACACACACACACACACACAGGCTGTCTGCTGTTCTGCCTGCGCAAAAAATATAAACACAAGATTGTTAAAAGTCTCCAGAAAACCTCTCAAGTTATGACTGAAAATCACACTCATAAATAAAGCGGTAACTCAGTACCCGGATGTACCCGGTGTGGGCGTGGCTACGGAGGCTGTCAGTGAACCCGGTGTTTTATAACTAAAGCAGCGGGACTCTGCTCTCCCCTGCAGTCACAGCATCAGTTACTGTACAGCTTCCAGCCCTGATCCGGAACCTATCCTGTGTGTTACTGAATACAGCAGCAGTGTGAACGGGATTTAGTTCACTTTCACTCTCAGACTGTCGTGATGAGAATCAGCAACAACAAACGGGTTAACAACAAATAAAGAAAAAGTAAAAATACAAAAATAGCACAATGTACTAAAGCTATTATTGTAATTTTTATTGTTTATTTATTACGTGATTATAATTATTCTAAAACATCCATTTGACCCAAATTCACAGATTTAGAAATGGTTTGTACATACAACACTTTAATAATAATAATGATAATAATAACAGTCAGTCCTGGTGGTCATGTTCATGTCCGGGGATGAGCAGCCGGATGCTGTCGGTCCGCAGGATGGCATACAAACAGAACACAGATAAAAACATGACACTGAACACAAAAAGCCAGTCGATGCTCCTCACTGGGACGCTGAGTAAAGGACCAACACGATCATCCTCCGTCACCATCTGACCCACAACTGCCTCAAACCCTGAAATGCAAACACAATCTATGAGTGTGTATTGTTTTTTATAATTTTAATAAATTTGCAAAAGTGTCTATAAACTTATTAATAACAGCACAAAAATGTTTTCACATTGTTATTATGGATTATTGTGTGTAGTTTAATGGCCAAAAAATTTAATCCATTATAAATATCTAAATATAAATCTATTTATATTTAATCATTTACCTCTTTCACTGATAGCAAACAACTAGATTCCATGCTAGTAAATTAGCAATCCTGCTGAAACAATTTTGTGCCACCCACTCCCACACAGACTGCATATACACTCTCGAGTGGTGTAGGCAATACACACTGCACACTTCTGAGGGGAAGTGGACCAGAATGTGTTAAATACCCTTGTGAGTGTGAGGCGGTTACCTGTTTGATTAGTGATGAAGGCTGTTAGCGTCTCAAGCGTTCTCTCTGTGTGGTTAAAGCGTGCCATTGGTTTCGCACCCTGAAACAGCAAAATGTTGGGAACAGCAACAGTCCCAAAGCGCGTTGACAAACTGCACACACAGAAAAACACATTTACATAAAAATTTTTTTTACAAAAAAAATGTCTGAATCAGAGATTCTAACAACAATAAATCTATTCACATTAACACATGAACATGAATGAAACACACAGACACACACACCTGCTATGTTGTGAGGCATCGAGAGCGAGGAAATGCATGATGGGAAAAACTCTTGGCAGAGCGTTAAAGTGAGGAGCGAGGTGAGCGGAGAACTGACACCAGGAAGTGTAGAAGAGAACCAAAGAGCATTCAGAGCTGTTCGAGTTCAGGAAGTCCATCAGGTCCTTCAGGAAACAGAAACACAAATGCATTAAACTCATTCGAATGTACAGTAATTAAACAGAAAAGCATGTACAGTGGTTTCATGATTGTTTATTTGTTAATTGTTAAATGTGTGTTATACAAAAGCATAACTAAATATGCTCATGGGCCACTTCAGTAGGAACACCTGTACACCTGCTCATTCATGCAGTTATCTAATCAGCCAAATCATGTGGCAGCAGCACAATGCATAAAATCATGCAGATACAGGTCAAGAGCTTCAATTAATGTTCACATCAAACATCAGAATGGATAAAATGTGATCTCACTGACATGAAAATGACAAAAATGTTGCCTGGTCTTTTTCCGATCTTTATTTGTCCAGTTTGGGTGAGTCTGTGCAGCCTCAGACTCCTGTTCCTGGCTGACAGGAGAGGACCTCGATGTGGTCTTCTGCTGTTGTAGCCCATCCACCTCAAGGTCCAGCGTGTTGCCTGTTCTCAGATGCTTTTGTGCTCACCACAGTTGTAATTAGTGGGTATTTGGGTTACTGTATACTTCCTGTCAGCTAGAACCAGTCTGGCCAATCTCCTCTGACTTCTCTCACATCAACAAGGTGTTTCCTCCTGCAGAGCTGCAGCTCACTGGTTTTGATTTTTGTAGGTGAATATCCCAGGAGATCAGGAGTTTATGACATACTCAGACCAGCCCATCTGGCACCAACAAACATGCCAGTCAAAATCACTAAGATCACAATTTTCCCCCATTCTGATGTTTGATATGAATGTTAACTGAAGCTCTTGACCTGTATCTGTGTGATTTTATACATTTCGCTTTTATGCAAATAACATTCTGCTCTTCTCCATTTCTGACACAAATGTTACAGGATTATAAGTTTGATGTACTGAAACAGAACAGTGCAAACAATGTCACTGTTTCAAGGTTACAGCAGCAAAGGAAGTTTCAGGAACTATGAGTAGGAACCAACATGTGGAACCAAAAAACATGGAAAATATTTCGCAGTTTGGGGAAAACAGAAACACACCACCATCCCTCGCTCCTATTGGTCACTGCCTAATCCCTTTGCTTCTTATTTGCATAAAGTAAAATTTTGTTGCATCACTTGCCCCACATCACTGCAGATCACCAGCTCTGATTTTAAATAAACAGCTTCCAGTTCAGTTGCTGTGTCGCATCGCTTTTGGTCTGAGCGCAGAATCCGAAATTTTGTGACTACTGAAATGTAATGAGAATCTAAAATCACAAGGAACCATGTCATGCATTTTTACTGAGAATTTTTACATCTATTTTCTCCATAGTGAAGCAGTTTAATGATGAGGGAAAGTTTAAGAGCTCTCTCTCTCTGTTTATGACTAAGTGTCTCTTGCTCTCTCTCTCTCTCGGGTGTAAAGTACCTGTGATGCGTTGAGAACCTGCACTGTGAAGGTATCAAGTCCAGTGATGCTCCTTTTATCACAGCTCACTTTGTATGTCTTTGCAGTTTCTGTGGAGTTCTGCTCATCACGTCCTGCTGGACTTTCCTGCTTCATCTCTACCTCCTCCTCCATCACCTCTTCCTCCTCCATCACCTCCTCCTCTATTACCTCCTCTGTCACTTCCTTCTCACATGGTGTAGAGATCAGGCTTTTAGGAATAAGAGCTTCAATCCCAGCTGTGTTTTCAGACAGCTCCGTCCCCAGAACAGCGTCTGCGATTTCTGCTGTCTTAAACTGTCTCTGAGACAGAGATTCTGAGTCCTCTGCAGTCTGTCCATAATAGGAATCTAATCCATCAGGAATTTCAAATCCAGGAGTCACACCTTCACCTGTGAAAAGAGATCAGATAAAGAGTATTGTTTGGTTTGAACTAACGTACAAAAGTAAAGTATGTTGTTCTCCAAGGCTCTAACCCTAGGCTCACTGCTCTTCTGTCTGTATGTGTGGCAGCCTGCAAACATCCTTCACATGGTCAAATATTTTCTATTTTACATAGTTCTGAAAACTACCGGTTTTCCTGAACTAAAATATGTTTCTCTTTTGCATATTTCTTAGCCAGAAGGAGAGTTCTAGCATTTTAAATATCTGGTCAAGCATAAGGTGAGAAGGGAGAACATCTCATTTATTTGATTCATCAAGACTTCATTCCAATTCCACTGAAAGACACTGCACCTGCCTATACATTTATAATCTAATGTACTGATGAAAAAACAACATTACTAACAAATTTAAGAAGTATAAGTTTGTTTATATATCCTATTATAACATACAATAGAGATATGTTGAATAGCATGTTAATTGTCTGCATCCTCTACATCAGTCTCTGTGTGATGGACGCGTCTCGGTAATTTTTCAGTGAACTGATCTCTGCGCTCACACCAGGGAAATAATCACTGCTTAATCAGACAGTCTTTTATTGTCATTTACACATTATAAAACTTTGTGTGTGTCGTTTTCCAAAGTGAATTTTGATGCTTTTATTTTTTTAAACACATCACATGTGCTACTGCTGGGTATAATTATTGTAATATAATTATACATTCATATACAATATATAGAGATAATAAATGAGGATATGAAGCTAGTGGGTGCAAGTGTTGAGGATGCAGAAGATAGGGAGAGGTGGAGAGTGATGATTCGCTGTGGAGACCCCTGAAGGGAAAAGCCGAAAGAAGAAGAAGAAGAAGATACAATATACAATTATAATTATTATATTATAAACATGGTATTAATTCAATATTCATATATAAGTATATAGCGCTTTTAACAATGGACTGTGTGACAAAACAGCTTTACAGAAATCCGAATATAGATTTAAGATTTATGCCTAATGAGCAAACCAAAGGCGAAAGGTGAGGAAAAATATGAGGAAGAAACCAGAAGGAACCGCATCCTCACCGCACAGTGCGGTTATAAATCATTAGTGTGGTCATAAACCGTCATACTGCAGTCACACAGCGTTACAGGCTCTAAGCTTCAGTCTTTTTATTTCTGTAGATTTTTTTACTTTAACATCTAATGCTACAATGGGCAGTGCAGACAACACACAGACATGCACACACATGCACACACACGCACACAGGAGTGTTTTGGCAGGAGTTTACATGAACTATGTTAGCTTACTGGCTACATTATATTAGCTTACCTGACGGAGTTGCTAATGAAATATGAGTCATAACAAAAATAAAAACCAACGCAAATAAAATTCCTCTTAGTGTTTCTGTGATAGAGGCCATGTTCAGCTGCACATTAATCTCATCATCTGCACAAGTGGAGCAATAAAACTGCGCGTTTGCACCTGTCCATCATTCACCTGATCCTAATGCTAATGCTAATGCTTCACTGTAGCCCGCAACAGTGAAGTGTCGTTCACCGGCGAATCGGCTCTTTGAATCGGCTCTTTTAGGTGAACGTTGAGAGCCGACTTCATATGAGTGATTTGTTTTGCATTTGAAGGCTATGAAATTACACTCACGGTGTACTCTAATAACAACCTCTACACATCTGCGCTGCTCGTTATTGTGAATAGTGAGACGTGTGTTTGGCTCTCAGCTGCATGAGGCATCATAACGGAGAGGATATAAAAAATAACGGTATGTTATTAATTAAAGTAAGATATCATTAAATAATGTCAGACAGAGGTGAATAATCACTCGTCAACATAAAATTTAGGGAAAATATGGGAATGAGCCGTTTGGAGCCAAAAGATTCACTCTTATTAGTGAGCTGAACCAATTCCTATCGCTGGTCCACAACGAGCAACAGTACTACTTCCGGGTTAGGGTTGGGAACAGTCGGTACAACATTTCAAAATAAACGTCTCTAACGCTCTAATGACATTTTACTCAACGTAAAATAAATACATAAACATACGTATGATATAAATAATTAAATGAGTATATGCAGATATGGATATTTCACAATACCATTGTCACATTTCAGTACTTTTTTAATTTTATAAGAATAGGTTTTATTTCAAAATGGCTTAAAACGGCATGGCTTATTTCATAATGCCCCTTTTCATTTTATGAGACTTACAGTCCCCTATGAAAGTACTGTAACAGCAAGGCCAATTCTTCTGTTTTTGCTAAACACTAAAGACATTTTGATTTGAGATCAACAGATAAATATGAGGCAATAGATCAGAATTTCAGATTTTAATTTCCTGATATCTACTTAGCCTGACGCTAGGTTCCAAAGCCACTGAACTCAGATATATCAGTAGTGCGACAGCAACGCATATCCAAATTTGGTGACCCTAGGTCTGACAGCCCGAGAGATAGGGGTCAAAATCTTTTCAGCAATGTCTGGTCCTTTTCGCCAATATTTGACCTAACTCTTGGCTTTTTGCCTGTTCCTGACCGCGCAGATCATTGGTTGACATGTAATCTGGCCGGTTGCAGCGAGCCTCCCCGCAGAGTTTCATGCTGGTACGAGCCCGGTATTGTGTCTTGAAAGGGGTATAAACACTTATTTCAAGCCAACGACACACACACAGAGACATAGTGTAACTTCTGTTTACTCATAACTTTTCTTGTACATTCAACGTAACACCGGAACATTCTGCTTCAGTGCACTGCACGTGCATTATGGGTAATGTAGTAAATGATCACAAGAGCCATAATACACAACATCTCCTCCCCTCTTACTCTTTGTGCAACAACAAGATTAGACAAATAACTGAAGGTGTTAAATAACAGTAATTCCTCTTACCAACATTTCAAATAACTTAATTAATTCTTTTGAATTTTTTTCTATTGAATTCAATGTCAGTGTGCAAACTTAGAACATTCAGTCTTTCCTGAAAAATCCTTACATGCGTAAACACATCTAAATCCCTGGGAATGAGGGTGGACTACCTCAAACCCTATTTTACCCTTAGGGGATTATTCTACCCCGAAGCAATAAGGGTAGCCTCTAACTATGTATAATCCAAGAAACGCTGAGGCGGGTGCCGCTCCCTTACAGGATATCTGCGTACTTCTTGGTTTCTGTTTTCTGCCGAAACAGCCGGTGATACTGGTTCCTTAGCAGATGTGCAATTGAATGTTTTGGTAAGATCAGTGAGGGGTGTCACAGGGGCTGGTGCACTGTCACTTATTTGGTCAGTGATGTCCGTGACTTCAGGAAGATACATACATGTGTTGGCTCCACGAAGCAACTGGTCAGTGTGTCTCCTCCAGGAAAGATTTCCAGCAGTTTTGACTCTATATGACACAGGGCCTGTCTGTGCTTCCACCGTAACTGGTATCCATTTTGGACCAGGGCCGTAGTTTCGGGCCAGTACTTGTGAGCCTGTCGAGAAGATTCTGTCTTTAGCT
>JAKKZJ010000016.1:2105-20280 GCA_033441845.1 Pangasius mekongensis
CCCCCCCCCCCCCCCCCCCCCCCCCCCCCCAACCCCCCCCCCCCCCCCCCCCCCCACCCCCCCCCCCCCCCCCCCCCCGCGGGGGGGGGGGGGGGCCCCCCCCCACATTGTAAATTCAAAAAACCTAACCCCAACCCCCTAACCCTGACCATAACCCTCACCCCTAACCCTGACCATAACCCTAACCCCCTAACCCTAACCTATGACCCTGACCCTGACCCCTAACCCTCACCCTAACCCTAGGGTTAACCCAGGGTTAGCCAAAAAAAAATGTTCATTTGATTTATATTTACATTCATTTTTTAGATAAAAATTACAAAAAAAACAAACAAGACCGCTTTTGAGTTATACTTACCCGATTGCAATTTATTTTTAAAAATCCTTGCTTTTTTCACAAAAACATTTCCTAAATCATGGTTTTGTCAGAGAGAGATGGTTGTACGGTGGTCACACATAAATGCAGGCGTGCCATTCAGGGCACAGCCTGGCCTATGCCCCATCCCTACCACAATACTCATCATGTACAGGGAGACAGAATGCTCTCCTATGCAGATGTAGTTAAATATGGTGACACATGAGGGCATCAAACACCATACCTCACCATAGTGAGCCTTATCAGCGGTCTCACAGACCACAATTTTTTGAACCTCGGGCCCATTCAGGACCCGGGACTTTGATGTTCTGGCAAAGCTCCTTTTCGAAGGAACCACGGGAGAGGGTGCAGAACAGAACACGGGCGGTTCGTTCACACCTGCAAAATAAATATACAAATCAGAAACAAAACATAAAGCCCAAGCATCCAGATGACCCTAATTTTGTAGTAAAAACCGTGCATTATTTAAAATAATTAAATTGGTGCATCAAAAAACATCAGCCAGGAACAGCCTCCTGCAATCAATAAAATTGAAAAACACCTGTCAGAGGTCATCAAACGAGCTTTGCCAAACCCCAAAACACAAGCCTTTATTGAAGGAAATGCAAAAACTGGGCCTATACCACCATGCTGATACTTAAGAACCATTATGAAGACGCATTGTTGGAGGAAATGGCTAAGCTCCAGCACATTCCTTCCTAGGGCTGGGACGAATGCTTTGATACGGCCATTCTGTGGTCTAAACGTGGTATTGGCTAAAGACTGAGGGACAAAACAATACATGAGGCCCACATGTTGGTAGGGGAGAAATGGCAGACCCCTGTTCCTGCTACCGATTCTGGAGAGGAGATGGAGGAACCGGAGACCCGAAATGTCCCTCCTGCTCCACCCCTCCCAGAAAACACAACGGCTAAAACCGTCATGGTACAGGCTTCGGTGCACGCTGGGGTGGATGTACATTGTCTTTCGGAAAAATCCACCCCAGTACTAATAAAGCCGACCAAAACAGCGTCCACCATGACAGACCCACTGAACAATTGGTCCCCTATTAGAGAGGAGGCCTCAGACAGCCGTTCTGGCATTATGTTTAATTTCCCAGCCTCCCCAAAAGAACAACACACACCTCGTGTGCGTCTCAACCCCTGTGTCAGACAGGAACCAGACCTCATCCAGGTTGAGGATCAAGGGGAAGGCGAACAGTGGAATTTCAGCTCACAAAGACTGACCCTGAGCCCCGACAAAGTCACTAGCCTCAGGACAGCCACACAGGCCCATTTAAGTGTTGAACTCAACACACCTTCTGGAGTACAATGTGACTCCCAGGAGGACGGGCCTAACAGACACATAAACATGACCAGAAAAATGCTTGAACAGATGCAGGCGGCTTTGAGAGTGGCAAAAGAAAAGTTCCCTCTGGCACAAATTTGTGTTCCAGAGGTGAACTTTTCAGGAATGCTCCCAACAAAGGAGCAGACACAACTGATTGTCTTGAATGCCTATATCTCTGCCAACCTAAAACATATCCCAGCCCTGTCCAGATCTGAGTTTCTCACGGAAAGTGACAATATACACTGGACAGTGGACACAGCTAGAAACATGCTCCAGCACTGGTTCCAGTATTTAAAATAAATCTCCTCATAAGCCTGCATGCACAAGAGGGGAATCGAAATGTTGTCATTTTATCCAAAAAATTCCATATTACTTCCCCACAACTTAGCCTGCTCAGCAGGGGACTGACCTTCATTCCATCGGGCAAAATGAGCAGAAAACACCATGTAATGGAAACACGATTCGACCTGCAACAATATCACAGAAGACTTGAATTGGCATCTTACTTTCAAAATGAGACCGATTCAGTCCCCCTCCGTTTACACCCAAATTGGACTGGG
Organism: Pangasius mekongensis; assembly: GCA_033441845.1. Lineage (NCBI taxonomy): Eukaryota > Metazoa > Chordata > Actinopteri > Siluriformes > Pangasiidae > Pangasius > Pangasius mekongensis. The sequence continues at coordinate 4,368 of JAKKZJ010000016.1, forward strand.
TCCCACTGGCAGACAAATTACCTACAGAACTTGGTACAATATTTGAAAGGGATCTGGGATATTTTAAGAAATATTTCAGATCTTCCCAGGAAGAGCCTAACCTCACCCCGGAGGAAATTAATGCTCTAAAACAATTAAAGGACAATAAACAGATTGTCATCAAACCTGCAGACAAGGGCAGTGCAATAGTAATATGGGACCAGGAACAATATTTATGGGAGGGATACAGACAATTGAATCACCCAAAATATTACAAGAAATTGGATAGACCCATTTATTTGGATACAATACCCATGGTTAAAGATATAGTCCAATCCCTATATTCAAAACAATATATCAATACAAAACAAAAGTCCTACCTGATGGGGAACAGAGAACCTAGAAATAGGAGCTTTTGCATGCTCCCCAAAATACACAAAGACCCAGCCAAATGGAGCAAACCTTACGAAATTCCCACAGGTAGGCCTATTGTATCCGATTGTGGCAGTGAAACATACTAAAAAGCTGTGTTCTTAGATTTTCACTGAAATCCTTTCTCGATTGGCCACCCCAGTTATATAAAAGACACATGTAATTTTGTCCAGAAAGTCAAAGGACTAAAAATTCCCCAAAAGGCTATCTTGTTCACTATGGACATAGATAGCCTTTACACAAACATTGACATCCAAGAAGGAATACAGGCCATTAAAAATATTTTCCAAAAAAATCCGGACACCTCTAGGCCTGATAAAGAACTTATTCGATTATTAGACATAAATTTAAACCGAAATGATTGTGAGTTTAACGGGGAATTTTTCCTGCAAATCAAAGGCACGGTGATGGGCAAGAAGTTTGCCCCAGCCTATGCCAACATATTTATGGCAGAGTGGGAAACCTCAGCCTTATCCCGATGCCACAAACAGCCCCTCCACTATTTTAGGTATCTGGATGATATCTGGGGAGTATGGACTCACTCTGAGGAGGATTTTAAGGAATTTGTGACCGCAATAAATAACCATAACCCATCTATAAAATTAAAATCCACCACCAGTCAGCTATCAATAGACTTTTTAGACAGCACGACAAAGGTCCAGATTTCAACTCAACACAAAAATTGGACAAGTCTTCTTTAAAGAAACTGACACGCATGCCCTACTGCATAAAAGGAGTTTCCACCCCAAAAACACTTACTCTGGCCTGATTAAGTCGCAACTCCTAAGGTTCCATCACATATGCACCCAGGAACAGGACTTCAGAGAGGCAACACAAATCCTCTTCAAAGCACTCAGGCCCAGAGGATATAATACATCCTTCTTGAGGAAGGTTTTCAAATCCTACCTGACAAGAGGGACCCTGGCAGAGGGTACCAGCGTGCCTCTCGTCCTTACATACTCCTCTACCACTTTGAAACTGACCAGAGACGTAAAGTGTAATTTCCAGAACATATTGGGACAGACACAAAAATGTAAGGACCACAAAGTCATTGCGGCACTCAGAAAAAACAAAAGTTTACAGGACCATCTAATCAGAGCTAAACTTCATCCTCTTCATAACACAAAACACAAACATCAGGGACAATACTTGGAACAAAAAGAATTCGTACAAAACAAATTCACAAAAGAGGTTTTCAATACTCACCAATCAGGCACGGTACACAGTAAAAATTGCATTTATCTGGTCACCTGTAAACAATGTGGAGCCCAATATGTTGGAAAGACGGGCAACACCATTCTGATTAGAATTACACAACATAAATACAATATCCTAAGAGGAAGAGAAAAGAACACTCACCTGGTACAGCACTTCCTGGGCCACAGATGGGGGTCCTTCAGGGTCACACTCCTGGAGGCCTACTTGCAGTGGTCCGTGCTGCAGAGAAAAAGAGCAGAGAGAATTTGGATTAATAAATTAGGCACTACATATCCCCAAGGCCTGAACGAGAAGTGAATCTAGTTGAGTGAGTGACAATGATGGCCTGTGCACATAGGTTAGCACCTACCCTCCTAAGACCTAACCCCAACCCTAACCCCAAGCTCCAACCCTAACCCTAACCCTAGGTCCTCCATCGCTGCATACAAAATATACACAGATCTGTGCTTTAAGGTCAACATTCCATGTAGATCCTTAGATGCCTTTTAAAAATGGCAGACAAGACCTAAAAAGTATAAATGATTGTACTGTAAATTAGTATCTCAAATTTTTTAGGTGTTTTAGGTGAGAAATTCTTTTTATTCCAAACATATTGTGTTATTTCTATGTGTGATTAAAAGTGAAAAAAACAATCCTATGGATAGAAGAGACAAATATTAACTGTTACCAGACCAATGGGAAGAGGAGATTATGGAGAAAGGAAGGAACTGCTCATGACTTAAAGCATATCACCTCATCTTAAGGCATGAGCATGTGTACAGCCAATGTAACATTCCTTTGTATTTTTTGATGGGATTGTTTTCTCAGCAGGATGAAATCTGAAGTGTACAGGGCTATAATAAGCAAATATATATAATCAGCCAAATGTTTCAAAACTCATTGGAATGGCACTTCACACTGCAGATGGACAACTACCCAAAGCATACTTCAAAAGCAACCCAATATATTTTTTCAAAGCAAAGAAGTGGAATATTCTGCAACAGCCAAATCAAACCTGACATGAATCCAATTGATCTGCATTTCCTTTGCTGAAGACAAAAAGCCAAGACAACAAGCAGGACCTGAAGACAGCAAAGGCATGGCAGGTCTATGGGTCCAGACTTCAGGCAGTCATTCATTTTTATTTGTATAGCGCTTTTTACAAAGGTCATTGTCTCAAAGCAGCTTTACACAAACAAAACAAAAAAAAAAGTCATTGACTGCAAAGGATTAGCAACCAAGAATTAAAAAGGCCATTTAGTTTATGATTATAATAGTTTATCCAATTACTTTTGGTACTTTAAAAAGGTACCACATATAAAAATTCCTGTAATTCCTACACCGGTAACCTGATTTGAGCTCATATTCAATATTTAAGTTCAGCTCCAATACATTGTGGTACATAGCTCAAATAACAAGCATTTTGAAAAAGTCCAAATATTTTGGAGCTAGCTATATTTAAATTAGGATCTATATATTGGAATTGGTATCCCAATATCCATACACCAAATCTAATTTCCAAACAAATTATCTGAGACACCCAAGTTGGTGATCTGAAATTTCAAAATAATGATCCAAGGTATAATGCACTGATCAATACCAAGACCATTCCAAACTTGTGATTTTAGCTCTGTGGCTGTGGCTGTACCCATTTCCATAAGCAGTCACGACAACTAGATTATCCATGACCCCGAACCCACTTCCATGGCATCCTCAGTCACAAGGCTCTCAAGCAGCCCATCTTCTTACCAAATCATCTGGTGACCTTTGACATAAAAGTTGGTTCCAGTTCCACAGTGGAGATTAAATCAGCTGCAGAAATGCTTTCCTTTGATCTTTCAGTTATAACATGGCTAACATGACAGGAGATTGAGGATCCATGCAGGCACTATATAGCCAAGAAACAGGCAGAAATCAGCAAACAAGAATCAGGACAGCACAGTAAGAATAAATCCACATCGAAAGTCAAGAAAACAGTCAGGAACCAAAACATCTGACCAAAACATTGATCTATCCATAAAACCTAATGAGATGGCTCAGACTCTTGAGATATCTGCAGGAATTCACAATGACTGTGTAAATAATAATTTCTTAAATGGAACTTGAAATAAGCTGCAGGCGTCTGTGTGTGTTTGTGTGAGTGAGTGAGTGAGTGAGGGAGGGAGGGAGAGAGAGAGAGAGAGAGAGAGAAAGAGGGAGAGATAAATATATGTATAACACCAGTTAGAATTTGCAGATATGTGACTACCAATTTGGACATGCTGATTCAAGTTCCTGACTTCCAAGCAAACATACCAAGTTTGTGACTTTGCCAGATAGTTCACTCTAGAAACTATTAAAAATGTATTTATTTATTATTATTATTATTATTATTATTATTATTATTATTATTATTATTATGAAGCAGGGAGCTGTGTCTTCAAAAGAACTTTTTGATGATTAAGGGCTCCTCCTTCCTATACATTTCTACTTCAAACTTTTCTTGAATGGATAATACTCTGTTTTATGCTTTTGTAATGGTTCCCCCAAAAGACAAAACAATATTAGGGTATATGAGCTAACTTTTTTAGTGGTCTACCAGATATGCTGAAGTTCTGAGAGAAAACACAACTAAGAAATGTGATTTACTGATTAAGGGTCTGTTGCCTGTGATAAAGTCTCATATTTTTGACAAAAACTAAGCAGTACCCTACGTACATGCTAAATTAATATAGCTGTTAATAATTATATCTCCACAGACAAAATTTTGTAATGATGATTTATTAATTATTGTAATAAAAAAAACGTTATACTTTGTTTAAAATTGCAATGTTTGACAGAGCTGTCAGTGTACATAACATTGTGAAGTTTGTAATGTCACATTCTACATTACAATAATTTATATTCTACATCACATCATTTTCCTGATTACATTATGATACACAACATATCATGTCTGCAAAATCAACCATCTTATTCATCTTTTTTTGAATTGCTGGGAGACTGAAGTTCAATGCACTCATCTAATAAAGATGTACAGTTTTTAACCTGTGAAAGATAAACTGAGTTCAGCTTCATCTGAGCTTCCGTTTCTCTCAGAGCTTTGATTTGTATGGAAAATAGAATGTAGAGGAGTGCCCCACACACCATAACACCAACATACATCGCTCCCAGAAATGCCACAGTGGAAAATAAGAAGATTCCAGCACACAGGAAGAAGGGAAGAAGAGCGATGAATAACAAACCAGCCATTAGCACATGAATGGCCTTCAGCTGCAGGGCTCCAGCATGAATTATACCTTTTTTCATAACTTCACAGGCTTCATCTGTTACATCAATCTGCTCACTTAGTGCTGCTGCTGAGAAAAGAGCAGCCCATTAGAAGCCTATTAGAAAAATCTTGTTTAGATCATTTTAACTCTAATATAGTAATGTAGAGAACCGTAGGATCTAAAGCTCTTTTATTTACACATTTACAGAATTATATTTAAAAATTTACAATGCTGAAAAATTTACAATGATTTGTCAACCATTAATTAAGCTGTTGCAAAAAAGTTGACTTTTAATTTCAAGCAGTTCTTCATAATCTCTAGGGATTTAGGGAAATACATCATTGCAAGCAGAAAACACCATATAACTGTGTCCCATTTTTCTGTGCACCCTTAACTCCCAGCTATGACACTATATGATGGAATTAATTGAGTTGCATAAGGAGTGCCAAATGTTGGCAAATGAGTATGACACATCAGCTCATAAAATTTAGCTAATTCTGAGGCAGTAGCACTGACCTCAACCAAAATAAGTCAAGATTTCCAAAAACAACAACAGCATTGTTTTACACAATATTTTTCTCTACTGATTCAATAATTCTACTTTACATTTACAGCAGATGCCCTTAACCAGGGCAACATACAATTATCTCATTTATACAACTGAGCAGTTGAGAGTTAAGGGCCTTGCTCAAGGGCCCAGCAGTGGCAGCTTGGCGGTGCCAGGATTTGAACTCTCAACCTTCTGATCAGGAGCCCAATAGCTTAACCACTGAGCTACCACTTCCCTAATACAGCTTTAATTTTTGACAACTTTTCAATATGAACTTTAAATCTTTCTTCATGGAGGGACACAAGGTAAAGACGACATGCGTGCAGCAGGGTCAAAATAGAGCAAATCATTCATCTTCAGTTAGTGCTTTATCGTCTATCGTAGGGTCGGGGTTAGGTTAATACTTGGTGTGGTGAGTAGGAAATACATCATGGATGAGATACCAGTTCATCACAGGGCACCATTCACACACACATTCACAATCTATTTACTGGCATGTTTTCAGCAGGAAACCTGTAGCTGTACATCCTATGGCAATATTGCTAATCATAATAAATTTTCTACTCCAATCTGTAGAGCTGTTTTACCTCCCCCGGACAATAAACATATAAAAAGTGGTCTCTATTAAACCCAAAACCTAAAACTGACAGAACTTTTCCAAGAACATAAGAACATTTCCAAAATGGTGCTTATGAATCATAAAACTGTCCTACCTGTCTCATTTGTGTTTCCATCCAAATACTGCAGGTTGAGTTCAACACTGAGAGACTCGTGGTCAGAATAAGGGAATGGTTTTTCTGACACTGAGCCTTTAGTGGTGCACATGGATACACACTTAATTTTCACATTGCCAGACCCCTAAACAAAGTAAGAGTAAAGTGTTCTCATTCAGTACTTGCTATAAATACACACATGCATGAATTTACAATATATGGCCAAAAGTATGTGGACACCTAACCAATATATGGACATATCACGCCTATATGTGCTTGTTGAACATCCCATTCCAAAGTTCCTCTTTCTTATTATAACAGCTTCCGCTCTTCTGGGAAGCTTTCCACTAGATTTTGGAGCGTGGCTGTGGGGATTTGTGTTCATTCAGCTACAAGAGCATTAGTGAGGTCAGGCGCTGATGTTGGGATGTCAAAAGAGGTCTGGGGTTCAGTCGGTGTTCCAGTTCATCCCAAAGGTGTTCAGTGGGGTTGAGGTCAGGGCTCTGGGCAGGAGACTCGAGTTTTTCCACTCCAACCTTCAACACCATGGTTTCATGGAGCTCGCTTTGTGCACAGGGGCATTGTCATGCTGGGATGGGTTTGGGCCTCTTAGTTCCAGTAACAGGAAAGTGTAATGCTACAAAATACACCGTTTGGAGCAGAACCATATATGGGTGTGGTGATCAGGGATGCACATACTTTTCCCCATATGGTGTACATGTCTATACTCTGTGTGTGGTTTGTGTGTGTGTGTGTGTGTGTCTGTCAAGTCAAGTGGCTTTTATTGTCATTTCAACCATATACAGCTAGCTAATACACAGTGAAACGAAACAACGTTACTCCAGGACCATGGTGCTACATAAAACAACACAGAACTACAGGAGACTACATATATGTACATAACATGAACAGTGCAAACATGTGCAGGTGGCACAAGACAGTACAAAACTACCAAAACAAGACAATGGGCACAGTAAGTTACAGTGCAGCGCTGACTAGCACACGGTTCTGGTATAAAGTGAATCAGAGGACACTAGTGCAAAAGAGTAACAATATAACTTGCTGTAAATGTAAACATAAAGAGTAGCAGCCAAGTAGAGAGTATAAACATAATATACAGTATATAATAAATATTTGTAGCAGCAGAAATTGAATACGGAGATGTGTGTGTGTTTCCGTTAGTCAGTATTTGACCGATAAAAATGCTGTGTAACCGGCAAATTAAGATCCTGCTAGACACAGTGTCTGAAATATTCACTTAAAGAACATATAAATTTCAAGTAAATATCTTTTCTACATCACTGTTTATTCAATAATGCCTGTCTCTTTAAATGAATCCTGACAATATGCTGAAGGAAAAAGTCACTGATTAAATGTAGCTACTTAAGCACGCAGCCACTGAGAGTTTAGAATTACCTGCCGCTAGCCTCTATTTCAGATTTCTAGCAAATCACAGCTACAGCAGCTGTGTTCAAAAGACAGAAATTAAAAACAGATTCATGTAGTTTGCTAAATGGTTCCCGATTCTCTTTAATATGCATTTTTATCTTAGAAAATTAAACCACTAGCAAACCATACATCTTCGCTAAATAATGCTAACACCGCTGGTCATAGGGATTTGTTAGACAGACTCTCTGGTTGGTCTTATAGGCGGAACTTTCTGCTCACATGCACAGAAAATCCAGATACATTATTCAATTACAAAATCAAATACTGATTTTGGATTTTGTACTTGTGAGCGTATGTTGATCACCCATAACGAGCAAAGCTTGTTCCCGACATGGCTAATTTGCATGTAGCGACACCCACAAAACTCCATAAAAGTTCAAGTACACAGGCAGCTGGGCACATGAAATGAATGATTAGGGTAAAGGCTGAAAGGCAAAAGTGGAAGTTATTTGACTCAAAATTAACAAGTTGGGTAAAGCCTGAAAAACAGAAGTGGAAATTATTTTACTCACTACTGTGCCAATAAAAATATTTAATAACATAATACTATTATTATTAATAAGCCAGTGCTAAATCTTCCTTCAGCTGAGGCATTTGTTTACTGCTTACAGCCAGACACAGACAGACCACCATAATTGAATGATTATATTTATTTGTCTTAATTTATACGTTTCTGTTGGCTCACTTTCTTTATTTTCATATTCCTTAATAAATTACTGGTTTTCACAAATGTTTTTCTATAGTCCCTGACTTACTGAACTAGCATGAGGATGTGTTTTTGATAGAGACTCCAAAGCTCTTTCATTACTGTAAACGTAATAAAAATGTTAGATTTATACTTCTATGCAAATATATGCAAATTATATGATCTGAAAGCAATTACATTAGTTAGTTTTTTTTATGTGTACGTTTACACACACTCAGTATTGTGAGTAGAATATGAGCACTTTTCCGAAATCATTAATACCAAATTTCTTGTGGAAATGTTCACATGAATGATTTTTGAATAAATCTGTTCATATCCAGCTTGATAAATAAGGCCCATTGTGTGTATATGTAGTTTCACCTTGATGAGTATGTAGTCAATCCTGACGCCTTTCTCAAAAGGAATGAGATCTTCCTTTTTGATGAATTGATTATCTGCTATTAGAGTGTGTCCATCTTCACAGCCCTGACATCACAGAACACATCAGTTATATCAAATTATAAACATTTACACTGTCCATTTGTACTCACTGCTCCTTACAAGTTTCCTCAGTGGACAATGGCTATTTTTTTAAACAACCTACTAACAGTTTAGAAATCACAAGGGATTGAAACCAGCCTATTATTATATTTTTGGAAAATGTTTATCAAGTCACTGCACACACACACACACACACACACACACACACACACACACACACACACACTTTAACTAAAAGTGAGGTTTGGTGTTTAAATAAAAGTTACAGGCAAGTGAAAAGCAGAAAATCACAGTGAGCACAGGAACATGTTGATTATAGGGAATTTTATCATCAACTTATCATGAACTTTCAATTACCCTAGAGGTTTTCAGTAAATGATCAGCATTATATTTTAATTATAGTGTAACACATTAGTAATGATAATTGATGATAATTTTCATAAAATGATAATTTTATGAGAAAATTAAATATCCATCCTGACTGTTGAATAATTTCTTTACTATGAATAATGATGATGAAAAAGATTTTGTGACAGGATAAAACATTTGTTGCTAACAAAATGTAAATAACTATTACCAGTCACTGTCTCTGTGTGTGTGTGTGTGTGTGTGTGTGTGTGTGTGCGCGTGTGTGTGTGTGTGTGTGCATAACAGTCTCTGGGTGTGAGTGACTCACGTGGAACATGTGTGCGTGTGTATAACAGTCTCTGAGTGCTGTGTAAGCTCGGAGGAGTCGATTCCCCAAATCCTCTGGGTGCATGTTCAAATCCCCACCCAACACCAGCACGTCTGCCTCGCTCCATGTGTGACTGCAGGACACACAAACACACTTTTCCCATTTCCCCAATTTTTTTTTTTACTTGCACACATATACACTGTCTGTCAAAACCAACTTGTATTTTTTTCATAAAAGAATGTTTTCTTTCAGACTAGGAAGTTTATTTCAACATCATGTGTAAATATTAGAGCAGTAATCAGGGTATGTTACACCACAGTGTGTGGAGCTGCTTGACCCCTTGACAGGTATACTGTATGGATGTTTGTGTGTGTGTGTGTGTGTGTGTGTTGTACTTTCAACTGTGTATATTTTTATTATTTTAATATATGAATTTACAGTCATAACAGCATAAGCAGTGTTTAACTACTAGTGTTTAACTAGTGTAACTTCTGACAGTAAAACTCAGTAAAATATATATATTACAAATAAACAATTAAACTATAGACTTATCAGGAGAAGTACTAGAAATGTCCTGAAACTCATCCAGTGTGCATTTTTACAGACAAATATATCACTGTAAAAATCAACGTTAAATTAATGCTAAATGCATAATTAAACATAAATGGTAGAATTCATAACTATTTAAATAACCTTACTTTGCCTTAACATCTATAAAATTATATATGTTATCTCCATATTAGTTAAATATACACAGCATATGATATAAAATTATTATTAAATTCATTGATTGAAGAGGATTTGAGTTTTACCGGATAAACTGCAGCAGCTCCCATGATTGCAGAATCCTGTGAGCTAAATATTCATCTTCAGCTCTAGAATATTCTGCATGTAACTGAGAGCCAAAATAATAAATTATACATTTATTCACCAATAAACAGATGAGTTGCCTTGCTAGTAACATTAAACATTGGGCTACACAGTAGTATAGTGGGATTACAGTAATACAGGGGGATTACATTAGGACAGTGGGATTGCAGTAATATAGTGGGATTACATCAGGACAGTGGGATTACATTACAACAGTGGGATAACAGTAGTATAGCTGGATTACAGTATAGTGGGATTACATTAGGACAGTGGGATTAGAGTACAGTGGGTTTACAGTAGGGCAGTCGGATTACGATATAATGGGACTACAGACAGACAGTGGGATTAGAATACAGTAGTATTACAGTTGGACAGTGGGATTACAGTGGGATAGTGGGATTACATTAGGAGAGTGGGATTACAATATAGTGGGATTACAGTAGGATAGTGGGATTACATTAGGTCAGTGGGTTTACAGTATAGTGGGATTACAGTAGGGCAGTGGGATAGTGGGATTACATTAGGACAGTGGGATTACAGTATAGTGGGATTACATTAGGTCAGTGGTCTTACAGTATAGTGGGATTACAGTAGGGCAGTGGGAGTACAGTAGAATAGTTGGATTATAGTATGGAGGAATTACAGTAGTATAGTTGGATTACAGTATAGTGGAATTACATTAGGATAGATGGATTACAGTTGTGGAATGGTGCAGAGTTTTAGTTTTTAGCTGCAAAAAAATTCTGACTTACATGTGTAACGTAAACATTCACCCTCAGGCCAATCACATTCAGAACCACCAATCCCACTGCTTTCCCTCCGAACCAGTCACCATGACGCACCTCACACACACACACACACACACACACACACACACACACACTTAACTATGTGCAGAGGAGAAAAAAATTATTCAACTTCTAGATGGAGCTATGACTGCTTTACAAGATAACACTAGTTTAGTTGAAAATTAGCAGAAGAATTTCTAATGTGTGTACACACACCTCCTGAGACACTCAGCAGTCCTGAACTGTACGTATGATCAAGTATTTTTTTTATCAGTACAGATGTCATTCATCCATCTTTCGTTGCAACCTTATCACAGAGTCTGCACCATTTCTGAATGATAATGAACCATGAATGTTATCCAGGGTTCATAAAACCACAGTTACCATTTAATTTCACCCCTCTTAATCACCAGGGGCTAACCAGAAAGGTGTTTAGGGATGACCACTCCAATGGGATGGGTGATGTTAACCTTGTAGATGCTGGAGAAATTTCATGGGGGACACCGAGGTAGCAACAGCACAGACTTCATGGAGCAGTACACGTCTAAATATTGTCCCTGAGCAGGGACTAGTCTCTGCTTAGACAAGAGACCTCCCCTTTTCCTTCCTCTGTGATGGACAAACAGCTGTACTGAGGATCAGTTGAGAACTGAGAAACACAGTCTCTCCTAATTACCGTACAGTGTGTCCTGTACTCAGCCAGGTAAGCTCCACCAGCTCACCAGAGCATCTCCACAGCACGTAACTCCCCACTTGCAAAAAGGCAGTTTTCAGAGATTGTCATTTCAGTTTGACAGCCTGCTTAGGGTTGTATGAAGGGTCATTAAGGGACAAGTGGTAAAGTCTCATAACTGGTAAACACCTGAAGGCTAGATGTTCTCAAGTCCTGATTTCATTTGAGCTACTGTATGTCTGCTGTTCAGTCATTTGCTCACCTACAAAATCACTACACTTCTTTCTGGCCTTCTGTGCACTTACCACTTATGAATTGTTTAGGCTGCAGGTCTTTAGTTAGATTCGACTCAGGAGTTCACGATGTGTATCATGAGTACATGGCAAGAAGAATAAAGGGACAGGTGCCTGTATGACCACGGTATTGATTGCAGATATGTGAAAATTTTACAGTCCAAACATATTTTGGCTAGGCTATATTTGCAATGAAGGAGACATAGTGGACTAATATATATATTTTTTTTACTAAACTGTTCCTTTAGTACTCAGTGTGCAGCACAGTCCGCAGTTCATGTGTGTTCTTTAATGCTTTCTCTGTTACAGCCAGAATAAAAAGCTTCACTTCATTGTGTTTTCTCTTCTTGCAAAATGTGAATAATCACTTCAGTCCTTGTTCATGGTGCAACATTACTACACCTGATTATTATCTCTATCGTATAGAATTATGCAGATTCCTCCTCCATCGCTATGGTGACAGCAATGTTGTGCAGTGCAGTGTTGATTCTCACCATGTACGGCTGTCCGTTGAGAGAGTACTGATGGAGCAGAGCATCCTGGATTGTGTGTTTAGAGAATACAGCAAGTCCACTTCCCACCATCCCACTTAACAAAACACATATACACATACAACACAGAACATGTGCACGCGCACACACACACACACACAAAGAATTTTATGTGAAACATAATACATGAATTGTGCTGATGTTGGCAGTAGAAATCGTAGTTACATTTGTTATATTTCACAAACATCAACACTTTACCAAAAAATGCTTTGCTTTGTTTTAATCTTGAGTGAACTAGTAAGGACGAGACACACTGAGATAATGGGTCAAACATAATTATCCTCCTGAAATAAATAACCTCCTTAAGTGTGTGTGTGTGTGTGTGTGTGTGTGTGTGTGTGTGTCACTCTCACCTCCTGAAGCTGTGTGTGTGTGTATGAGTATGTGTATCACTCTCACCTCCTGAAGTAGTATGTGTTAGGGTGAGACTTGCTCAGCTTCCCTTTCAGGAAGAGAAAATCTCTCTCACTCCAAACCTGCACCCACACACACACACACACACACACACACACACACACACACACACACACACAAACAGAGAGAAATCGCAAAGCGTATACTCCTCTGTCCTGAAGATGTCAGAAACCTTAAAGTTACAGCTTTACCTCTGACTGTTGCAAAATGCTGACACTGGAGACTCCTTCCATAAATGTTACATAAACGTCTCCTTACAGAAAAAGGTCACCATATTAATGATTACAGTATACTGATTACAAGTATTATTATTATATAAATATATTATAATTATTATAATTATTATTATAGTATGTAACACAATATTCCTGTTAGACTGTCAAACTTGTGTGTGTGTGTGTGTGTGTGTGTGTGTGTGTGTGTGTGTGTGATGAACACACTTCCTGCAGTAAAGCGATGTCATGATTTTCTCTCTCCAGAAGATCAGCAATCATCTCATAACGCTCAGAACAGTGATGACTGAAGAACCGTAGTCCCCTAAACACACACACATACATACACACACATACATACACACACAGAGATTTCTTTAGTTGAATGAGTCACATGATGATTTCAAAAGAAAATTCTGCAAATTGACAGAAACACACACTCACTCACCAGCAGTTCAGGGAGAAAACACGCAGTTTGACAGGAAGCTCAGTTGCCATGGTGTTGATAGAGGCTTAGTGTTCACGCTTCAGAACTCAGAACTACCGACTGCAAACTTCAGCACAGAGAAGCTTATAGTACTGCTAAACCACGCCCCCTTACCCACACTCCAGAGATATACACGCTGCAGACACATGCACATGCGTGCACGCACACGCGCGCACACACACACACACACACACACACACACACACACACACACACACACACACACACATATTAAAGGGGCAGTATAGTAAAAGTGGCCGTTTTTTTACAGTCACAGACTTTTTATACTGTACATAAATAATATATTTGCATATTATTTGCACATTATACTAGCACAGACTAACACAGTGGCTCATGATCAGTGATCAGATTTTGGTTTTACAAGACGACATAAATATCACCATAGTCTCAAACTACATGAAGTCTAGACACCTATCACACGTGGCTTATGCTATAGGCTAGTATTTAGTGAATTTTTAAGAAGTAACACTTTTTCTTCTTTTTCTCAGCCTTTGTGTGGTGAAACTAAGTCACTGTGGCAGATATGCACATACGTACGCATATGCATTGACATTACCCACTTCATAATCCCTCTTTCCGTCTCTTAATCATCACAATACACCTTACAACAGAAATAGTTATGTACATCACACACATTGTTTGCACTTATACTCTGCCTTTATCTGGGCAAATGCAGAGTATTTTTAAACTAGCGCAATTTAAAACAAAACCTTGTCTGCTCCTCCTCCCCGAGTACGGGGCCGCGAGATTCCAGTGGGGCTCTATTAACTCTTGTTTATTACAGTTCCCATGTTTGACCACTAGGTGCAATAATAGCACTATGGAGCTAAATGAGGCAGTGAGCATGCTACACCATGACTGTACAGCTTTTAGAAAAGCAGCAAATCAACCAAACTTATATCTGTCAAATAAACAAATAAATGTTTTTAAAATAAATGGCCTAATGGTCCGGGAGTCAGACTTGTAACCCGAAGGTGAACCCGAAGGTTGTGGGTTCGAGTCTCGGGTCCGGCAGGGATTGTGGGGGGGGGGGGTGAATGACCAGCGCTCTCTACCATCCTCAATACGACGACTGACGTGAGACCCTTGAGCAAGGCACCGATTCCCCCAACTGCTCCCCGGGCGCTGCAGCTAAAATGGCTGCCCACTGCTCCGTGTGTGTGTGCACTTGGATGGGTTAAATGCAGAGCACAAATTCCGAGTATGGGCCACCATACTTGGCCACAAGTCACTTCACTTCGCTTCATCACTGCAATGCCCCCACACCCACACACACAGATACTGCTGTGTGTGTTTTAGCCCTTTACCCCTCTAAACCTCAGAAATATACACATCACTGACCTGGAGATCAGAGATCAACACACACACACAAGTATCAGTGTAAGTAAACAGGATATTGATGAGGTATCAGTTGGTTTGTTAGTTAGTTAGTTTGTGGATTTCACAAACAGACTGAGACCACATCAATACGAACCTAAATCAACACCCCCAACACACACACAAACACAGTGTTGTAACAACTCACCATTATTACAAACTGAATTTTGAAACTCTTTTGCTGAACTCACTGATCTGTTTTTATTAAGATCAGTTTGAGTTCAGTAATGCTTTAATAAACACTGTCGAAAAGCAGCTTTACAGAAGTCTAGATGTACATTTAGAGTTCAGCCATCACACACACACACACACACAAACAAACAAAACCACTGAACAACATACACACACACACACACACACACACACACACTTCATGCAAGCAGCCTGTTGTTGTTCGTATTCTTTTTGAGTTTTGTTTAGCCAAGTCTAGACACAAAATTGTTGAGTTAAAAACAACAACAATGATAACAATTATTATTATAATTATTATTATTATTATTGGCATAGAAATGTCTATAAAACGGATGCTTTTCTTGTGCTGTAATTTGTAGCCACACAGGCATGTAATTCTGTACTAGATTGCAGCAGTGTGTTTACTGCAACTATTAGCTTTTATGTGCCATTTGTCTCCACAGAGTGTCACTAGATTAACATTACTGAGTGCTCTATCATGAATAACATCATGTTTTAACAGTGATTAACAGAAAATATGTTATTTGTCACTAGATTAACATTACTGAGTGCTCTATCATGAATAACATCATGTTTTAACAGTGATTAACAGAAAATATGTT
>JAKKZJ010000016.1:44560-54701 GCA_033441845.1 Pangasius mekongensis
ACACACACACACACACACACACACATACACACACATACACACACACACATACACACACACACATACACACACACACATACATACACACACACAACTGAGCATCCTCCATCCTCTCTGCAATTTTCTTTTGCACATTACATTATGCTGCTACAATAATTATTACTGTACATAGGCTGCTACTCCCATGTTTACACTATTTCAGCAACTTATATTGTTCTCTTTGCACTATTGTCACTGGATTCACTTTTAAACAGAACCGTGTGCTGTGTGCACTGGGACTTACTGCGTCCAGTGTCTGTCCCAGTAGTCATTGTACTGTCTTGTGCTGTCTGCACGTGTTTGCACTTGTGCACTTATGTAAATTTACAATAAACTCCACTTGACTTGACATCCAAACAACTGCACTTGTCACAGCTGAAGACTGGAAAAAGACCAGGTGATTTTTTTGTCTAATCTTCAACTGCCCAGTTTCAGGGAGTCTGTGCCCATGATAGCTTCTGATTCCTGTTCTTGGATGGCAGGAGTGGAACCCGGTGTGGTCTTCTTCTGTTGTAGCTCATCCACCTCAAGTTCCATTGTGCATGCTGAGATGCTTTTCTGCTCACCGCCTTTGTAAAGAGTGATTATACAAGTTACTATATCCTTCCTGGAAAATCGAACCAATCTGGTCATTCTCCTCTGACCTCATCAACAAGGTGTTTCCACGCACAGAACTGTCACTCACTCAGGGTTTTTGGCACCATTCTGTGTAAACTCCAGAGACTGTTGTGTGTCAAATTACCAGGAGATCAGCAGTTTCTGAAAAACTCAAACCAGCCCTTTTGGCACCAACAACCATGCCACGGTTAAAGTCACAGCGATCACAGGTCTGGAGGGTTCACAGACAGAGTGTTGTGGTGAACTGGGATGTTTGGATGCTGTCGCCCCCCACTCTCATGTGTTCACGTTGTTGATGGTGGAGCGGCTGGAGCTTTATGTCCCTGAAGCCCTACTTCTGGTTGGAGTTTTCATCAATTGGAAATCACTCCCTGCTGCTGAAGATTTTCCACATGGACAGCCTGAAGGTCATTGAGATTACTGAGGACAGTACCACTTAAAAACCACAAAGATGGCTTTGGATTACAATTCTTATGAACATTGTGCTATGATGGCTTAGGATTACAATTGCTATGATAGCGTTAGGGCTGCGGTTGCCACAAACAGTTTTGCACTCAGGTCTCCATTATTGAACGGTCGATAAGTTCAACAAACAGACTTCATGTGAAAACTATAAAAAATTTCCTGGTTACACAACTGCATTGTTTGTCCGTGTAGTACACAGTTATAGAGGGATTTATTTATAATCGCACTCTCCGTCACTCTCCGTTCCCTTTTGACTCTGGTTCCTCTCAAGGTTTCTTCCTCATATCGTCTCCGGGAGTCTTTCCTCACCACCGTCACCTCTGACTCACTCATTAGGGACAAATTCATACAATTACAATTTATATCTTGAAAGTATTTATTTCTGTAAAGCTGCTTTGTGACAATGTCCATTGTTAAAAGCGCTATACAAATAAAATTGCTGCCACATGATTGGCTGATTAGATAACTGCATAAATGAGCAGGGGTATGAACATGGTAAATGGTAAATCACACACCCATCACACACCCATCACACATCCATCACACATCCATCACACATCCATCACACATCCATCACACACCCAAACATCCATCACACACCCATCACACACCCATCAAACATCCATCACACACCCATCAAACCTCCATCACACACCCATCACACACCCATCACACATCCATCATACACTCATCAAACATCTATCACACACCCATCACACACCCATCAAACATCTATCACACACCCATTACACACCCATCACACACCCATCATACATCCATCATACACTCATCAAACATCTATCACACACCCATCACACACCCATCACACACCCATCACACACCCATCATATATCCATCACACACGCATCACACACGCATCACACACGCATCACACACGCATCACACACGCATCACACACGCATCACACACGCATCACACACCCATCATATATCCATCACACACCCATCACACACCCATCAAACACCCATCATATATCCATCACACACCCATCACACACCCATCACACACCCATCATACACCCATCATACACCCATCATACACCCATCACACACCCATCACACACCCATCAAACACCCATCATATATCCATCACACACCCATCAAACACCCATCATATATCCATCACACACCCATCATACACCCATCACACACCCATCACACACCC
Source organism: Pangasius mekongensis (assembly GCA_033441845.1). Classification (NCBI taxonomy): domain Eukaryota; kingdom Metazoa; phylum Chordata; class Actinopteri; order Siluriformes; family Pangasiidae; genus Pangasius; species Pangasius mekongensis. The sequence goes on from JAKKZJ010000016.1 coordinate 46,868, forward strand.
ATCACACACCCATCACACACCCATCAAACACCCATCATATATCCATCACACACCCATCATACACCCATCACACACTCAAACATCTATCACACACCCATCACACACCCATCACACACTCATCAAACATCTATCACACACCCATCACACACCCATCACACACTCATCAAACATCTATCACACACCCATCACGCACCCATCACGCACCCATCAAACATCTATCACGCACCCGTCATGCACCCATCATACACCCATCATACACCCATCATGCACTCATCAAACATCCATCATACACCCATCATACACTCATCATACCCATCATACCCATCACACACCCATCATACACGCATCACACACACATCACACACCCATCATACATCCATCACACACCCATCACACACGCATCACACACCCATCATACATCCATCACACACCCATCACACACCCATCACACACCCATCAAACACCCATCATACACGCATCATACACGCATCACACACCCATCACACACCCATCACACACCCATCACACATCCATCACACACCCATCATACATCCATCACACACCCATCACACACCCATCAAACACCCATCATACACGCATCACACACCCATCATACATCCATCACACACCCATCACACACCCATCAAACACCCATCATACACGCATCATACACGCATCACACACCCATCATACATCCATCACGCACCCGTCATGCACCCGTCAAACACCCATCATACACCCATCAAACCTCCATCATGCACTCATCAAACATATATCATACACTCATCACACATCCATCATACACCCATCAAACATCTATCAAACACCCATCACACATCCATCATACACCCATCAAACATCTATCAAACACCCATCAAACACCCATCATACACCAATCATACCACATTTGGCCATGGAGCCAGACTTTTGACACTCCTGGTGTATGGTGTAGGGTACAGGATGTAGGGTGGAGGGTCTTGGGTACAGGATGTAAGGTGGAGGGTCTTGGGTACAGGATGTAAGGTGGAGGGTCTTGGGTACAGGATGTAGGGTGTAGGATACATGTGTAGGCTCCAAGTTATAGGTTCTTGGGTATAGGATGTAGGATGTATGGTGTAGGGTACAGGATGTAGGGCTGTTTATTCCATACTGTATGTAACGCACATGCATATTGAGAATTTTTTTATTACGTTTTGTCATCTAATAAATAAATAAATAAATAAAAAGCAACGTTATTTTCACAATGGTTCAGTCCCAAATGTCTCCCTATAAAGTACAGGGGATATAAACTACACCCTATCTAGTGCCCTACATGTGTAATAAGAGCTGAATTTGGGACGGGACCACTTTGCTGTAATGAGTAAAGTTCAGTTAAAACAGTCTCAGTAATAATGTGGTTTATTCGCGCGCATGTCTGTATAACTAGCATAAAAAGTAAATTAAAGAGAAAAAAATGGTGCTCTTACCCGTTAAATGCACTAATAAAGACACACTGATCTGAATAAGTGCACTTCCCTCCGTGCGCCGCTTCTTCTTCTGCTCGCGGTCTGTTCCGCACTTTATCTTTTCTTCTGCAGGTGTGTGTGAGAATCTGTACTGAATTTCATTACTGCCCCCTCGCGCCCGGATCTGTAACTACACCCTGCATCACCGCGCATACGCAAAATGTTCATTACTACCCCCTTTTAGGGCCCGGTGTCTACTGGCTCTTTCTTTCTTTCCTCCTTGGTTTTCCTTTTTATTGAGAATATCTAAACATAAATGAAGTGAAAAGAATTCCAAAAAAGATTTCTTGAAATACAGAATGGGTGGAAAATTGGAGTTATTATTTGTAATAATTGAGAACATTTTAATAATAATAATAATAGCAATAATAATAATAATATAATTGGCTCAGAAAGCTGATTATCAGATTGCTCTTTATTGGATGTATAGAGCACTACATAAAAGTCAGTAACAAAGAGCTGAGGAAATTATTATTATTATTATTATTATTATTATTATTATTATTATTATTATTGGCTCCCTGCAGGGCAATCATGTAAATCAGAGTACATATGAAATAATATTTATTTGGAAAAAAAAAAGCAATACAATCCCATTTTCATTTCTGTTTAATTTTATTCTTGAGAGAATGATGGCAGATTGAGGAAGTTTAATAAAATTATTATAAAGATTATTTTAGTTTAACAGTTTAAGAGGTTTAATTTCAGTCTCTCAGCTCAGCTTGTCTCATAAACATTTAAGAGCAAAAATAAAAACTGTCATTAGAATTATGAGCTAAGCATCATCATCATTCATCATTACACCTTTTTTCACTCTTCACTCTGCACACACTTCTTCACCTCAGTGCTGAAAGTGAACTGAACTGTAAATGCATTTCGTGAACACAGTCTTCAAAATTGCACAGTGTTCACTCATTTTACAGCTCAATACGTTTCATCAAACTTGATTATATTTTCTAGAACTTTCAGGTTTTATTCCTGTTGTATAAGAAAATGTATTCTGTACAGTCAGAATAAAGTTCTGTTTTTAATTCATCATTTTTTATAAATGCTTACACTATAAATCAAAATAAATCAACAATTCTAATACAAACAAAGTAAAAATAAATATTTACTAAATCATCAGACAGAACACACACACACACACACACACACACACAGAGTAATGACGGCGGTGATGGGTGTAAAATTACATTCATGTTATTTATTTAATGTTTAAATAATAATATATAATAATTTATCACACATTGTAATTACTGTGTGTTTATCAGTGTGTTCTGATTATTGCAGAGGTGCTTCTCCTCTTCACCACACACACACACACACACACACACTCAGAAGTTCCTCAGCAAAGCAACCCTGTCACTGCTTGAGCTGAATCTCACTGTAACAACAATAACAACAATAATTATTTTATACTTACAGTTTATTTGTGTGTGTGTGTGTGTGTGTGTGTGTGTGAGTGTGTGAGTGTGTGTGTGTATACAGACCTTGCGATGTGGGTCGCTCTGTATCAGAGTGATCAGTTTCCTCTTCAGTGTTGTCCATCTGAATGAAACACAACCGGAGACAGACACGTGAAAAACACTAATCATTATTAATGTGTGTGTGTGTGTGTGTGTGTGTGTGTGTGTGTGTGTGTGTGTGTGTGTGGGTGTGTGAATTTACTCCTCCTTTCTCCTGCAGTTTCTTCCTTAGTTCTGCATTCTCCCTTTGCAGGACTTTATTCTGTAGAACACACAGAGAGAGAGATACAAAATGCTATTTAATTAATTTATAATTATATACTTTAATTAAGACTATATAAATAGAAGCTTAAAAAAGTATAAAGTTTATATAAACTGAGATTAAAATACAATAGAAGAAGGAAAAGTATGATAAATAAATACATTAATTATATTTTATATAATTTAATTAATGAAATGATATATTATATAATTTAATAAAAGCATTTTCAGTGTGTGTAATATAGATTATTACGTTATCGAGTTATAATTAAAAATATTCCTTTACATTAACACACATTCTGTGCACTGAATATTAATATTTGTTTATTTCACTTTAAAGTTTATTTATGAAACAATAGCAGAGAGTAAAATATCTGTGGCTGTAAATCATAAAAAATGTATCTCAGTTTATCAGTTTACTAAAATTGTTAATTATACCCAATCTTAATTATTTTAGAGTTGCACAAAAATATTGACACCCCTGCAGTTCCTTCACTGATGACGTGTCATATATAAACACCACATTTTCATTAACGCTGATTTTATAAATATTACTGTTATTCAAAAGCACCTTTCAGTAAAAAAAAAAAAAAAAAACAAGAAGTAAACATGGAGTTAACAGAAAGCCTGCAAAACTGTTCTTATTTTTCAGAAAGTACTTTATTACACACTGCACTTATGACCATCATGATCACAAACATAGAATCAGAGAAAGTTTCCACAGGCAACATTTTAAATCAGGACAATAACCAGAAACTCAGAAACACTCTGCAAACATCCCAAACCACATGCTGATCTATCTAGTGCACCTTTTTAGTGACTTTCATGTAGAATATCCAGTGCACTCAGGGTCTGAATATAAAGTAAGTAGAGTAATGGAACAATCATCACGGTGGCTAATGGGGAAGTGGACAAGGGGAAGTGTCTAAAACAGTATTGTAACACAGCCGTAGTTCCTCACCTTGTGTCTGAGGGCCTCCACCACCAGATCACGACTTCCCCTCACGCTGTCTGAGCGTCTGCTGGCCTGGAACACATCTCCAATCACCGACACTACCAGGTGAGACTGAAGAGAAAGGAGAGTTTATGAATATGCAAATTAGACATAATCTCCCACCCTGACCTGTTAGTAAACTACACCGATCAGCCAATCACAAACTAGATCTTATGACATCACTACAACTCTTCACTCAATGATCTCTCATTTCAGTCTCAGAGTCTCGATTTACATCCTTGATTACATTCCATTTGTTTAACAATAGCCCAAAACCTGTTAGAATATAACGTTACCATGACAACTATCTGTTAATTAACTAGCACTAGCCCAGTTAGCTAGCTAGTTTAGCAGACATCTTGTGTGGCTAAAGGTTTCCAGTTATGTATTTTTTATCATCTAATAATTTGTATTTATTAAACTCTCTCTTAGTATATATTAAAGTCTGTCTGTGAGACTCTTTATTTATCATGTGAAGGACTCAGATCAAATTCAACACATAAAACAGCCCTGAAATGTATACTGAATATATTACTGAAATTTAAACTGATATTGATATTAATCCCACTGGCATAATGAGAAAGAGCTTGATGTCATACTCACAAACTTCGAGCTCTGGAAGATGTAGCAGTGGTGTGAGTCGAGAGCCGGGTGTTTCGCTATGAATCCGAACAGTTTGGGCTGAAACTGATGAACAGCGCAGAAAGACACGGACGAGAGCGTGCAGGAGTACAGCATGAACTAACAGACAGACAGGGAGTGAGAGTGAGACAGAGACAGATAGAAGGTTATCATAACATTTATAATATATTTTATAATATAATTAATTCATTTTTCACTTTGTATTGAAACAGGAGGCTAAAAAATTTTACCATCCTAATTTGAATATTATAATTAGTAGATCCCAAATCCTGCCCACTATTATCATACAGGACTCTGAAGCGAGATCTCAAACAGCTCAGAGAAATATTCAATATTATATTAAATATGAAAGTATAATTAATCTATTTTCAATTATTAATACATTCTTATTAAATATTAAATTACATAGCTGTTTATATTATTCTGATTTATTCTAATTTAGTAATGCGCATAACTCTGTGTAACTTTCCTTTAATCACAATTCCCACTATTGACTGTGTGTATCAATAAATCTAATGAATATGTGTGTGTGTTTGTGAGAGAGAGAGAGGAGGCAGTTTTACTTTAGTCTTATGTTCCAGGATGTCGATGGAACTTCTGGAGAGAAACAGATGAACTTTACTCGTTTTCTTCTTCTCCATCTATAAGAGGAACAGCACACAGACAGAAAACACATTTACATTTATGGCATTTGGCAGACTCTTATCCAGAGCAACTTACAATTATCTCATTTATACAACTGAGCAGTTGAGGGTTAAGGGCCTTGCTCAAGGGCCCAACAGTGGCAGCCTGGCAGTGCTGGGATTTGAACTCACAATCTTCTGTTAAAGAGTCTAATGGCTTAATCACTGAGCTACCACAGTTCTATCAACATCCTGGAACATAAGACTAAAGTAAAACTTCTCTCTCTCTCTCTCTCTCTCTCTCTCTCTCTCTCTCTCTCTCTCTCTCTCTCTCTCTCTCTCACAAACACACACACATATTCATTAGATTTATTGATACACACAGTCAATAGTAGGAAATGTGATTAAAGGAAACACCACACTACTTCATTTATTCTGAATAAATCGGCATAAATCTGCATATTAAATAGATAAGTGAGTGGTGAGGACCTGTAGTGCTTCTGCAGCCTCCATAAGAATCTCCATCCCAACTGGACGGACCACCTCGAGACGGCTGAGGAACTGAGGAACACGCACGCATGCACCCACACACACACACACATACACACACACAACACACACACACACACACACACACACAATTATTGCTGTTTCTAGCAAACAAACACATAATGTTGAGGAGAAAAACAGCACTCACTTTAATAGAGAAGGAAATTTCACTGTCGTTTTCGCTGTCACTCATCGCTGCTCTCACAGTCCAACACAGAGAGAAAAAAACACGACCTGAAAAACATCAATATATATTTAAGCTTATTAGACATGCTCTCTCTCTGTTAGCAAGAAGTTTTGTTTTTTTTTTGCTCTGAGATCAGTGTGACTTGTGTATCATACAGAGACTCCACTCACAGATTTGGTATGCATGCTATAATGACACACTGGCATTAAGAGTACACTCACTATAATAACACATACCTCACATTAATCTCACACTCGCTACATTTACAGCATCTGGCCAATGCCCTTATCCAGAGCTACATTTATCTCATTTATACAACAGAGCAGTTGAGAGTTAAGGGCCTTGCTCAAGGACAGCTTGGCAGAGCTGGGATTTGAACTCATGACTTTCTAACCAGTAGTCTAACATCCTAATCACTGAGCTATCACCACTCTACTCAGTTCAGTTCATCAGTGCTTTATTGGCAGGAATGTTATAAATCACATTGTTGCCAAAGCAAATAGTGCAGGCAGATTACACCAAAATTCATACAACAAACATATATACACATATTTAAACATTACAAACATCATAAACAGGAACAGTAAAATATATATATACATAAAGCAAACAATAACAAGAACCTGATAGGTGAGTGTGTGAATATGGTGTGTGTATTCAGGGTGTGTGTGTGTGTATTCAGGGTGTGTGTAGGACACTCAGTGTCTCTCTGTCCCTCAGGCTCTCACATTACGATACATACTTTGCAGCGAAGGCTGAAGTGTTTCCTTCTCCCAGAATGATTCTTAGTTTTTCTTCATCTGTTAAATTGCAGAAATTTGGAGTGTTGTGTGTGATGTTTTTGGTGAAGATGATTCTCTGATATTTTTCACAGTGGAGGAGGTGCAGCTCTGTCTCGACCTCACCGCTCGTACAGTGAGCACACAGTCTCTGTTCGCAGGGCAGCCAGGTTCTGTCTGTGTTCCAGGTCCTCCTGTGTTCCAGGTTCTCCTGTGTATCAGGTTCTCCTGTGTCGGCCCTTCTCCACGGCGAGACCGTGCTCACTCAGCCTGTACCTGGTCAGGATGTGCCTCTACTTTATATCTCTGATGGTAAAGAGATACTCTGCCAGTTCACACTCTCTGTTTAGGGCCCGATAGCAGTGTAATCTGGACTGGCTTTGGTTCTGACTGTCCCAGTGCTCCAGGGTGACTCTGATTAGACTTTGGTGAGCAGCGCTGGTCTGAGACTGCTGTGTGTTAGTGGTGAGTGTGTTAGTGAGTCTCAGGACCAGGGGACTGGTTTTAGCTCTTGGGTTTTCAATGCTTCATGCTGTATCATGTTTTAGTTACTTGATTTAAGATGTTTCCAGAATTTCAGAGCTCTTTTTTGTACGGGTATAATCAGTGGGAATTGGCCTCATTCTGCCCTGCATGCATTAGTTGGTGTTTTTCTTTGAACTTTTAAGATATTTCTACAGAATTCTGCATGCAGGGACTCTGTGGGATGTTTATCCCATCTAGTGTAGTCATGTGTACTGAGTGGACCCCCAACCTCACATCCGTACAGCGCAATAGGAGCAACGACACTGTCAAAGATTTTACACCAGATTCTAATTGGGATGTTTA
>JAKKZJ010000016.1:63847-85967 GCA_033441845.1 Pangasius mekongensis
GGTGTGTGTTAGGTGAGAGCGTGTGATCCGAGACACTGCGGGGTGTGTGTTAGGTGAGAGCGTGTGATCCGAGACACATCAGGGTGTGTGTGTTAGGTGAGAGCGTGTGATCCGAGACACTGCGGGGTGTGTGTTAGGTGAGAGTGTGTGATCTGGGATGCCACATGGTGTGTGTTAAGGCAGAGTATGTGATCTGAGACACTACGGGGTGTTTTAGGTGATAGTGTGTGATCTGAGACACTACGGGGTGTTTTAGGTGATAGTGTGTGATCTGAGACACTACGGGGTGTTTTAGGTGATAGTGTGTGATCCGAGATGCAACAGGGTGTGTGTTAAGGCATAGTGTGTGAACCTTAAGAACTGACTCTGGATCAGCCATGTGGAGTTCCTCCATCACACACTGTCACATCAGGTTCCTGTCTCCCCCTCCATTTTCACAACATTCAGAGTAAAGAGGAAATTATAGTGAGTTCATTAGCCCTAATCTGCAATTTTAATGAAATAGAATTCTAACAGGAACTGATAACTCAGTAACTCTACAACGCTGTAGCTCAATAACTCTATAACTATAACTTTACAATTCATTCTTGAGTTCCTCACTTAGGCCCTGGTGGAAGGCTGCAATTAATGCAGCCCAGTTCCTGTCACTCTCAGAGGCCAGAGTATGGAAATCAAGGGCATAGTCAGCCACTTGTCTTTTTGCCTTCCGTATGCGAAGTAGGCAGGGACCAATTTCCCCTCTGCAGACTGAGTAATCAAAGATATGACACATTGTCATGAGAGACAATGCATCTCAGAGGCACAATTATCAGGCTGACTGTCCCAGACCAGAGTGGCCCAAGCACGCTCATGTCTTGAGAGCAGGGAAATGATATAGACCACCTTAGCCCTCTCTGTGGGGAACTGGGATGGTTTCTGCTCAAACACAAGCAAGCAACCCCTGACATTGCCTTGGGTATCCATCAAATCTCTCCAGAGAGGGCAGGTGGGGTTCAGCTTGAGAGGCTTGCTCAGGAACCACCAAAGCTCATTTGCTCCAACTCTGGTTGCTCTGCTGTGTCTATGATGATGGCTCAGTCTCTCTGTAACATGGTGACTCACCCCAAGCCAGAATCAAACCCAAGCATCCGTGTATGGGAGACCTGAGGAAACTGATTGAGCCACCAACCACTTAATAGATGGAACCCAATTGCAGAGCAAACATGGAGAATGAACAGAAGAAAAACATCACAAATCAAAGAGTACCTGTATTCGGGACCAAACGCACAATGTCCAGTCTGGAAAGCAAGCATGTTACCAGTATGCCACAAGGAAGGCTGAAATCAAATGTGGAGCATAAAAGGTAGGCATAAAAGGACTGAGGCCTGACACTTAACCTACAGCAAACAAAATAAGGGTTTATGAAAACAAATATCAAAGAGGAACTAAAAGCATAAACTTAATCAGGAAGCATTCAATCTTAAATTAATTGTAAAGTTGAGTCTTAAGTTAAGAATGCCAAGAGAAACCTCTGACCACTCGCCACATGGAGCTAACCAGATTTAATTTTATTTGTATAGCACTTTTAAAAATGGACATTGCCACAAAGCAACTTTAAATATATAAATTCCGGATATAAATTAAATTTTTTATTAAGAGAAAGAATTCGAGAACACCTTAGGCTGAGGTCAAGGCGAGGTCAACCTAGCACAGAGGAAAGGCTAGAGTATAGCTTTAGTTTCAAAATACCTGAAATACCAGCCAAATATTTTGCCAGGACTCAAACAAAGACTGCTGTGCATGAGAGTCTGCGTGCTACTCTTAAGTAGCCAGGCGGACAGGTGTGGCTCATTGCTCCTAATTATTTCAGTGCAGTCCTGTGCCTGATGTTGGTTCCCAAAGGCTAGCTGATGATGCAGCCCCAGGCTGGGCTGTTACACCTGGATGCCAAAGTACAGATGTGTTCTGCAGTTTAGAAGGTGGAAGGAAGACCAGGGAAGGGGAGCAGGCAAAATGACTTGGAAAAGCATTCTACTATTGCCATAATGACTGTGTTATTCTGATGAATAGTGAAGAAGTCAATGGCTATATGGAACCATGGTCGCTGTGGCGTGGACAAAGGGAGTAGCTTACCTGCAGGCAGGGTTTGGGGTACTTAGGCTTGGGCACATGAAGAGCATCACGAGATGAACTTGTGGATGTCTTGGAGCATATAGGGCCACCATTATTTGCCCTGAAGAAATTGGTGGGTTCTGTGAGTGCTGGGGTGTCCAGTAGCTGGGGAAGTGTAAGCCCACATGATCAGTTTATCTCTGAGGTGGGAAGGCACATATTTTTAGTCTGCTGGGCATTGTGAAGGAACTCCCACCTCAGGTGTGCTCTCTATCTCCAGATCAATGTTCCAGGTTATAACCCATACGATGCATGACTGTGGTAGGATACAGTCCTCTGTGGTTCCTCTGGGAGGGGCTGAATAGAGACAGGAGAGAGAGAGTCAGCCTTTGTGTACTTGGAGCCAGGTCTGTAGGACCTGCATGCTTGGCGAGAGTTCAGTCTTTTAGCTGACAATGTACTCTAGGTTCTTGTGGTCTGTGAAATTTGTAAATGGATGGGGGTCCCCTTCAGCCAGTGGCGCCTATCTTCCATGGCTAGTTTCATGGCCAGCAGTCCCCTGTTGCCACTGTTGTAGTTGCTTTCAGCTGGGGAAAGCTCCTTCAAAAAGAAGTCCCTGGGGTGGAGTTTGGGCTTCTCTCCAAATCTCTGTGATAAGATTCAAAGGTGCCCACCTCCAGTATGAAAGTCTTGGAGGGGTCAGAGTGTTTAAGTATGGGGCCAAGGTGAAGGCCTGCCTGAGGCACTCAAATGCTTGGTTGGCCGAGGGGTTCCACTTAAGCTTCTTGGGTTCCTTGATCAGGGAAGTCAGGGGTGAGGCAATGGTGCTAAATCCACCAATGAACCTCCTATAGAAGTTTGCAAACCCAAGGAATCTTTGCAGCTCCTAAACAGTAGTCAGAAAGGGTCAGTGGGTGACAGTCATGTCACGTACAGTTGGTTCTCATTTCACATACAGTTGGTTCTCCATCAACCATTCAAGGACCCTTCAGACACAGTGGATGTGCTTCTCTTTGATTGTGGAGTAGGACAAGATATCATTGCTATAAGCTATAACAAACTTGCCAAACATGTTCTTGTAGAACATCATTAATCAGGCATAAATCAGGCAAAGACTGCTGGCACTGCAGATATGGCATCATACGGTACTCAAAGTGGCCAGAGGTGGTGTTAAAGGCCATCTTCCACTTGTCACCACTGTGGATATGCACCAAGCTGTAGACACTGCATAGGTCCAACTTGGAGGAGATTTTGGCCTCTCATAATTGCTCCAGTGCGGAGGATAACTATACTTGACCATAACCTGATTCAGTCACTGGTAATCTATGCAAGGCCACAGACCACCCCCTTTCTTCTCCATGAAAAAGAAGCCTGCAGATGCTGGCAAGGTTGAGGGGTAATGTACTGTTTCAGGGCCCCCAAAAGCGCTTAACCTTTGATGATAAGTGGTTTTAGGGGCCAGCTCAAAGAAGGAGGAAGCATTCATAGGATGAGGTGTGCTCTCCTCTTTGAGACCAGAGGCCCTGGCAAGCACTTTATTGGTTAGCAGGTTGATGAACTGAGTGATGAACTGGTTCGCTTGGAATCCCCTTTTTGGCTTGAGAAGTATAGTGAACACTATAGCGTGAAGCCTTTACACTTGGATATGCTGCATATTTATCTGGACATGCAATGAAAGAAGAAGCCGATATAGAGGGTGCTGCCAAAGGAGCTAGTGCGGAGGTCAGTATGGTTTGGAGCTGTGCTAGCTGTGCGCTGAGCATGGCTATCTGCTGTCATTGTTCTCTGATGAGTAGGCCCTGGGCTGCCAAGGCCTGACGGCTCTCCAGGCTACCTGCTGCATCCATTACCAGTGAAGTATTCTGACAGGCAGCAGGGACGGACTTGCAACAAATCTAATACGTACAGCAAAATCAGAAACAGGAAACAGGCAGTGGTCAGGTGATTAGCAAACAACATAAAATAACCAAGGCAGGAGTCAAAAACCAGAAAACCAGAAACAGGATCAAAAGCAGAATCACAAAATACATGGGCTTAGTATCGAGTGGTAACAAAGACAAAGAGCATATACTTTGCGGTGAACTTTGGGGTTGTGTGTGTATAAGTAGCAAGGTTCATTATTGAGTCCAGGTGTGTGTGATCAGTATGAAGGTGACAGAGTTCTTGGGTGTTGGGAACTCTAATGTTCAATAATAAATTAAACAATCAAATGTTAGTGAGAAACAAAAACACAATGACTTTATAACATAAAACATCAAACACTGACCTCTATATGCTGGAAATGTTTCTGAATAGCAGATGTTTGTTTGTGATTGTGTGTCTGATCAGACTCACGTGTGTACAGATGCTTTGAGCTCAACGCTGTCCTGCAGCTATATGCGTGTGTGTGTGTGTGATGGTGTATGTTTATGTGTGTACTGTGGAAAATAAAAAAGTCTCTATTCATCCCTGTTTTTTTTTCCAGAATCCCAGTATTCCAAATGTTTATCCCCTCAGTGATCCAGGAGAGGATAAGAGGAATTTGCTTCTCCACAGCAGAGTCTCTGTTTTCATCCTAATGAGTGTGTATGTGAGCTCAGACTCACCAGTGAGAACTCACACCTCCTCAATATTTACACACTCAGTCTCCATCACACTGGACACACACCTGCTCGCTAACTCACCAGATAGTGTTTAACTACCAGGTTTACTAACTCACTGCCTCCATCAGTGTCATGCAATTAATCAAATGTCACAGTTTCACAGTTTTTAAACCTTTATTGTTTTTTTTCTCTTTGATTTTCCTTAAAATCACCTTCAGCCAGCATGGGGTAAACACTCACACGGGGTAAACACTCTGAATACTGAACACTCTGACTTGTTCATCAGGAATGTAAATATAAATCTGAAGATCCTGATTTCTCTGAAGCTACACTGTGACTGCATTTATTGTTAAAATGCTGTAGAAATAAAACTCAATGGAACTGATTTGAATTTAAATGAACACTCACCCAGTGAATTTCGTCCAAGCTTACTGGACCAATCATTCAGATGTCCATAGGGACTTGACCAAGCTGGAGTGTTAAGCAGAATTGGAGCGAGGCTGGTTTGTGGTACTGAAGGAGTTTCTGTGTTTTCAAAATGACTTCCTGTATGCTTTAAACAAAAATATATAACAAATAAATAAATCAATTAATATTTTATTCCATTTCTATGCAATTTCTGTGAGCAGTGCAGTGTGTAAAATATGGTGTGTGTGTTTTAATTATGAGTACCACACACTTGTTAGCAGCCAGACGTCTCTCATTAATGTGTTACTCTGAGATGGCACTAAACTTTGTTTTCTTTTTTTTTCCACTTTGAGGTTCTGATAATGTGTGTGTGTGTGTGTGGATGTTAAACAGTGGTAAAGTGTATGTAAAATGTAAATATCCGCAAACTCCTCAGCTCGTCTCTGTTCTCCATACTCATAGCTCTAAATGGTCGTTGCATAGAGGAGCAATATGAAACATCAGAACTTCTGATGTGTTCATGGAATGTTCATTTCCCCACCCTGCTGTTTACATCTGCCCCGCCCCCTCCATAACCCCACCCCCTCCGTAACCCAAATCTGAAGATTTCATTTAGCCACTCTGACAGGAAACTCATTGCTCACCTCTGCTCAGTCCGATTTTTTCCCCACTGAGTCGATTCCCTCGTCTCCTCGTCTCCAGCAGATCCCGAGACAGGCAGTGGGAAAGACATTACAGACATTACAGACTGAGCTCATTGTCCATGTGGACTCTGTTTCTGCTCTCCATCTCCACCACATGAGTGAATGTTAGTGATCAGTAGCTTGGCCATCACAACATTAAAACCAACACGATTCTCCCTGCACGTTTTTGTTTGCTTTAATAAAACCTTTTTTGTACTATTACAATCTGTCTGTATTAAAATTGATAATAAAATTATTGATTATCTTGATTTTTCTTTGCTTGAGAAAAATATTTTTCCTCTTCTGTGGTTTATGTTTTCTGTCTGTGACACATTGTGTTTATTATTCACATTGTGTCACATTATTATATTAATTAATATTAATTACAGTCTCATTAATATTCATTAAAGGCCTATTAATACACATAATTTTCTGTACTACAGCTTAAGTAATTAAAAATACCTTACTGGTCCTAATATCTCATATTTAATTAAAAAAGTTTGGGACTGTTAATATTTATAATCACAGACAGAAAAACAGCTTCAGTTAAACAAAATGCTTTATTTTATTTGAAAGAGATAGAAAGTACAAAATAGAGATTCTTATCTATACACAGGCATAAAAAAGCAAGAACTGAATAAATCATTAATGATCAATTAATAAATCATTAATGATCTGTTAGTGACAGGCACGCAGAAATGATTTTTGGTCTTGCAGTGATATTTACATTAAGGCTTTAGAATGAAAAATTACAAGATATGAAAAAAATGATAGAGAATTAAGACGTTAGAGGTTCGTCTTTAGTCTTTAGTCCTTACACATGTCATAAATCAGAAAACACAGCTGTCGGTTTCCTCCCTGTGGTATTGAGAGCAGGAAGTGAGAATACACACTTACACACTCCTCAGGAGGTAAAATCCAAAAACACATAAAGCTAGGGTATATATATATATACACACACACACACACCGCCCCTACTGCACAGGAATGTAAAAGTTCACTTCCTTCACAACTCAAACTAAACACAAGTTTCTTTAGTAAACATGAGCCGTCTAGCTGTGACACTGAAACTCCAGATTAAACTCTGAATTAAACTCCAGAATTAACTCCAGAATAAACTCCAGAATAAACTCCAGATTTAACTGTGACTGGTCCTCAAAGTCAAAATAACTTTTAACAATTGAATGTAAAATGTAACATGATGAAACTCACTTGGACACGTGTGTTAAACTGAAATCAGAGGTGAAGATGTGCAGGTTCTCCTGGGCTAATACACACCCAGAGTCGTCAGAACACACACACACACACACATACGCACAGAGCTGAACACAGTGGTTTGTTATGAGGCAATAACACAGAAGTGAGGAGGATGAAGAGGAGGTGCATATTTTACTCAGAACCCAACAGCACGCCGCTCATCAGAACACAGGCGGTTTAAAACAATTTTGTTTCAAGAATCTTCAAGTGACATCAAGTGCTTTTTTTATCAGCTGACTAATCAGGTAGCATCTATCGCACAAACAAACTCGACCCAAACACACAGGTTCGCCAAACCCTCGAGGAAGTGTGTGATTCCTCCTGGAGTGAAAAACACTAAATCATTGGGATTGTTAGTGGTTTTAGTTTTTTTTCATTGCAATAAAATACACAAATCTTTTGGTCTGTTTCATTTGGTGCATGTAAAATTTCTTTTCCCTCAAACACTACCTGTCTCACAGTGCAGAGTAAAAGACACGTTACAGCACTGCTAGTTTCACGCTAATTTACATGATACACATTTAAACAGTTTAAGGCGAGTCTGAAAGGCAGATTCAGTAAATTTACACACACACTTCTGGCTGGAACAAAAACACTCTGGTGTCAAATATCCATTGTTAAAAGTGCTATACAAATAAAACTGAATTGAAACTGAAATCTCACCATGTTTATGTTCACTGGAGTCATGTCAACATTAGCAAATATAAAAACATTACTTGTAAACCTTCATAAAGCTCAGTGTACTGGATATCTGTATACAAAGGCTTCTTTCAGATAATGTGACCTAACAAGCACGGCTGTACAATCTGTGTTGCTCTGTGCGTAAACAGAGCTGATCTTATCTACTGCAACAGTTTAACGTGTCGGCCGTACTGACGGGAACGACATGAATTAAAACCAAAATAATCACACTGACATCAACACTGCTTGTTTCACACCATTATTCTAACGAGTCTCTGATGAGTCTCTGCACCATCGCTGATATCAACCTTGTGGACATGGCCTGTCCAGCTTTTTTAAATTCCATAATAAAATGGTATAAGCCAAATTCATACTCAGTAGCACAGATCAGTTTCTGTACACCACTGCACTGGAATGAAAAAAACACATTTTAAATATCGTTAGTCATCTGAATCGAGGCCTCATGTGAAACAGGAAATAACACAGGCTCCTATCGCATAAAGTCACTTCCACTTCCTGTTTCTCTACGTCCTGTAAAAGTAGGAGTGTAAACACACGTGTGATTTTAACATAACATTCTAATGGCATGTACAGAGACAAGACGCTGCTTCCTGTTTGTCCGATCAGTGATTGGTCATTACAGTGGTCATTATAACACTCGCCAGGTGTGTGTGTGTGCGCGTGTGTGTAAGTGATCTTGTCTTCATTGTAATAAACATTACTGTACATAACTTTTCCCAGAGTTTGGAGATAAACATCATGGTTCACATTATGGAATGCACAGTGCAAAACGAGAGCGAGGAATAAACACAAGCTCCTCCTTTATCTTCTTTAGTGGTTAATGTTGGAGGAAGTGACATCATCGAGACGGGCGAATCTATCCACACCGTAACAGTTCAATAAAAACAGTAAAAAAGAGTCTCCATCAGAAATGTTCATCGAAGTGTGATGGAGGAACACTGAACTTAAAAAAAAAAAAAAAAAAAAAAAGAAAGTAAAAATAATTCGAGACTCATTAAGACTCGTCCTTCACCTGACAAAAGTGGACGTAAGGAAAGTTCTGGAATCCACAAGGTCTGTCGGGGGCCATTAGCTTAGCCGTGCCACTAAACTCACACAGGAGAAGTAGCATAGGACCAAACAGGAAGTGACATCACTACAGCCCCTCTTATTGAAGGCACTGCTGGTCATAAGGCAACGAGAGAGTTTGAGCTCCCTTGCAGTCATGTGATGTGGAACTGCCCTATGATTGGACAGTTATTCAGAAAAAAAGTAGGCGGGTTTACATGGAGTCTTGGTCCTCCATTGGTTCATCAGCGACTCTGAAAGAAAAAAAAAACAGATTAAAAAAAAACAAATACTGAGACTAGGTACAGAAAACACACTCTGTTCATTATGTAGTGCATTAAATATCACGTGGAATCATAAAATCACACAACACACTGCAAGAGACCAGCAAACACCAGAGCATACAGAATACCCATAATGCACTTCTATAACCAGGAGCTTCACTCAGTTAGTGTGATTTATAATATGAATTAACTCCATGTGTACAGCGAATATAAAAAGTGTACACGCCTGTTAAAGTTACAGGTTTTTGTGATGTAAAAAAATGAAATCTTTTTCCACCTTTAATGTGAAATAGCAACCAGAAACAATTTTATTGAAAACCAAATAGAAATATTTTAGGAGAAAAAAAGGAAAAAGTTTACAGAAATCTGATTGCATAAGTATGCACACCCTTTTATAACGGGAATGTGACTGTGCTCATACTTAACCAATCACATTCTCATGTTCAAAAGTAATTATCATACAGCTGTCATCAGTGAAGGGATTCTGATTAACCCCAAATAAGGATAAGCTGTTTCTGTAAGATTCTCCTCACATCTTCTTGGTTTCATCTCACTGCTGAAACCAAAGCGCTTACAAAGCATGTACAGAATCTCAGTGTTGAAAGATATCGATCAGGAGAGGGGTATAAAAACATTTCGAAAACATTAGATGTACCATGGAACACCGTGAACGCCATCAACAAGTGGAGAAAATGGAGAACCACAGTGACGTCACCAAGAACAGGACGTCCCTCCGAAACTGACTAAAGGACAAGAAAACTTATCAGGGAGGCTGCCAAGAGACCTACAGCAACATTAGAGGAGCTGCAGGAACATCTGACACGTACTGATTACTCTCTGCATGTGACAACGATCTCTGTCTGGGCTGTGGGGTAGGCGGTTGGACTGAAGCCCTTTCTCACAAAAAACTTCCAAGCCCAACTAAATCACCCCAAACTATGCGGCAAAAATGACCAAGGTAAAACTTTTTGGGCATAATTCTAAAAGAAATGTTTGGCAAAAAAAAAAAAAAAAAACAAGACAGCTTATAACCTAAAGAACACCATACCCACGGTGAAGCATGGTGATGGCTTCAGCTGGGACTGGAGCTCTAGTTAAGAAAGAGGGGATCATGGATAGCTCCACATCCCAATATATTTAGGCACAAAAGCTGCAGGTGTCTGTTAGACAGCTGGAGATGAAGAAATATTTCACCTTCTAGCATGATAACGACCCAAACACAAATCCAAGTCAACAAAGGAACGGCTTCAGAAGACAAAGATCAGCATTTTGAATTGGTCCAGTCAGAGCTCAGATCTAAATCCTGTGGAATGACTTGAAGAGGGCTGTGTACAGAAGATTTCCTCACTATCTGATAGATCTGGAGAATTTTGCAAGGAAGAGTGGAATAAAATGACCAAATAATGATGTTCTAAGTTGGTAGACTCTTACCCAAAAACACAGAGTGCTGAATTACAAACAAAAGGTGCTTTAACACAGTATTAGTTAAGGGATGTGTATATTTATACAACCAGACTACTGTACGTTTTTCTTTTTTGAGTCTAAAACATTTCTATTTGTTTTTCACTTGAATGTGTCATGTTACAGGTGAAAAAAGATCTGCAGTGATTTTAGGTTGTTTCACCTTCTGAATGACAAAATCCTGTCATTACACACAGGGGTGTGTACACTTTTTATATCCACTGTATATAATGACATAATAGCATGTATAATGTAATTCTATAATGTGTATATGAGATGATGTACATTCTGTACCTCTTAATATTGTTTAGGACTCCGACTGAGAGCGAGGCGAGAGCTTTCACTGCAGCAGTTTCCTCACTGTCTCCCTTCTGAGCACCGACATACGATGAACACACTGACAACATCATCTCCCTGACACACGGCCAGTACTCACCTGAGAGAGGGAGAGAGACACACACACAGAGTGAGACAGACAGGGTATTATATTGATGTCCAGAAGACACACTTGTTTTAGATTAAATTGTAAATGAGTAAATCATATCCCAGGAACAAGAGATAGACAGACAGAGAAGGAGACAGACAGAGAGACAGAGAGGAAGACAGACTGACTCTGTATGCGCAGGACTTTCTGTAGTGACTGCACAGCGTTAGCGTTGGGTTTCTGATTCAGCACTTCCTCTGGTAAAGAATCCTGATACAGAGAGACAGACAGATAGACATAGTCAGTTAACATGCTACATTAGAATAATATCTACATTAGAAACAGTGTGTGTGAGTGTTTGGCCTGCGAGTGTTCGGTGTATGAGTGTTAGGTGTGTGAGAGGTAACAGTGTGCTGAGCTGATTTTACACTTTCTCTTCCTGTCTTACTTTTTAGTGTAAATTAATCTTGGCTGCGTCTCATTTCAGCTTCATCACCACTGTGTAAGTGGTTTACTCGTTTACTCATTCACTTAACACTAGCGAGTTATTTTTATTCTAAACAGAAGAGTGTGTTTATTCTGTGTGTTAACTCCACATCAGATGCTTGGTCGGTGTATATAAGATGATCTCCTGTGAGAAGGACATGCACAGTGCTCTATTAAATCTCCATTACATAGGGACCTTCAGTTTGTATGCTGAATGTAACAGAGCTCACATCTCTGCCCTTTAATGTTCCCTACATAGGCAGCCTCCTCCTCCTGCTGAATCAAACACGAGACGAGTGACATCATAACCATGAATGCCCACTGTAACCATGTTGTGCATTAATGAGTTATACTGTAGACCCACTGATCAGTACATGAGTATCTGAGAGATCTTCTGTGCATTGTAACCGTTTATAACAAGTTATAACAGGTATCAATGGGTTATAACTGGTAATAACAGGTATATGACATTGTAACTGACCTCCAGCCCCAGCAGTGCACTAACACAGGACTCTGACGCATCACAGATGGCCGTGAGGTCGTGACCCCCCTCCAGGGCCAAGACCACACGCCCACCTGCTAACTTCATCAACTGCTGGGTCAGGAACCCAAAACCTGCACGCACACACACACACACAAATTACATTTATTGTTTAGTTAAT
Organism: Pangasius mekongensis; assembly: GCA_033441845.1. Lineage (NCBI taxonomy): Eukaryota > Metazoa > Chordata > Actinopteri > Siluriformes > Pangasiidae > Pangasius > Pangasius mekongensis. Next base: position 75,935 of record JAKKZJ010000016.1, read on the forward strand.
AACCAGTCAAACACAGGTATTGGATTTGTGTGTAATTGTGTGTGTGTGTGTGTGTGTGTGTGTGTGTGTGTGTGTGAGAGAGAGATCAGCGATGATGATGATTATGATGGTGATCATACACTTGGCGGAGACTCTGTATCCCCCTAACGGAGCCGAGTGTCCCTCTGCAGCATCAAAACCCGCTGAGACGAGCACCACGTCTGGGGAGAATTCCTGAGCGATGGGCATCACCACCGTCCTACATGCACACACACACACACACACACACACACACGCACACACACACACGCACACACGCACACACGCACACACGCACACACGCACACACACAGTGAAACCTAGTTTATAAACAGTGCAATAGGAAGTGAACAGTTTCTTCTCCACAGGAAGTGCTCAAGTTTTCAGAACCACAGAAGAAGAAAAGCTTCCCATTGACTTCCACTCATTTCGGTACATCTACAAAAATAAACACACTCAGTCTGTCTATCTATAGCTTTCCATTTCTCTATGTCTGTTTCTCTCGGTCTTTCTCACTTTCTCTTTATATCTGTCCATCTGTCTCTCTCTCTCTCTTTCTCTCTCTCTCAAACACACACAGACTTTCTCTCGCTTTTTCTCTGTCTCTCTCTCCTGTCGACGCATCACTCAGTTGGTTCAAAGCCCCGCCAGCGTCTGCTTCTCGTTTAGAGCTTGTCATTCGTCTCACGTCACTGACAGCCCGCCATCTGGGAGCCATTTACCTTAATTACCCACAATCCTCCACTTCACCACCCTGCCCTCACTGTGGCAACCAGCCCTGCCTCCTTCCAGACCAATAAAATTACCCAAACTCCCCTGCAAGGACAAGAACGAGTTTGAGTGGAGCACAGAAAGACAGAGAGAGAGAGAGACAGAGAAAGAGAGAGGAATGGAGCGAATAATGCAGAGAGAGGAAATAAGGGTGAGAGAGCATTAAATCAAGCTCAGTCAAAGACAGACAGGAAGTAAATAGTGAATAGTGGCAGTGAGACAGTTAGACCTGTCTGTCTGCATGGGGGGTTTAATGGCCCACCCAGTGAGCGTGCGGTCGGTTTGGTCTTCTGGATCTCAGCCAACAAACTCCGAGCAGCTTTTCATCAAAAATACTAAAAACCTTTATTAAAGGCATGGTGTGGTGGCCAGTCAGTGACGTGTGTGTGTGTGTGTGTGTGTGTATGTGAATGTGGAAGTGGCAGCGCTGGAGGTTTCAATCTCACACACCGGAGAAAAGCTGGAAATGATTTGAGCTCGGCGCGTTAGCAACCGCCGTGTCTCCGACATCCAGCTGAGTTCAAAACATTCAGAGTTTAGTTCAGAACACAATCAATTCCTCTAAACAGCTAAACCTCGCCCTGAACGCTAACCACTTCCTGTTCGGGTTTTTACTACAACTTTAGCAACATGCTGCTAGTTAACTTTTGTTTTTGTTTATCTATTTCTTTTTCAGTTTAGCCAGTTGACACCCCACAGCTGTATTAAAGAGATAATCGAGGCGTGTGATTGGCCGGTGTGTGGGTTTGATTGACACAAGAGATGACGAATGCCCCTCCCACTCACACAGCTGGATCTCTGACTGAGGGACAGCAAGTTTTTATTACTTAAATTTTAACAACCAGTCACATGTATTTTTATTAAACTGATCATGTATTTTTACTGATCACTATTTTATTAATCTCACCAAGTCATCATTTTACACACACACACACACACGCTGTCTCACCTGAATGCAGCGAGATATTCAGTGTCACCCATCGGAGGGTCGAGACCGCCAGTAAACGCCACGTTCACGTTAAAGCCTTCACCCGCACCAGAGCCCACCTGAGAGACAGAGAGAGACAAAGAGAGAGAGACAGACAGACAGACAGAGAGACACAGACAGAGAGAAAGACAGAGACACAAACAGAAAAAAAGAGAGACAGACAGGTGAGATGGTCATGTGACCTTACTGAGCTTCATCATAGGTGTGAAGCTGAGGTTTAAACTGTTCAGTAGAACTGATGAAGAACCTCAGATCATTACTAGTGTGACTCACCCACACACACACACACAATCATCACTATACACACACAGAGTCATCACTACACACACACACACACACACACACACACACACACACACACACACACAGTCATCTAAAGTGTCTGACCTCTGCCGGTCCTCCACTGCCAGGGAAGAAGTTGCCATTGTCATAGCGATGCAGTGAGATGTACAACACACTTGGGTCGGAGTAGAAAATCTCCTGAGTGCCGTTTCCATGGTGAACATCCTGCATGATGCAATCAAATCAGCTGTGACATCATACTAACATTATTATTAGTAGTAGTAGTAGTAGTAGTATTATCCTTTAGCTGTGTGTATTATCAAGTTGTTCTGACTAACGTGTGAGGTCTTGATTGATTAACTTTCCAAATAACAAGCACTAATCTGCATGTATAATTAATTTTAATTAATTTTAATTAAGGTGATTTTAATTAAGGTGACCGCATTCACTATTTTATACTTTTACATTACATATTCTTTAAAGCAAACATACAAAAGAAAACAGGCCATGTTATTCTGCTTAGATGAAAGACATAATTCCATGTAGAGCCTATTAGTTTACACTTGTTTTTACACACACACACACACACACACACACACACACACACACACGCACACATCCTGAGTGTAAATGATAAATCAATAAACGAAAGTGTGACTTAAAGTAAATTCTCACCCAATCAACGATGAGGATTTTATTAACGTTCAACTTCTGCTGTAGCTGTTTAGCAGCAATGGCCACCGAGTTAAAATAACAAAAACCCCTGAGAGATACACAGAGAGAGAAACAGAGAGAGAGAGAGACAGAGAGCAAGCGAGAGAAAGAACGACAGGGAGACAGAGACAGAGAGAGAGACAGAGAGAGAGACAGACAGAGAATAAAAGTCAGAGAGAAAGAGAGACAGAAAGCGAGAGAGAGATAGACATAGAGAGAGAGATAAAGAGAGACAGAATGAGAGCGAGAGATAAAGACAGGCAGAGCGAGAGAGATTTCATTCACACATGCATTCATACCAAGCAATTATTAATCCATAAATATTCACACACACACACACACACACACACACACACACTTACATTGGGTTTGATGGGTCAGCATGGTGTCCTGGTGGTCTGACGACAGCGAAACCATTCTGCAGGACATAAAAATGAAAGTGTTACTGAAGTGTGTGTGTGTGGAGTGTGTACATGTGTGTGTGGAGTGTGTGGATGTTGGTGTGTGTGTGTATGGAGTGTGTGTAGTGTGGGGTGTGTAAGTACATGCATGTGTGTGTGTGTGGAGTGTGTGGATATGTGTGTGTGTGTGTCATACCTTCAGTTCTCCCTTGGCCACTCTGAAAGCGAGTTCTGTAACACTGCCTGCAGCCATGCGTGATGCTGTGGAGGTGTGCATCTCATTCCAGATGGTGTCATTGTCCACCTGTAAACACACACACACACTTTTGTAGACTGGCGTGCTAACATGTGACATGAGTTTCTGAGCGTGATCAAGTTTAAGGCATGTTCTTCAAATCATCAACATGTTATAAAATAACAGATGTAATGCTGGAGTGAGAAAGAGCTTCTTCCCCAGTAACAGACTAAATAAATCAATTAATTCTACTGTAATTCTATTCTAACAGCCTAGCAGGTTCTCCTGCGCCTCCCTGCTCATGGTTCCTCCATCTAAACTCAGGAACGTTTCTGGAGCAGCTCTCCATCTCTCTCACTCTCTCTCCATCTCTAAATCATGACTGTAAATATTGAAAATATTTTCCTTCGGCTGCGTTACTCCACATCTGAGGACTGATTTCTAACGTCTAACGGTCTCTGCTCTTTTTCTCTTCTTTTCATAAAATTCAAAAATTAGCAACATGTCTTTAGGTTCATCAGAAGCAGTACATTAATACTGTATTATTGTTCAGTGTGATAAGAGTTCAGGGTAAATTGGAGAGACGTCACTTTCTGTCAAATTCAATCGGTAGTATTTCAAACAGCATTGAAGGAGAGCCTCCTGAGCTATAGAAAGTTCTGCTAGATCAGCCTACTTCTCCACCCTAATAGAAGATAACGAAAGCAATCCTATTTCTTATTAAATTAGCACAGTTAACATGACCAGGAACATGACCAGCACAGAAGCACAAAAACCAACACCATGTACTTGTGATCACTATCAGAATTTCTTCAATGACAAATATGTACATATTAGGCAAAAGAATTAAGAGTATTAACTTAAAGTCAGACAATTTGAAGCTAACTACAGTACATAGAAAACAACATAACCATGTCAGTTCAGCGATTAAAATCTTTTATTCCCATCCAACAGATTGAACTAACTTCTTCAAAATCATCAACTTGTGTTCTAGATCCCTTACCTACACACTTCTTCAAACTGATAGTACCAGAAACAATCAAACCTCCAAATAATCATTTTTTTCCTTCACTGGCTGTGCACCTAAATCCTTTAAACTAGCAGTTATCAAACCCATGATTTAAAAAAACCTGATCTTGACCCTCGGCCCCTATCAGTTGTCATAAATCTGCTGCTGTTATCATAAAGATTGTCCTGTGCGCATCCCAGGACTTTGTTTGTTTACGCTTGTACACCTGCACACTGTAATGATTCATAATCTCACTATCTGGTGTCACCCAGAAGAGTTCTGGAGTCTGGTTCCTCTCAAAGTTTCTTCCTCATGTCATCTCAGGAGGTTTTTCCTCACGCTTCCGGATTGCTCATCAGGGATTTAAATCTATATCCAGATTTCTGTAAAGCTGCTTTAGGACAGGGTTTATTATTAAAAGCATTGTATAATTAAAACTGAACTGAACTGAACTTTCTCAAGTGTAGGATCTCAGTTTTGTTGTGATTTAGCTTCAGAGAATTTGTATCTTTGCAATGTTTTAAGTTTTATAAACAGTTTGTGTGTGAGTCAGGTCAGAGAGGAACAGAAGGTTTAGTCTGAAGGGAAATGTGTGCATCATCTGCACAACTCTGACTAAAAATAATGGCACCCAGAGATCTATATAGAACACCTTGTGGAACATGTTCTCTGTGACTTTAAAAACCACCTTGTGACACAGAATGTGTGTTTGTGTCTTTGTGTGTATGTGTGTGTATAGCAGATTAGCGAGACTTCAGACATCACTGTGTGAGTTTGGAGACAGGACAAGAGAAAATAATCAACACTGATAACACTGAGATCAGCCAAAATAACACTGATAACATCATCATCATCAGAGTAGGAGATTATTTAATATTATTCATCAGTAACATCAACCTGTGTGTGTGTGTGTGTGTGTGTGTGTGCGTAGAGAGGCATTAATCAGTCCTGCACATGTTAATGATAGATCATATTAAAACGAGTTTCCATTCGTGAGTGTGGGAGAGCGGGACAGTGGAGGAGGACGTGGACGAGTGCATGAGGTTATGCATTCCTCCATTGTTTGTTGCTCCTCTTCCTCCCCCCCTTCCTCCCCTCCTCCCCTCCCACTACCCCATTCCCCCCCAACCCCACCCGCTCTGTGGTTTGGCCCAGGATCTGTGTTCAGGAGGTGGAATGCCTTTTATCCTTCAGGCTCCACATTGTTCCAATCACTTCAGCGGAACGAAAGCTGAAACTGATCGCCATTCTGAAGGAGTGTGTGTGTGTGTGTGTGCGTGTGCATCGTGGGTCGTGTTAATGATTAAACATTCAAAGCCGTAGCAGATTCCACATTGTCAGTGCATGTATTTGTGTGTGTGTATGTGTGCTGCAGATGAAAGTTTCTGCTGATCACCAGAAATTTGGATCAAACAGTACTTCTAAATTCAGCTCAGATGTGTGTGTGTGTGTGTGTGTGTGTGTGTGTGTGTACCCACCCCCACTCCTCCACATGGCAGCATGACGAACATCCTCTGGGACAAAATGCCTATTGGACAGAGAAGGACATAAATAACGGATTCACACACACACACACAAAGAAAAAGGCTAAGATGCAGAAGACAAAGAGAAACTTTTGCATTAGGAGTGTTACACAATGCCACCATCTGCATCTGCATTCAAATTTAAACCTGAAAATTTCTTCCTAAATTGGAAAAATAAAAATAAATTAACTGCTAAAGGTCTGACCTTCTGTCTGATACGCTGACCCGCCCGCCAACCCTCCGTCTGATACGCTGACCCGCCCGCCAACTCTCTCCTCTTTATTTATATGGCAGTTATTTCCTTTTCTTATTTCCCTCTTGCTATAGTAGCTAATAATCTCAAATGCTGTGTCTTAAATCCATTTATGTGTGTGCGTGTGTTTGTGTGTGTGTGTTTGTGTGCACGTGTGCTTGTGTGTGTGTGCACGTGTGTTTGTGTGTGTGCACATGTGTTTGCATGTGTGTTCGTTACCAGTGAGGTTGCGGTTGTCCAGTTTGAGGCGGTTCAGTGGGTTTGTGCCATACAGGAGAACATGACGCTCCGTATGAACCGACTGTAACTCCTCCAGAGTAGCCTTACGACCACGGATACTCTACACACACACACACACACACACACACACACACACACATACACACGTACACACACACACACACACACACACACACACACACACATACACACGTACACACGTACACACACATGCACACACTTTGAGTAGCTGTGTGCTGTAGAAAGCAGTAGAGACCAATAAAGTACAGTTAAATAAGGTGTACTAGAGAACAGTAGGGCATAGTAGTGCAGTAAGGTATAGTATAGGGGAGTAGGTAGGAGAAGGCAGGAGAGGACAGCAGGGTGAATTAGGGGATAGTAGGGTGTAGTAGACAGCAGTAGGGTGTAATGGGGGTAGTAAAGGGCAGCGGGGTGTATTAGAGGGCAGCAGAGTGAAGGAGGGGATAGTAGAGTGTAGTAGAGAGCAGTAGGGTGTAATAGGGGGTAGTAGACCCTTAACTCTCAACTGCTCAGTTGTATAAATAAGATCAAATGTAAGTCGCTCTGGATAAGGGCGTCTGCCAAATGCCATAAATGTAAATGTAAATGTAGACAGCAGTAGGATGTAAAGGGGATAGTAAAGGGCAGCAGGGTGTAGGAGAGGACAGCAGGGTGAATTAGGGGATAGTAGGGTGTAGTAGAGAGCAATAGGGTGTAATAGGGGGTAGTAGACAGCAGTAGGGTGTAATGGGGGTAGTAAAGGGCAGCGGGGTGTAGTAGAGGGCAGCAGAGTGAAGGAGGGGATAGTAGGGTGTAGTAGAGAGCAATAGGGTGTAATAGGAGGTAGTAGATAGCAGTAGGGTGTAATGGGGGTAGTAAAGGGCAGTGGGGTGTAGTAGAGGGCAGCAGAGTGAAGGAGGGGATAGTAGGGTGTAATAGAGAGCAGTAGGGTGTAATGGGGGTAGCAGACAGCAGTAGGGTGTAATGGGGGGTAGTAAAGGGCAGTGGGGTGTAGTAGAGGGCAGCAGAGTGAAGGAGGGGATAGTAGGGTGTAATGGGGGTAGTAGAGGGCAGCAGGGTGAAGTAGGGGATAGGTAGAGAGGAGAAGGGTATAATAGGGGGTAGTAAAGGGCAGCAGGGTGTAGTAGGGGATAGGTAGAGAGCAGTAGAGTGTAATATGGGGTAGTAGAGAGCAGTAGAGTGTAATATGGGGTAGTAGAGAGCAGTAGAGTGTAATATGGGGTAGTAGACTGCAGTAGGGTGTAATGGGGGTAGTAAAGGGCAGCAGAGTGTAGTAAAGAGCAATAGGGTGTAATAGGGGGTAGTAGAGGGCAGCAGGGTGAAGAAGGGGATAGTAGATTGTAGTAGAGAGCAGTAGAGTGTAGAGTGAAGGAGGGGATAGTAGGGTGTAGTAGAGAGCAATAGGATGTAATGGGGGGTAGTAGACTGCAGTAGGGTGTTATGGGGGTAGTAAAGGGCAGCAGAGTGTAGTAGAGAGCAGTAGGGTGTAATAGGGGGTAGTAGAGGACAGCAGGGTGAAGAAGGGGATAGTAGATTGTATTAGAGAGCAGTAGGGTGTAATGGGGTAGTAGAGAGCAGCAGGGTGTAGTAGAGTGTAATAGGGGGTAGCAGAGAGCAGTACGGTGTAATGGGGTAGAAGATGGCAGCAGGGTGAAGTAGAGGATAGGTAGAGAGCAGTACAGTGTAATATGGCGTAGTAGAGAGCAGTAGGGTGTAATGGGGTAGTACAGGGCAGCAGGGTGTAGTAGAGGATAGGTAGAGAGCAGTAGGGTGTAATGGGGTAGTAGAGGGCAGCAGGGTGAAGTAGGGGGTAGTAGAGGGCAGCAGGGTGAAATAAGGGATAGGTAGAGAGCAGTAGGGTGTAATGGGTGTAGTAGAGGGCAGCAGGGTGTAGTAGAAAGCAGTAGGGTTTAATGGGTAGTGTAATGTAGTAGAGGGCAGCAGGGTGAAGAAGGGGATACGTAGAGAGCAGTAGGGTGTAATAGGGGGTAGTAGATGGCAGTAGGGTGTAATAGGGGGTAGGAGAGAGCAGTAGGGTGTAATGGGAAAGTAGAGGGCAGCTGGGTGAAGTAGGGGATAGGTAGAGAGCAGTAGGGCATAATAGGGGGTAGTAGAGAGCAGTAGGGTGTAATGGGGTAGTAGAGGGCAGCAGGGTGAAATAGAGGATAGGTAGAGAGCAGTAGGGTGTAATGGGGGTAGTAAAGGGCAGCAGAGTGTAGTAGAGGGCAGTAGGGTGTAATGGGGGTAGTAAAGAGCAGTAGGGTGTAGTAGAGAGCAATAGAGTGTAATAGGGGGGTAGTAGAGGGCAGCAGAATGAAGGAGGGGATAGTAGGGTGTAGTAGAGAGCAGTAGGGTGTAATAGGGGGTAGTAGACAGCAGTAGGGTGTAATGGGGTAGTAAAGGGCAGTAGGGTGTAGTAGAGGGCAGTAGGGTGAAGGAGAGGACAGCAGGGTGAATTAGGAGATAGTAGAGTGTAGTAGAGAGCAATAGGGTGTAATAGGGGGTAGTAGATAGCAGTAGGGTGTAATGGGGGTAGTAAAGGGCAGCAGGGTGTAGGAGAGGACAGCAGGGTGAATTAGGGGATAGTAGGGTGTAGTAGAGAGCAATAGAGTGTAATGTGGTGTAGTAGAGGGCAGCAGGGTGAAGGAGGGGATAGTAGGGTGTAGTAGAGAGCAGTAGGGCGTAATGGGAATAGTAGAGGGCAGCAGGGTGTAGTAGAGAGCAGTAGGGTGTAATGGGAGTAGTAGAGGGCAGCAGGGTGAAGTAGGGGATAGGTAGAGAGCAGTAGGGCGTAATAGGAGGTAGTAGAGGGCAGCAGGGTGTAGTAGGGGATAGACAGAGAGCAGTAGAGTGTAATGGGGGTAGTAGAGAGCAGTAGGGTGTAATGGAGTAATAGAGGGCAGCAGGGTGAAGTGGGGGATAGGCAGAGAGCGGTTGGATGTAATAGGGGGTAGTAGAGGGCAGCAGGGTGTAGTAGAGGGCAGTAGGGTGTAATGGAGTAATAGAGGGCAGCAGGGTGAAGTGGGGGATAGGCAGAGAGCGGTTGGATGTAATAGGGGGTAGTAGAGGGCAGCAGGGTGTAGTAGAGGGCAGTAGGGTGTAATGGGGATAGTAGAGGGCAGCATGGTGAAGTAGGGAATAGGTAGAGGGCAGCAGAGTGTAATAGGGGGTAGTAGAGTGCAGTAGGGTATAATGGGGTAGTAGAGGGCAGCAGGGTGAAGTAGGTGATAGGTAGAGAGCAGTAGGGTGTAATAGGGGGTAGTAGAGAGCAGTAGGGTGTAATGGGGTAGTAGAGAGCAGCAGTGTGAAGTAGGGGATAGGTAGAGGGCAGTAGGGTGTAATAGGGGGTAGTAGAGAGCAGTAGGGTGTAATGGGGTAGTAGAGAGCAGCAGGGTGAAGTAGGGGATAGGTAGAGAGCAGTAGGGTGTAATGGGGGTAGTAAAGGGCAGCAGAGTGTAGTAGAGGGCAGTAGGATGTAATGGGGGTAGTAGAGAGCAGTAGGGTGTAATGGGGTAGTAGAGAGCAGCAGGGTGAAGTAGGGGATAGGTAGAGAGCAGTAGGGTGTAATGGGGGTAGTA
>JAKKZJ010000016.1:97751-111278 GCA_033441845.1 Pangasius mekongensis
CTCTCTCTCTCTCTCACACACACACACACACACACACACACACACACACACACACACACACACACACACACACAATGGCTCTCTCGCTCACACACACACACATACACACTTAAAATGTATGTGTAATTAGAGGAACATCAACTGCACTGTGGAACCTAGAACCACACCAAGATTCAGGAACACTATAGAGATTATAGACTGTTTTCTCTCTCTCTCTCACACACACACACACACACACACACACACACACACACACACACACAGAGTTGTGCTTCCCTGGAGAAGGCCATGGCTGGTTTGGTTTCCCGTTCGGCAGAGGAAACTCCACTGATGATGGACAAAACAATCTGTACAGAAATAGACCTCTCTGTCTCCTAATCTGTCTCTCTGTCTCTCTTTCAGTCTCTCTCTCTCTCTCTCTCTCTCCTTCAATCTTGCATTCTCACAGCTATAATTAGTGTTTTTTTGTGAGTGACAACATCCTCTTTCACATTCATCTCTCTCTCTCTCTCTCTCTCTCTCTCTCTCTCTCTCTCTGTCTAGTTTAGACCGTGGAGGCTTTGGGCCATCCCATAAATGCTGGTTACCATGGTAATCCCACTGGGTATGATGAAGAGGTCTATAAAGACACAGCAATAAGACAGAGAGAGAGAGAGAGAGAGAGAGAGAGAGAGAGAGAGAGAGAGAGAGAGAGAGGCTCTTCCTGTTTTAGACTCGCTCCCTATTTCCTGTTCTAGCGTGCAGCTATTTCTGTAGCTGTGTTTCTACACACAAACACACACACACACACACACACACACAGTAAGAATTAAGAGAGAAAGACAGAGCAAGTGAGAGACAGAAAGACAGATAGAGAGAGAGAGAGAGAGAGAGAGAGAGAGAGAGAGAGAGAGAGAGACTGTGAGCAGATTATGATGGCCAGAAGGGACTTAACCAAGGGGAAGTGGACAAGCAGAAATAGATGTGTTTTAAAAACAGCACCCACACTGACACTCACCCTATGCCCTACATAGTGCACTACTTTGTTTGTCCAAAAGCATGATGGAGAAAATCCAGCATACTTCCTCCACCCCACAATGCACTGCAGCAGCTTAGTGTCCCTATGAGTGCAGAGTCAACGAGCTGAGGGCACAATAAACGAGGGCACGATGAACGAGGGCATAGTGAACGAGGGTACAGTGAACGAGGGTACAGTGAACGAGGGTACGGTGAACGAGGGCACGATGAACGAGGGCATAGTGAACGAGGGTACAGTGAACGAGGGTACAGTGAACGAGGGTACAGTGAACGAGGGTACAGTGAACGAGGGTACGGTGAACGAGGGCATAGTGAACGAGGGCATAGTGAACGAGGGCATAGTGAACGAGGGTACGGTGAACGAGGGCATAGTGAACGAGGGTACGGTGAACACAGAAATGGAACACAGCCGGTGATGTCACAGTAGAACCCTGTCCAGGTTCCAGTGCTGGTCTTGGTTCTGGAGGTGATGTGTTTATCACCTGCATTGATGCAGAATTTGAAGCGCTGTTAATCTGATCCTGTCCATCACTAAACTCCACCCCTCACTCTCCAGAGACTCCGCCCACTTCACCCGCTACTGTTCTGTGATGGGAAACAGCCACAGGCACTCGAATGTGGACGGTTCATGGATTCAGATTAGTAACTGCACTGTACCACACTGTGTGTGTGTGTGTGTGTGTGTGTGTGTGTGTGTGTGTGTGTGTGTGTGTGTGTGTGTGTGCGTGTATCCCAAAGAGTGCACAGTTCACTTGCTATCTTGTTTTCTCTCTCTCTTGCTCTCTCTCTCTTTCTCTCTCTCCCCCTTCCTGTCTCTCTCTGTCTCTGTTTCTCTATCTCTCCCTTCCTTTCTCTCCCTCTGTCTCTCCCTGTCTCTCTCTCCCCATCCCTCTCTCTCTCTCGTTTCTTGCTGTTGCTAAATTGACCTTGTGTAAGACAGGATCTCCAATTATAGACCCTACTAACCACACACACATCCACCCTCTGTCTCACTCTCTGCTTGTCTCACTCTCTGTCTCTGTCTTTCTCACTTCATTTTATCTTTCTTTACATCTCTTGCTCTGTCTACAGTAAATGGTGAGCCTTAAAGACACACACACACACACATTTTATCGGAAGCGCTCTGTGACCCATATTCGAAGGAAAACCTCAACGCTCTGAAAATGTCAAAATGGCACTGCAAGTCCTGCTACCGTGTGTGTGTGCGTGTGTGCGTGTGTGTGCACTCTTTATTGGTCTGAACAGTGTGTCCATTTAGCGGAGGAACTCCTGACTGGTGTTTATTTCAGCAAGGACGGTGAAAGAAAAGTTGATTATTTTCCTATAACAGCACGTCCCCAAGAGTTTATTTCTCTTATACAGCAATTTACCAACAATTACAATTTTTTTATTTATCAGAGAACAACACTACATACTTTTTATCTGCTTATAGTCACATTTAACAAGTTAGTTCCTGTTGTCGCTTATGTTACAGCAGCTATAAACACTCGTTCCCTCACCAGCGTCTCTTTATTCTCTCTCTTTAAGTTAATAAGACAAAAAAACACAGCTTGTCATGTTACTGAGAAACCGCAAAGAAGCATAAACTCCTCTGTCCTGAAGATGTCGGAAAACTTAAAGTTACAGCTTCACCTCTGACTGATACAAAGCGCTGACACTGGAGACTCCTTCCATAAATGTAAAAGGTGCATTAGGTAAGATTTGTGAAAAAAAATAGTTCTTTAAAGGTTAAATTGGTGGATCAATTTTTAATTCACTGACCACGCCCCCATTTCCATTGAGTTACCATTAAGAACTGTCATTACATCGCTTTCTGCGTCTGCTGTATGAGTCCCTGTGAATGAGCTGTTACTATGGAAACGATAACCCTATTAGAATGAGCGCATTAATATAAACCTGCACTACTGTCAGAGCTGCTGCTATAGAGAATTAATCAACACCTTCTGAGCAATGACCCTCCGCTTGGATAAGGAACTGCATGAGTCAGACGTGAACCACGTGTGAGACGAATATAAATGTCAGACTATAAAATAGCTGATGCTGAATTTTAGACAAAGCCACACACACACACACAGACACACACACACACACACACACAGACACACGTGAGAATTATGAGTTTAGTATAAATTCCTCTTTCGCACATGGCTCTTTAAAGTCTCACTTTTATACATTTTACATCACGACAAATCAAAACAACGACGAGGATCAGGAGATCAATAATTTACTACTACAATCAATAATACTTCAATAATGAAGTTCGCTACATAGTGCACAGGGGATCAGTGTGTTGTTTGGAACAAAGCCCAAAAAAGGTGACACTGTAAACGCAGCTCTTCGTCCAGAGATTCGCATGAAGACGATTTAGTTTCAGCTGCACAAAAGAACCGAATGAAACAAATCCTCACTGATGACATCATCACCGCTGCCATTGTGTTTGTCTAGCCATCGATCCAGTGCATCAACCCGATCCTGTGTGTATGTGTGTGAGTGTGTGTGTGAGTGTGTGTGTGAGAGTACACTTGTACCATGTGTCTGTAGGTTTGTGTCTATATCACAATTCCACTGTGTACTTTAGAACAGTTTTTACATTTTTTTATTTATTTGTTGTTTTTATCTCAGGTCGAGTCACACACACTGAGAATTTGTGAAATTTGAGAACTTGTGAAATTATTTCTCATCTTACTTTCACACTAAAACTGTTCACCACTAAAACACCAAACTGTGTTTTTCACATGGTAGTGTCAGAAAGGGAAGACGCTGCTGTGTGACTGTCACATGATCACACCACCAAGATGGTAGACTTTTGTACGATGCAGGTTTCTGTATGAGGTGTTTACTGTCATGTGTCACTGCTCTGTGTCGTGTACAAGTTACTCTGCGGTGTGTCAGAAAGTGTTCATGGTGTTAAAATCAGTGAAAACATCAGAGGAATGCAGCACACTGATTTTTATTGTTTTTATGTTTCATTGTGAACAGGAAACTTACCGGAATAACACAAACACAGAGTTTATTTCCCCACACATGCATGTGTGTGTGTGTGTGTGTGTGTGTGTGTGTGTGTGTGTGTGTGTGTGTGCGCGCGCAGGTGGACAGGTGTATTGTCCCTACACAATATTATGATGCCATTATATCAATGATGTTTATATTATCCATCTTCCATACCGTTATCCTACACAGAGTCACGGGGAGCCTGGAGCCTATCCCAGGGGCACAATGCGGGGGACACTCTGGAAGGGGCACCAACCCATTGCAGTGCACAATCCCACACACACACACACACACACACACACACACACACACACACTCATTCATACACTACGGACAATTTAGAGATGCCAGTCAGCGTACAACACATGTCTTTGGACTGGGGGAAGAAACCGGCGTACCCGGAGGAAACCCCCAAAGCATGAGGAGAACATGTAAACTCCACACACAGGGCGGAGGCGAAAACTGAACCACCAACCCAGGAGGTGCGAGGCAACTGTGCTAACCACTATATATTATATTATATTATATTATATTATATTATATTATATTATATTATATTATATCAGACCTGCCAACCTCCATAAAAACTGCCCCAAAACTCAAAAATGCCCCAAAAGAGCAGTTTTTTTCTTCCCACAACAATCTACATGTGAGTCTGGAATGACCTGCACAGGTGTTTACAGCCATCTGGAGCCCCGCCCACTGCCCAATGCTTTCGACACGCACCGCATCATCGCTTTCTATCACGGTAAATGGATAATATTTAGAGTTCATTAATGTGAAATAAAATCTATCACTGTGTGTTCCACTTAGTGAACATTACACACACACAAAGTATATAATTAACATTAGTTAAACAGACGTATTACAGATGAAACAAGAGGAAAAAAAGATGAATATTTTAACCTAAAAAGATTAAACAGCTCAATCAGAATACTCGATTGGTATTTGGTTACAGTCCTAATAGACAGACAGACAGACAGACAGACAGATAGACAGACAGATAGTAGTGAGTAGCTGGGTATTGTTCATGCTGATACTCAAACCCCAAATAATGACCTAATTAGCAACACTTTTAGGATTTTATTTATTATATCACTTATGTTTAATTCATTTATTACTCAAACAGATTTCAAGCAGAATAACTAAGCGGTACTGCAATCAATAAATGTCTGGCACAAGACTCTATAGCAGTGATGGGATTTGAACTCACAACCTTCTGGTCATTAATGTTAGGCTCGGACCACGAAGGCTGAGCGTGTTCTTTACTGCACACGAGTGTGTTCCCGTGCTGTAAGTGCGCACTTATGACATGTAGTTAATACACACTTAGAGCAAATCAATAAGGGTGCATTAAAAACCAAATTAAAAACAAACAAATAAACAAACAATGTTTCTGTCAGTAGTGTTGAACCTCTGTCAGTGCTGGGATGTAAAGTCATAACCTGCTGGTCAGAAAGACAGAATTTTGACCTGCAGTGTGTAGAAATGAGATAGTAATAAAGTTATAATGCTTACCTGCTGAGTTTGGGTTCTACAGCAGGACGTGAAGCACAAAACTCATCTGTACAGAACAGAAAACATTTCAGTTTCACACGTTTATTACAACAAAGGGAAAAAATCTCAAATCTGCTGTCACCTAACATAAACTAACCCAAACTAACATAAACTAACCCAAACTAACATAAACTAACCCAAACTAACATAAACTAATGCAAACTAACATAAACTAACCCAAACTAACATAAACTAACCCAAACTAACACAACTAACCCAAACTAACATAAACTAACACAACTAACCCAAACTAACATAAACTAACCAAAACTAACATAAACTAACACAACTAACCCAAACTAACATAAACTAACCAAAACTAACATAAACTAACACAACTAACCCAAACTAACATAAACTAACACAAACTAACACAACTAACCCAAACTAACATAAACTAATGCAAACTAACATAACTAACCCAAACTAACATAAACTAACCCAAACTAAAGCCTTGTTTATACATTTGTGTTAACAGGTGAGTGTTTGGGTTGTGATGCAGAGAGGAGGATTGTGGGTAAGCGTGACATGCAGAAATGCAGAGACAGGCTTTTTTACAGAAATATGGCAGAACATCATCAGGCGACTGTGGATTGGCTGGTGGAGAGGCGTGTCCGGTTGCATACTCGAAAATGTTGTGACATTTCTTCCCCAGGTTTATTCAAATTCAGATTAATATTTTTAAATCAGAGTAACAGTGTTCAAAATACATCTGAAGTGCAAACAATAAAACAATAAACAATAAATTTTCCTTCATCGCATCCAGAACTTTCTGTCTTTTGTAGAAGAGCTCGTGCTCTGAAGCTGCTTTCTGAAAGTGCGGTCCGTTATAAACCTCAAAACAGCTGGCGACAGAAACGGATGAAACACGCAGTGTATAAATCTCAGAGTAAACAGGTTCAGTGTGCGAGCGTCTCAGACCGCTGTCTTTAATAAACACGTCTCCTCTGTGATTAAACTCTCCCACTGAGCAGCGAGTAGAAATGAGCACGAGCGAGTTTCCCCTGTGCTTCATGCTCGCTTCACACACGGCGACGCGATCACGTCACTGTACAACACATTTATTTACACAAAACTACAGTCATGATAGAGTTAATATAAATATTCATATCTAAATTGTAAGGCTGTAGTTGATTATAAAGTCCAGTTTAATCTTGCAGCATCACACACTTTACTTTCTCTTTCTTCTAACACACTCCTGATAAACACACAGTGCAGGCGACGTAAAGCAGCGCAATAACAATAAAAACTAAAACTTCAGTGAGCGAGAGACAGAGCTGTGGATTAAACACTAATGAAACTGAAGTGTTTCGATACGAGAGCTGCTCACGCTGCTGCGTACAGACGAGTTACAATCCACTCGGTTTATAATTAATCACACGACGTTTCTTTGTACAATAAAAAACACTTTACTAAACAACATTATGTTTCTTCGATTTATTATTCCTGCAGTCAAACCCGGAACTTGTTTTGGATTTTCTTCTCATTGTTTTCTGTAAACTCCGGTGTGGTTCATGAGACAGCGCCTCCTACAGCACACTCTCACGTTACGGTATACTAATATATAGTCATACACGCACTCGCAGACGCGCACTCGCAAATACACACTCACACATACGCACTCGCAGACGCGCACTCGCACATACGAACTCGCACATACGCGCACTCACACATATGCACTCGCAGACGCAGACGCGCACTCGAAGATGCGCACTCGCACATACGCACTCGCACATACGCACTCGCACATACGCACTCGCAGACGCGCACTCGCACATACGGACTCGCACATACGCGCACTCACACATACGCACTCGCACATACGCACTCGCAGACGCGCACTCGCACATACGCACTCGAAGATGCGCACTCGCAGACGCGCACTCGCACATACGGACTCGCACATACGCACTCACGCATACGCACTCGCACATATGCACTCGCAGACGCGCACTCGCACATACGGACTCGCACATACGCACTCACACATACACACTCACACATATGCACTCGCAGACGCGCACTCGCACATACGCACTCGAAGATGCGCATTTGCACATACGCACTCGCACATACGCACTCGCACATACGCAATACACAATGAATCACTCGCACATACGCGCTCGCACATACGCACACTCACACATACGCAATACACAATGAATCACTCGCACATACGCAATACACAATGAATCACTCGCACATACGCACTCGCAGACGCGCACTCGCACATACGCACTCGCACATACGCAATACACAATGAATCACTCGCACATACGCACTCGAAGATGCGCACTCGCGGATACGCACTCGCACATATGCACTCGCACATACGCACTCGCAGACGCACACTCGCGGATACGCACTCGCAGACGCGCACTCGCAGATACGCACTCGCACATATGCACTCGCACATACGCGCACTCACACATACGCACTCGCGCAGACGCGCACTCGCAGACGCGCACTCGCAGACGCGCACTCGCACATACGCACACTCACATACGCGCACTCACATACGCGCACTCGCACATACGCGCACTCACACATACGCTCTCGCAGTCCCACATACGCGCACTCACACATACGCTCTTGAAGACGCGCACTCTCGGATACGCACTCGCAGACACGCACTGGTGGATACGCACTCGCGGATACGCACTTGAAGACGCGCACTCGCGGATACGCACTTGAAGACGCGCACTCGCGGATACGCACTTGAAGACGCGCACTCGCGGATACGCACTCGCAGACGCGCACTCGCGGATACGCACTCGTGGATATGCACTCGCGGATACACACTCGCGGACACGCACATACGCACTCGTGGACACGCACATACGTACTCGCACATACGCGCTCTCACGCATACGCACTCGCAGACGCGCACTTGCACATACGCACTCGAAGACGCACATACGCACTCGCAGATACGCACTCGCAGATACTGGGGTGGCCGATATGGCAAAAATACCATCAGGATTTTTTTCAGGCAGGATCACGTTCCACGATCTTATCTTGATTCTTTTTTGTGGGTTTTTAAGACTATTTTGCAAGTTACTGAGCAGTACAGCCAAACTTATTTCCCTATTTAAAAAATACAGCCCTACAAAGTAACAAAACCTAAAAGAAAAAATAAACCACATACCATTTAGGCCAAAGGAACTTTTCAAACAGATTTTTAACCAAGTGTGAAATTCTGCAAAGTAAGAACATTCAACAAGAACTTGGTTTAGACTTCAATTAAAATCACACTTTTGTTTTTGCATAAATCCGATCCCAAAATGAACACTGGTTTCGAAAAAGTGTCAGTGAGGCAAAGCTAATTTCAAACAATATAAATAGGTTATTTAAAAAGGCTAAATAAAAATGTGAAATCTAATCTATGCATCTAATCTAATGCAATTCTGCAAAGTATTAACATTCAACAAAAACTTGGTCTAGACTTCTACACAAGTAGAGACTTCAGAGACTTTAGCATAATTCCCAAAATAAACAATGTGCTTTTACCTTTTGAAACCAACACTATAAAATTTATTCTATGACATAAAATACATCATTAACACCCCACTCGTGATTTTTTTTTAAAGCTTTTACGTGTCTTGAAAAAGGCGGCTGCTAACAAATGGCTAAACAAGACTACAGAGGTTGTCAGGGACATTAAACACCATCACGCCGAACAAAATAATGCAACATGGATACGTTCCCAAAAAAGGTGGGGGCAGATTCATCCACAAAAAGAGCCCAGTGGATCCTTATGTTTTTAAATAAAGATTGAAAGAATGTTGGAAGCTTAGTGTGGCGACGTTTAAGTCATGCGACTGTGGTGTATTAATTTATAACCCAACTCCAGCTTTTTATTTCTAGCGATCGTATTCAGGCTTCAAAATTCATAAAAGTTGTGTTCATTTGTAAAGATTATCTTGATGAACAAAACGTGTAAGAATCATAAACTGTGTTGGTCACAGAGTTTATTTTCTGCAATAATCCAAAAGCCAATGGAAAAAATCCTATGGGCCTTTTGTTGAGGGAATCAGTGAGATGCTAACGTCCGGGTTGGCTACAAAAATACGTCATCCCTGCAGCAGTCTATAGGGATGTGCAGATACACTGTGTTGCGTGTTGAGACGGAGGCACGAGCCATAGAACAGCTACTGATAGAATGTGCACTTTAGCACGATACTAATGATCTCTCAGTGAAGGCAGCTCATAGAGGGATTTTCATCGTTCAAGATCTAATATTGTCTTATCGCACACCCCAGCTGATACGCACTCGCAGGTACGCACTCGCAGTCATGCACTCACAGATCCGTTCAATTTTATTTGTATAGCGCTTTTAACAACGGACATTGTCACAAAGCAGCTTTACAGAAATATATACATTCAAAAATAAATTATAAATTTATCCCTAATGAGCGAGTCAGAGGTGATGGTGGTGAGGAAAAACTCCCTGAGACGACATGAGGAAGAAACCTTGAGAGGAACCAGACTCAAAGGGAACCCGTCCTCATCTGGGTGACGGAGAGTGCGATTATAAATAAATCCCTCTATAACTGTGTGCTATAAGGACAAATAGTGCGGTTGTGTAACCAGAAAAATTCCTTATAGTTTACATGTGAAGTCTGTTTTGTTGAAATGTTATCAAATGTTCACTGATGGAGACTTGAGAGCAAAACTGTTCGTGGGAATCGCAGCCCTAAAGCTATCAAAGCGATTGTGGTCCTAAGCCATCATAGCACAATGTTCATAAGAATTGTGGTCCAAAGCCACCTTCATGGTTTCTAAGTGGAACCATCCACATTAATCTTAATGATCTTCAGGCTGTCCGTGTGGAACATCCTCAGGAGCAGGGAGTTATGCCCAAGTGATTAAAAACAAAACTCCAACCAGAAGTAGGGCATCAGGATGGATCACCCACACTCGCAGGTAAGCACTCGCAGGTAAGCACCCGCAGGTACACACTCACGGTTAAACACTCGCAGGTAAGCACCCGCAGGTACACACTCACGGTTAAACACTCGCAGGTACGCACTCACAGGTACACACTCACGATTAAACACCTGCAAATACTCAAAGATACGCCCGCACAGGTACACACTCGCATTAATACTCTTTATACATCACTTAGTAGATTACTCATTAATATAAATAATACAGCATCACACACACACACACTCCTAACATATCCTGTGCTTCATAGACCACAAACACGGAGCTGTTACATGATGACACACACACACACACACACACACACACACACACACACATATCACACTCTGATTAAAACGGTCTGACTTTCATAATTATAGTGAAGTGACGTGTGACGTATATTACATCATTCACATTACACACACTGTTTCACCAGCCAACTGTGTGTGTGTGTGTGTGTTTTATATCTGTCACTGTACAAACAATAAATTAATTACGTTAACAACTCTAAACACTGGAGTGAAAGCAGAAATGTAAATACTTTATATAAATATATTCTTTTAATAACATTTACTGTACAGATAAGGATGTGGGAATGTCCTCAGAGGAACGCATTAGAGCACCTACTCTATATTCATTAATAATAATAATAATAATAATAATAATAATAATAATAATAATAACAATAATAACAACATGAGATTTACAGTTCTAGGTTTTGTTCAAGTTTAACAGAGTTCTGGGACTGAAACCCACAACCTCCTGCTGCCTGACACACACTTCTACTCACTGATTGCTCTCTGTAAAAGTCTGTAAAAGTGAATTTAATCATCAGAAATAAAATGAGCCGTTTGCTTCCTGACTCTTCAGTCTGTAATATTCCCGCGTGTGTAGAGTTACAATAAAAATAATTCTATTTATTATCAGATCTACTCACTAGACCAGTAAGGTTTTAATTTAGTTGTGCTTTATGTCAAGTTACACTATAAACACATACACACACACACACACACACACACACACAGCAATTCTACATCAGTGTGTTCTAGCAGGTTGTAAAGTGTGTTTAATACACGTGGCTTCATGTTTATGTTAAAGCGGATATGTAAAGTTTTACAATAACATGTTTCAGAATAAAAGTCTGAACTAAAAGGTGTGTGTGAGTGTGTGTGTGTGTGTGTGTGTGTGTGTGTGTGTGTGTGTGTGTGTGTGTCTCCTCACAGTAAACAGCACTTGTTATCATTTCATTATTATTATTATTATTTTTAAAGATGTCTTAAATCTTCACTGGTTCTTTAAGAGGTAAGGGTTCTTAGAACTTTTAAGGTTTCTAGAATTGTGTTATGTTTCTCAGAGTGTACGTTAACATTCCCAATGATCACACACACACACACACACACACACACACACACACACACACACTTCTGAGGGTCAGATAATCAGATGAGTTACACAACTCACAGTAAATACAGTGTGTTTAAAAGTGTGTTTTTATATTTTTTATTTATGTCTTTTAGTTTTTTACTTCAGCATTAATTGTGTTTATGTGGTTTATTTTTATGAAATGAGTAGAATTAGAAATTTAATTCACTTTTACAGCGTGCAATAAAAATAAAAACACTGTTAAACCGCAATTCTAGGAATTACCGTCATATAAAAGTTTTATATCGGTTCATTCACACACACACACACACACACACACAGACACACACACACACGCAACCTGCTGCATCTGTGTTATGCGACGTCACATCTGCATTATAAACATACATATATAACCACACACACTTCTCTAAATGCAAACACTCTGTGTGTGTGTGTGTGTGTGTGTGTGTGTGTGTGTGTAAAGGAAGCAGAGCGCTTTGTGTTAGAGCTGTAAAAGAGAAACAAAACTCTTTTCGCATCAAACACACACACACACACACACACACGGAAACGCGCGCGCACTTCTCTTACTTTACACAGAGCGATGTCGGTTCTTCTCTCCTTTAAGATAAAGTTTTCGCGTTTTCCTCCAAGGTGTCTTTTTAAAATCCGCTCATAGCAACATCCACACTCTCTCTCTCTCTCTCTCTCACACACACACACACACACTTCCACAGTGAGAGAGACAGACAGGCAGAGAGACAGACAGGCAGAGAGGGTGAGTAAGTCCCGCCTCCTGTTACAGACTAAAATAGAACTGGAAGGCGGGTCCGACCCAAAATAGACACACACTCACACACACACTCACACACACACGCTACATTGTTCTGCTGCATGTAACACTTTTTATTTGTGCTGTGTAAACCCCAGCTCATGTAGAGTTACAGACTGCGCATGCGCACATTATCTTCGCCTCAGATTATTTAAAGCTCCGTTTCAGAACTTTAGCGCAGTTGCAAGAACATGATGGAGTTTTAAACAGCAGCTCAGTAGCGCCGTCATCCGGACGGACACAGACACACACACACACACACACACACACACAGCTCTCACACCGTCAAGTAAATAAATAAATAGAAACAGATAGATAGATAGATAGATAGATAGATAGATAATATGTGCATTAATACACAATAAGTGAGTTTGCACGTGAGAGTGCACTGAAATAAATATTAATTCCAAATCATTAATGCATAAATTATTTGTTTGTTTGTTTGTTTGTTTGTGTTCTGGTCCACTGTAGAGCGCAGGTATTTAGTATAACAGCACTGGGACGTGTCACTGTGTGTGTGTCACTCTGCTCCTCTGTGTTCACTACATGACATTACAGTTCCAGCAATAGTTCGTTACACTGAAACTGTTACTTACTACGAACTGTCAGTCTGTCTGTGCGTTACCATGGCAACATACGATGTTGTTTGGTGTTAAGGGAACGGCCCTCTCCTGGCTCAGCTCTTATTTGACGGATCGTTATCAGTTTGTAAACGTAAATGGTGACTTCTCTTCTCTTACTAAGGTAAAATTTGGTGTTCCGCAAGGCTCTGTTTTAGGCCCACTGCTCTTTTCTCTATATATGCTACCTCTGGGCAAAATTATCCGTAAACATGG
>JAKKZJ010000016.1:150997-160752 GCA_033441845.1 Pangasius mekongensis
ACATGCAGAGCTGAGGCTAATGTCAGGAAACAAGAAGCAGTTTCATGTCTTTGGACCTTTGTTCATTTTTGCTTAGTTTTGTTTACTAGAACTTGTGTCGTGTCCTTCATTTTGAGCTTTTAGTGCTTTTAGAAATAAATCATGGATGTAGAAGTGCTCAGTCAGGGAGCAGGTACGTGACTGTGTGCTGTGTAAGCAGTGAAGCAGATCACCATGTCTGTTGACCATTTATAAATGAACTTCAGCATGAGTTCAGCAATCAGAGCTGAGCTGCACGAGGTATCAGCGAGCAGGTCTAACAGTAGCAGTAACAGTTTATAGAATAAAAATATTAGCATCTTGACCTTGACAAGTGTGAAGCTGGGATTTAGATCTAATCAGAGGAACTTGTTGAGGAACATCTTTTAGAAGACACATCATGTGTAATAAGAGTTTTATGCAGTTTGCCCTTTGAATGTGCTTGTGTTTGGTGTTATCTGTGTTATTTTGGAGATTAGATAAAGTCTTTGAAGTGATGTGAGACTTTGCCCCTTACAGCCGCTCATGTTTACTCTCAGTTTATATCCACGGCTGTAACATGACCTCCAGCGCTTAGTTCTCAAACTGTCGTGATGAATCTGTGATTGTGTGCTGAGGTAAGAGACATGTTTATCAGGAAGATAAACATCTGAGTGAACTTCAGATTGTGTTTAGGAAGCTTAGATCCCTGGGTTCCTGAGAGGCGCAACAGAGCAGCGTTCACCCAAATGCCAGGAGATCACATGTCCAAATCCTGATGATGCCACAGCCATCCGTCGCCAGGAGTCCAACAGAGCATGATTGGCTGTGCTCTCTGTTTGGGAGGAGTGTACTCTCTCTCCTGTCAATCATAGCGAAACTAGTCAATCGTGGGAGTTCATGTATATGGAACCGACATCGCTTTCCTCCGAGTGTGTTACATTGCCTCGTGACGCAGAATTAGCAGCAGTTCGAAAAGATGCAGTTTGCTTCACGTGTCTCAGAGGAAGCATGTGTTAGCCTTCACCTTCCTCGGGTTGAGGCTGTCGTGTGACAGGGAAGAGCTAGTGGGAACCTATCAAGTCTAATTTAGGGAGAAAACAGGGGAAAGAGGAAGCTTAGGGCATTGATCTTAAACTTAAGTAGATTAACACACTCGAGCAATCACACTCAAGTCCGAGAACGTTTGAGTGAGGTGTTCTCGGTCCACTTCCAATGAACCCTAGTGAGAAAGTGTTTCGACTCTGAATCGACACGACTGCAGGAAGTGAATCAAACATGCCGTGTTTTTATGAGCTGCTAAACTGAGCCAAAGCACAGAGCTGTAGCGCTGCAGAAATGACACACACCATGTTTTAATCTCATTATTTATATAATTATCTGCTCATTCTTTTCCTGCTGGCTCTGTGTTCTCTGTGATCAGGTCATTTTTGTGAATTCTACACATTGGCATATTTTCCATCGGGATATTTTCTGACCAGTGAATAAAAGAGGTTCATGAGGACGTTTTCAGTCCTTTACGAACCTAAATCAGACCTTTTTTTTTTGCTTTTTAGTTGAATTATGTGTCAAATCAAACCAAAGAGCAAACAAACCATAAGAATTGATTTCACCTTGATTCAGACTCGACAAACGGACTAATAGGTGTGAAATCTCTTTTTTAAATGAATCAAGTGAAGGTGTTGGAGCTGTAATTATCTGTCACAGTTCTGTGAGGTTCTGCGTTAGCGTGGCTGTTAATCTTCCGTGGCTCTGCAGTGAAGCTGGACTTCTCAGGCCTCCGTTACAGAACAAACAGCTCAGTGTTGGCCAGAGGAAGGCTGCTGGAGTGGTAAGTTTGGCACAGTGCTTATCTGAGCTCCGACTCAGCACTGCTCCTGAACAGCAGATCTGTTCTCCGCCAGCGTTTGGTCTTCAGTACAAGAACTAACCTTCCTGCAGCGTCAGGAACCCGAAGAACTGAGAACTGAGAGCAGAGCGTGTCCTGCTGCCTGCTGCTCAGTTTTACTGCCTGCATGTTTAACATTCCTCTGGTATTCCTCAAATACGAGGCCAAGTAAAACACTAAACACACACTTCTTTAATGTTTTTGTGCGCGTGTGTGTGTGTGTGTGTGTGCTGTCACTGACATGTATTCAGGCGTTTCAGCCCTGTACTTTGTTGACAGGTTTATTGTTGGTGTATCACAGCGTCATAAACATCTGCGTCAGGGTCACGAGTTCACGCCTGCAGATTCACTAATAATCCTCAATATGTGTTAAAATCAGGCGTAAACTTGCCCACTGCAGGATGGTTTAACCTTCAGGACAGAAACACAGACAGGCTCTGATGGCAGATAATCCACATAACAATGAAGTCTAATAATAAACAGATTGAAAACGTGTGTAATTTATTTTTTCTCTTATTAACTTGGAGAGAGAATAAAGAGGCTGGTGAGGGAACGACTGTTTATAGCTGCTATAACGTAAGCGACAACAGGAACTCGTTCACTGATGATTCACAACATTAAATAATAATAAAGGTAATAAATGGGTAAAAAGTATGTACGTAGTGTTGTTCTTTAATAAATAAAAATTGTTATTGACGGTAAATTGCTGTGGTGTATAAAAGGAATAAAACACTTGGGGACGTGCTGTTATAGGAAACTAATCACACACACACAGCGTTTATTACTGAGTACATAAAGTGTGTAAAGGTACGTAACCCTTTAAGCCCCTCCCCTTACCCCATCACATGTGAGTGTGTGTTTTAAACATGGATGGAAATTTCCCACACACACTTCCAGCTCAGTTTACAATACAAACACGTAGCCATGCGTGTTATTTACACAATGAAACTCGTCCCTGAGTCCAATAAAACACACTGTGGTTATTATACTGTGTAATTAGTGTGTGTGTGTGTGTGTGTGTGTGTGTGTGTGTGTGTGTGTGTGTGTGTGTGTAGATTACAGCTGGTGTTATGGAATGAGCTAGAACATAGCTCAGTTTGGGTTTATTGGCTGAGCAGCATGGGGTCTCACACACACACACACACACACGAGCACATATGCACACGGCCACACTCACACACAGACACACACATGGGCACACTCACACACACTCACACACACATGGGCACACTCACACACACACACACACACACTCACACACACACACGAGCACATATGCACACGGCCACACTCACACACAGACACACACATGGGCACACTCACACACATGGGCACACACACACACACACACTCACACACACATGGGCACACTCACACACACACACACACTCACACACAAACACGAGCACATATGCACACGGCCACACACACACACTCACACACACATGGGCACACTCACACACACACACACACACACTCGCACGCACACACAAGCACATATGCACACGGCCACACTCACACACAGACACACACATGGGCACACTCACACACAGACAGACACACACACACACACTCACACACACATGGGCACACTCACACACACACACACACACTCACACACACATGGGCACACATGGGCACACTCACACACACACACACACACTCACACACACATGGGCACACTCACACACACACACACACTCACACACATGGGCACACTCACACACAGACACACACATGGGCACACTCACACACAGACACACATGGGCACACTCACACACACACACACTCACACACACACACGAGCACATATGCACACGGCCACACTCACACACAAACACACACAAATGGGCACACTCACACACAGACACACACAAATGGGCACACTCACACACAGACACACATATGGGCACACTCACACACACACACACACAAATGGGCACACTCACACACAGACACACACACACACACACACACTCACACACACATGGGCACACTCACACATAGACACACATATGGGCACACTCACACACATGGGCACACTCACACACAGACACACACATGGGCACACTCACACACACACACACACACACACACACACACACACTCACACTCACACATAGACACACACATGGGCACATTCACACACACACACACACACACACTCACACTCACACACACATGGGCACACTCACACATGGGCACACACACATGGGCACACACACACACACACACACACACACACACGGGCACACTCACACATAGATACACACACATGGGCACACACACATAGACACACACACATGGGCACACACACACACACACACATGGGCACACTCACACATAGATACACACACATGGGCACACTCACACATAGACACACACACATGGGCACACACACACACACACACACACACACATGGGCACACTCACACATAGATACACACACATGGGCACATGGGCACACTCACACACACACTCACACACACATCAAACCACATGCCAGTCCCATGTTTAACTGGTAAATCATGTCATCTGTGCACAGTTTTGATGTTACTTCAAAGAACGGGTGCAAAAAAACACCAGAAAGTGGGCTTGTCAGGTCTCAGAAAGTGGGCGTGTCAGGTCTCAGAAAGTGGGCGTGTCATGTTTCAAAAATGGGCATGTTAGGTCTCAGAAAGTGGGCATGTCATGTCTCAAAAATGGGCGTGTCAGGTCTCAGAAAGTGGGCGTGTCAGGTCTCAGAAAGTGGGCGTGTCAGGTCTCAGAAAGTGGGCGTGTTCTGGGTTTTTTTTCTGAAAATGGTCAGACAGTGGGTGTGTACATTTTGTTTCTGAAAGTGGGCGTGTCCCAGAGCGCAGGTCGTGTGTGAGAGTGATGGAAAAGCAGAGAAAAACCTTCCAGAAAAACATGTTAATTATTAAATTATAAAATAGATGACCAAAAATTCACATGAATATGCAAATGTGGACACGCCCCCATGTCCTCCTGCCATCCCTAACAGATGAACTGAGTGAGTGACGATGTGAGCCGTGTGCTGAGGCGAAGGTCGTGACCCCGGAGTGAATGATGCAGAGACATGAGTTCTGATAGGAACTCACTCTGCTGTAGGGTTCTACAAAGAACAACCAAAGAACATTTAAAGGTTCTAAATGTTTTAAGACTTAATGAAGATGAACTTGAAGTAAAATGCTGTCAAGACAATATATATAACCAAATAAAATAAATAAAATAACTTAAAATATTAAGTAATAATTGACCTGATGGAACTATTAACCATTAATTAATAAACTCTGTGTGTGTGTGTGTGTGTGTGTGTGTGTGTTGTCCTGACAGGTTCTCGAGGTCAGACGAGTTGTCCCGTCACAGACGCTCACACTCCGGAGTGAAACCGTATCAGTGTCATGTGTGTGAGAAGAAATTCGCCCGCAGTGATCACCTGTCCAAACACGTCAAAGTCCACCGCTTTCCACGAAACAGCAGGACGACACGCTCTACACACTGACCTTACACAACCCTGTCTCACACACACACACACACACACACACACAGATGAGGAGAAATTCTCAGTGGTGGTGCTGTGATATTTATTGGAGATGAACTGAAGCGTGTTACTTGATGGATCTTTATCATCGTCCCTGTAGAGAACGTATTTGTAGAACTTTTTGTTTTAATAGTTTATCAGTTTTCTTTTCACAGTTTATCAGTGGAAGTCACATCTCGGTTTATGGAAAGTATATATTTTACTCAGAGGTGTGACTCACTGTTGATGTTTCTGCCTAAAGGATCTCTAAAGCATCAACATTCCTGATCATTATCACGCATTATAACATTTTTCCACGCTGTAATTCTGCAAAACCAAAAACAAAAGTTCATCTCAGCTACTGATCGTAATCAGGACCATGTCGGTGTGATGTAAGCTACATGGAGCTAACAGCCCTTTAACACCAGACAGCGGCTTCACATCTGCACAACTGTACCTGTGAAAGTGGGCGGAGCTTCTCAGGAAAGGTGTGAATTAAAATTAAAATGTAAAAATTCAGATAAAGGCAGAGATCTCCTGTGTGTGTGTGTGTGTGTGTGTGTGTGTGTGTGTTTGCAAATGTGTTTAAAATATTAAACACAAGGCGAGTTTGTTTTGACTGCAGCAACCCAAATGAGGTCAAGGGTGCCAATACTTTAATCTTTAGTGAAAATGCAGCATAGTATGACTTGATAAAGTTAAACTTTATCAGACAACATTAAAATACAATAAACACACACACACACACACACACACATTTTCCCATCTGAGTCTCTAACCATGTTCTTCGAGTTCTTCATAAGAACATTGTTATGCACCATGCAGTGAGCAGACGTAGCAGCCTGGTGCTAGCAGATCTTACGTGGATCATGGGGTAAAAAGTGCTAAATATCAGCAAGAGGAGAGCATTACTGTCAAATTAAAAAAATAAAATCAAAAACATTAAAAGTGTTCATGAATCATGCAGAAGAATAAAATTATAAAAGAGATAAAGGTTGTGAGACACTCAGTACACTGCTGAGTCACTGAGCCGTACAGTTCACTAGTCACAGTATTATAATCTGACCAATCAGTGATCGCCAATCATTAGCTCCGCCCACATTCAGCACACATCCTAGCTTACAGTACGACTCATTAATGGGGGAAAAATGCTGTGCTGAGGGATTGTGGGTAATTCATCGAGTCAAGCTGTGTGGTGTAAAAGTGCTGTTTGTGTTCTGTTGCTTGAAAACTGTGATTAAGTTAAAATTGTCTGTGAGGAAATGAGATATAAACGAGTTATAAACGAGATATAAACGAGTTATAAACGAGATATAAACGAGATATAAACGAGTTATTGTCAGAGAACAGGGTGAAAACAGTCGAACTTGCACAGGAATCAGCTAATATGTGAAGCAGCTGGCCTTCTGATCAGTATTAAGTATTAACATTTCTAGTGAAATCTCTCATTTTTATTTTCAAATCACAATTTTTCTTGATTTTTTGTTCTTTTCTTTGTTTTTGTGAAAATGTGACCGAGGCTTTATCGCAGGTTAATGTTCCTAATCAGGGCCAATGTGGAACTTTTCCAGCTCTTATTTTTACACACTGATCAGTGTGTGTGTGTGTGTGTGTGTGTGTGTGTGTGTGTGTGTGATGTTAGCGACGCTCTGTATTCATGTCGTTTGGTGCTTAGCATCTCAGCGTCCCCGCACTCAGAGATCTAATCTAATGAACTCCGGCTCCACATCATCCTGAGACCCGGCGGTTCTTTATTATGCCATAATGAGAACTGGACCTGTAGAGAACTGTAAGGTTCTCCTGTGCTGGAGCTCAGGACTGGGTTCTGGGTTCTGGTTCTACAGAGCTGAGTGCTGTTGGGAGCGTGGTCTCGGACACACCTGCAGGGTTCAGCGAGGACGTTCTCAGTGGGAACTCCGGTCACGGTCACAGCTGGACTAATGATACGATACGGCACGCTGAGGCTCTCGGTACTCGCCTGCTGTGTGACTCGCTGCTAACGGAGAACTTTACTGAATTAGTGCTGAGATGGTGGAACTTTTCACAGTGGCTCTGTGCCAAAGTTAAACCCTGGACTCTTTAGAACAGATAGAACTGTGTGTTAGTGCAGACTGTATATAACAGCTGCAACTGTGTGTTGCATAGAAAGATAGTGAGGATCAGATTACACACACACACGCACATACACACACACACACACACACATACACACACACACACACACACACACACACACACGCACATACACACACACACATACACACGCACGCACATACACACACACACACACACACACACACACACATATATATACACACACAAGCATGCACATACACACTCACACAGAGGGACATCTGAGCACCTGTTTAACAAGTTACAGCACCAACACACAGCTCAGGATCTTATTTCACTGCACAAAGTACCAGAACTTCCGGTACCAAGTACCAGCACATAGTATCAGAACTTCTTGTGCGTTTCCTACCACCGACTCGGCACCACAGATTCCAACTGCAGGTTTTTGGATCAGCACCAACAGTATGTACGTTTTTGGACGTTTTTTACGCGGTTTTTGGATGGTGAAAGGGGTCTACCAGGAAGTGGATCCAAATGTTCCAGTTTCTCAAACTGGTGGAAAATGAGCTAGAACCCGAAGTTCCCTTGGCTCCTGTTTGGACCAGTTTTCGGTTTTGAATGTCCAGTGAACAAAGCGTCAAACACACGGTAGAGTTCAGACAGGGAGCCAAAACTTTTACATTCCTCCTGATGGACATGAAATGTTTCTGATATGATGATGATGAGTTGGTTTCTACTCACTGATGAATGTATGTACATGAACACACACACACACACACACACACTCACTGTACAGAACTGAGTTCCATCAGAAACACACTCAGCTCCGATTCTGTACATTTTCACAGTAATAATGTAAACAGTGTAAATAATAGCAAGTAAAAATGTATATTATATATAAATATATATTTTCTTCTTGTTCATAAAATATATTTACAAATAAAATGAAAAAGAGCTTTTATGAAGTTGAATTATTACGATTTGAAATGTGAAGTCGTGTGTGTGTGCGTGTATGTGTGTGTATGTTTGTGTATGTGGTGTGCGCATGTGTGTGTATGTTTGTGTATGTGTGTTTGTGTGTGTATGTTTGTGTATGTGTGTGTATGTGTGTGTATGTGTATGTGGTGTGCGTGTGTGTGTATGTTTGTATATGTGTGTGTATGTGTGTATGGTGTGCGCATGTGTGTGTATGTGGTGTGCGTGTGTGTGTATGTATGTTTGTGTGTGTATGTTTGTGTATGTTTATGTGGTGTGTGCATGTGTGCACATGTGTGTGTATGTGGTGTGTGTGTGTGTGTGTGTGTTCAAGGTTCTTTATTTGTCACATACATGTGATGTATTAATGTAGTGAAATGGTTTTCCTTAGTGCCTCGTCCCACAGTGCAACTGTGATACATAACAGAATATAATAGAACAGAATATAATAAAAGCCGAATATGCTGAAAGAATATAATGAATAAAATAGAATAGAATAGAATAGAATAGAATAGACTGTATAGACCGTATAGACTAGAGGGGGCAGTTGTGGCCTAACAGTTAGAGAGTCGGACTGTAACCCAAAGGTGAAGCTGAAGGTGGTGGGTTCGAGTCTCAGGGATTGTAGGTGGAGTGAATGACCAGCGTCTCCTCCTCCCTCAATACCACCACTGAGGTGAGACCCTTGAGCAAGGCACCGAACCCCCAACTGCTCCCCGGCACTGCCCCCTGCTCCAGGTGTGTGTGTGTGTGTGTGTGTGTGTGTGTGTGTGTGTGTGTGTGTGTGTGTGTGTGTGTGTTTTCTGTGTGCACTTGGATGGGTTAAATGCCGAGCACAAATTCCACCACACTTGGCTACACTTCACTCTCTTTGATAAAATATAGATGTTTAGCAGCTTGTAAAGAATCTTAGCAGCTTTTGAGGACGTAGTGTGCCAGAGATGCAGGTGTTTTTCTTTGTCCATAGTGCAACCAGTTGTGTGTGTATGTGTTTGTGTATATGTGTGTATGTGTGTGTGCGTGTGTTTGTGTATATTTGTGTGTGTGTGTGTGTGTGTATGTGTGTGTGTGTGTGTGTGTGTGGAGGTCTGTATGGGGACCTGCAGTGAAAATTCTCGGGTTCTGATTGAGTTTGAGATTCAGGTTCTCGGTTTGGTTTTCAGCCAGAAAAGTGTGCCAGAGACTTTATGGGGTTATTTTTGGAGTAATGACTTTTGTTGGGCACAGGGGTGTGTGTGTGTGTGTGTGTGTGTGTGTGTGTGTGTGTGTGTGTGTGTGTGTGTGTGTGTGTGTGTGTGT
>JAKKZJ010000016.1:284927-289927 GCA_033441845.1 Pangasius mekongensis
GTAAGCCACTGTCCCACTGTGTGTATGGTGTCACTGATACTTAAAAACTGGAATAAATGGCTTTATGGTGTTTCTCTCTGTGTGTGTGTGTGTGTGTGTGTGTGTGTGTGTGTGTGTGTTTTAGGTGCAGTCCATCAGCGGGCAGCTGAAATACACTGGGCCGGTGGACTGTGCAGTGAAACTGTATAAACAGCAAGGCATCCGCAGTGTGTATAAGGGAACTGTCTTCACTCTTATTAGAGGTGTGTGTGTGTGTGTGTGTGTGTGTGTGCACACGTGTGTGTGTGGTTTTTAACTGTTCTGAGAGAGCTCATGTGTACTGTTCACTGTGTCCAGAGCCGGTCTTTACGAGTGGTGTAAATTAGAACTGTGCTGTATGATTGTGGATGTTCTTCTCAGGTCATGTGACCTCTCTGATGTTCTTTTGTTCTTTCAGATGTTCCTTCATCTGGTCTCTACTTTCTCACGTATGAATACCTCAAAAAGGTCCTCACTCCTGAGGGCGAGAGGTAAACGCCACACTTATTTATCTCCTGATAGAATAGGATTTATCACCATTTAATCATTTTCACCCTGTCTTCTTATCACACACACACACACACACACACACATAGCGTGGATCGACTCAGCACTCCGAGGATTCTTCTGGCCGGAGGAACTGCTGGAATCGTGAACTGGGCCGTCGCTCTTCCACCTGATGTCCTCAAATCCAATTTCCAGACAGGTGAGTTCATCCCTCCTTTACGTTAATCATTTATATAGTTAAATATAACGCTAATATAAACCTTTCAGCCTAAAGAGCTTTTCCTGCACCACGCAGTGAGGTGATTGTGCACTTGGCTCAGGTGTGTTAGGAGAGATCTCTTCTTTATTTTATTTATTTATTTATAATCAGCCATGACATTTCTGGTGTCTGAGGTTTTGAAAATATTTATTAAAAAGTAAAACACTTTAAATGAAACTGTGTATTTCACATCACGTCAGCTGTGTCCTCGCGCTCATGAAGTGTGTGTGGTGTTTATTCAGCTGCTGACGGACGCTACTCGGGTTTAGTGGATGTTTTGCGAACGCTGCTGAGAGACGAAGGAGCCAGAGCGCTGTATAAAGGCCTGAGTGCGGTCATGCTGCGAGCGTTTCCTGCTAACGCGGTGTGTGTTACTGTACCACACACACACACACACACACACACACACTCATCTACATCATCTACTGTCTTTTTCTACTGTAATATTATCATTTATTCTATTAAACACACTGAGTTCCACGTGTTCAGCTTTGTGCTGTAGATTAACGGAGCTGGTGTTTAATGTAAAGCGGTGATTAGTGTTTATTTCTCTCTGCAGGTGATTAGTGAATTAATGTGTTTTGTTTATTGTGTCACTTTGTGTTCTTCTGGTTCGCAGGCTTGTTTTTTGGGATTTGAAGTGGCTCTAAAGTGTTTAAACTGGCTCGCGCCAGACTGGTGACCTCTACACGACCTCTACATGACCTCCACACGACCTCTACATGACCTCACGCTGCTGCTGATTTTCTGGCTGATGACGAATTCGGACTTTACACATACGCAGGTTTTAAAGCTGGAAATTATGACCTCAGTCTTCACATCTTAAGGGAATATTTCTGAAACCAGAAACCTGGAGCTCATAACTCACCTCCTGCTCTCCTTAAATACAGCTGTGAAATTATCCATGTAATATTATTTCCATTATTATTATTCATATTAATAAAGGAATTATTATTTATTAATTGTGATTATTAATGTTCAGTTTATTTAGCATTAGCAGTACCTCTTTACTGGAGTTTATTGCACGGATGATTTAGCTTCACATTTACACATAATCATATTGATTTTACCCACAATGCAACTGTGCACATGTTCAACATTCAGGTTGTTATTGCAGAAGTGAAATATTAAAATATCATGCTTCCACCCAGAGTGTAGAATGATGTAGTGTGAGAGTATTATGGTATGGCGTAGTGTTTGACTGCAGGTGGATTATTTCACGCTGTATCAGTGAGAGTTATTATAAATAAATATCCTGTTTTATTTCATCTTTCTGTACCAGCGAGTGATCTTCATTCAGGTTATTGCGGCTGGTGTGTGTGTAGCCACGCCCCCTCAGTGTGTGTGTGTGTGTGTGTGTGTGTGTGTGTGTGTGTGTGAGATAGCAGGAGTGGTCATCAGTGATGGAGAGTAGATGGAGAAGCTCATCACTCTGCACCTGATTCTCACTCATAAGGAAAGATCTCAGCTCATGATTCAGGAGACGCGACACTTTCACATTCCACAGTCACACACACACACACACACACACACACACACACTGAGGGGGAGGGGATACACACACAAACACACACACACTGAGGGGGCGGGGATACACACACGCACACACACTGAGGGGGCGTGGCTACACACACGCACACACACTGAGGGGGTGGGGCTACATACAAACACACAAACACACACACACTGAGGGGGCGTGGCTACACATACGCACACACACACACACACACACACACACACGCACACACACTGAGGGGGCGTGGCTACACACATGCGCACACACACTGAGGGGGCGTGGCTACACACATGCGCGCACACACTGAGGGGGCGTGGCTACACACACACACACACTGAGGGGGCGTGGCTACACACATGCGCACACACACTGAGGGGGTGGGGCTACATACAAACACACACACACACTGAGGGGGCGTGGCTACACATACGCACACACACTGAGGGGGTGGGGCTACATACAAACACACACACACACACACACACACACACACACACACTGAGGGGGCGTGGCTACACATACGCGCACACACACTGAGGGGGTGGGGCTACAGCCCTCATCAGGTACTGATATGACTCTTAAGTAGTTGTTCTGCATTACAGCCTTCCCATGTTTTTAATTTTATAATCTGTTTGTTTAAAAATAGAGAAGAAGAATTTCTTCAAACACACACACACACGCACAGAGAGAGAAAGTTCATCAGCAGTGAGTCTGGGTTGCCAGATTGGACTTGATTGGATCGCGCAGGTTTGCCTGAGGATCTGGATAAACATGTAGAATAGCGTATTTTAATAAAACAATATCCTGTTATTTATTTAAAAAACTGATAAAGACGAATATTCGAATTTTCCACATGAGGGCAGCGTTTATATTTATCATTTATTCAGTTCTCTCCGAACAGCAACGGTTTAAACTCCGTCCATTGATTCTCTCACACTGCGTCAGCGTCAGCGGGACTCACTCCACCTCCACCTCCACGCAGCTCTGACCAGGATAAAGTGCTTACTGAAGATGGATGATGGATGGATGATGGATGATGGATGGATGATGGATGGATGATGGATGGATGGATGATGGATGGATGATGGATGGATGGATGGATGGATGGATGATGGATGGATGGTGTACTGAACACAGCTACGTTGCATCCTAAATGTTTCTGGGGTTTGTCCCGGACCCTTAAAGCACAGGTTCCTAATGTTACTGGTTGTTTGCTCTAACACACACTCACTTTAACCCTCACACAGAGCTCTTAATTAGCTGGTTAACTGCATGAGGTGCTGGAGGCAGAGGTATGTGCAGGACTGACAGAACTCCAGGACCAGGGAACCTGTCAGCCGTGTAGCTCCGTGTAGTCTCATGTAGCTCTGTGTAGTCTCATGTAGCTCTGTGTAGTTTCATGTAGCTCCGTGTAGTCTCATGTAGCTCTCGTGTAGTCTCATGTAGTCTCATGTAGTCTCATGTAGCTCTGTGTAGTTTCATGTAGCTCTCGTGTAGTCTCATGTAGTCTCATGTAGTCTCATGTAGCGCCGTGGTCCGGGAGGAACGTGGTTTGGTGGCACTGTGGACTGCATCTGCTGCTGGAATGACAATAAAAGCCACTTGAACTTGACGCTGTTGGAGTCTAAAACGCCAATCTGGCAACCCACAGTGAGCGGGTGAGATCAGGGCGGAGGCCTGTTTGGGATCCATGTAGGGAGGATACACACACACACACACTCTCACACACACACACACACACACACACACACACACACACTCTCACACACACACTCTCACACACACACACACACACTCGGTGGTGTTGAAGAGGACACACGCAGCATGGATGAGGAATATGATGTGATTGTTTTGGGAACCGGACTCACGGTAAGAATCGCACTTTTTCACACAAACACGTGATTAGAGTTAAATATGAAAATAAAAATAAATGTTTCACCAAACCAGCTGGAGTTTCTACAACCAGTGAGATAAATGACAGTGAACACACTCTGTCTTCACCCCGTCACACAGCATGCGCTGAGTACACTCTTACACCACCACCATCATCATCATCATCATCATCATCATCATCATCATTATTATTATTATTATTATTATTATTATTATTATTATTACTACAGCCCAGGCCCTGGGTGAGTGCGCTTTATTATATAACCTGCTGATTGTTTTAAAATCCTCGCTCCGTACATGAAGAACAGTGCGTTATAATGCGCGGTGTGTGATATAAAGCGGTGTGTGATATAAAGCAGTAAATGAGTGTGTGGACGTTTCCGCAGCTCGCTTGGGCCTCTCCATTCAGGAGGATGCTACGTGGTGGAGGCTGGGTTTTTCCGCACCCGTATTCCGAAAGCCTCGCTCGGATTGGCAGTCAGGTTCACGCGTCCTGGGCTGGGATTGGCCAGCTTTCACTCACGCGCCGTATGATGATAGGACAGCTGAGATGGCGATCTCGTCGCCGTAGCAACAGAAGAACAGTTACACAGTTATTTCACGTGTATAAAACTAATATTCGTTATCCTGTGTGTGATCGTGTGTGGAAGAGATTATTTCCTTTTTTTTTTGTTTGATGAGTTTAGCGATCGGTTTATAAAGCTTGTTTAAATGATCTTCCAATCAGAACGCCGTATAGACGCTGCTAGCCAATCAGAGGGAAGGAGGCGGGGCGTGTGGAATACGGGTGGGAAATTTTACACGCCC
>JAKKZJ010000016.1:292427-299833 GCA_033441845.1 Pangasius mekongensis
CTCAGGCGCTGAACAAACGCCGTGACGCTCAGCAGCTTGGTGTAGACTGGTGCAGAAACACAGAGTGTGTAGTGCAGTGAGATTGAGACCAGGTGTGTGTGTGTGATCAGTAATCAGGAGAACGTGTCTGGGCTCGATGGGTGTTGTAGTCCTCGGCGGCCATGTTTGTAGGCCGCAGTGTCGTCTGGAAGTCGTTGACGTGACAGTTAAAAGGCAGTCATTAAAGCTTGAGTGAGTTATTAAAGGTGACGTTAGTGATTAGTGATTTTTCAAACAGTGATACAGAGTCAGTGTTTTTTAATTGAAGGATTAAAGCAGGGATCAGTGACTTTTCTTTAGGCCAGTGATTAAATGTGTAATGGGGGATTTTAAAATGCATGATTAAAGGTGTGTTCAGTGATTTTTAAATCAGGGTTTTGTTTAAGTTAAAGCAGAAGGTAAGATTAAAAACCGTTCTGTTTATTTTGCTGGTGTTGATGTTTCGGCTCAGATCTGATGGGCATGTTCGAGAAGAGAAGGTTCCGCAAGTTCCTGGTTTTCGTGGCCAGCTTTGACGAGAACGACCCCAAGACCTTCGAGGGCGTGGACCCCAGGAGCACCACCATGCGTGACGTGTATAAGAAGTTTGATCTGGGGCAGGACGTGATCGATTTCACAGGCCACGCCCTGGCGCTCTACAGGACGGACGAGTAAGAAGATAAATTTCCTCCTGCGGAAGCTGCAGCGCTTTAATCAGAGCGTTATTACTGATGATTATCGATTTATCTCACGGCTCCTGAGTGCGCTAGTGAATAACTGAACGTCTCTCCTGCAGCTATCTGGACCAGCCGTGTCTGGAGACGATTAACCGCATTAAACTGTACAGCGAGTCTCTGGCGCGCTACGGGAAGAGCCCGTATCTCTACCCCCTGTACGGACTCGGAGAGCTGCCTCAGGGATTCGCCAGGTAGGTTTTCTCTCTTCGCACCGACGACACGCCCCTGGTTACGAGCTGAAGTTTTCCTTCATGTGTTTTCGCTGTTGCTTAGATTAAGCGCGATCTACGGAGGCACCTACATGCTGAACAAGGCTGTGGATGAGATCGTTATGGAGAGCGGACGTGTGGTGGGCGTGAAGTCCGAGGGAGAGGTACCGTACGCTCCTACGATCATTTACAGAACCGTTCGCTGCTAACCGTCTCCACCTACAGCACTGGAGCAATAATAAATGTGTCTGATGCATTCTGATTCTGTATTAATGCACAAAACGTGATCATCAGACGTCACCACGGCCACCAAACATCTCATAATTAATCATAACAAATACACAATCGCCTCTTACTTCCCTTTAAATTCACGTTTTAACTGGAACGGTAAAGAATTTGAATACATTTGAATATTAATAAGTCTATAATATTTTACTGTCACAGAATATATAAAACATCACAAGGCAACGAGAGAGTTTAATGTTTTTAGATTAATTATTATTTATATAATAAATAACATAATTTGTCCGAGGCTCTCTGAAACAAAACAGAATTAATTCTGAGTTTCCCTCACACGTTATTTTTACTCTCCATAAGAGGCTCACTGAGCTCCGTCCCGTGGCAGTAAAGCGCGAGTCGCAGTGATGGCGTCTCTGCAGCGCTCCGGGTCTTCAGCGTGGTCATTAACGCGAGGGTTCTCGGGTTTCCTGATCTCTCAGGTTGCTCGCTGTAAGCAGCTGATCTGTGACCCGAGCTACGTTCCGGACCGAGTGCGTAAAGCGGGTCAGGTGATCCGCGTCATCTGCATCCTCAGCCATCCGATCAAGAACACCAACGACGCCAACTCCTGCCAGATCATCATCCCGCAGAACCAAGTGAACCGCAACTCGGGTCAGTGACACGCTGCTGTGAATTCTACGAGTTCTGCCGGAGATCGAACGTGCGCTTGCATCACACTGATTACATCACTGCACATTCAGTATACAACTCTACATCCACACTGTGTACACACTCTGCTTTTCAAACCGCTGATCTCTGATGGTTTCCATCACGTAATGGACTTTAATGGATATCAGCTTACTGGTTTCCATCAGATTCTTGTAGGCTTCCATTAGAGAGTTTCTGGTTACTATAAAATACCACCAGAACTCAGTAGAACCTTCTTTCATTGGTACCTGAATATTTTATCAGAATAAAATTAGATAAGGCACATTCCATTAAAATACCATTACAGACCACCACAAACACACTAAAGCCCACCAGCAAACACTGGACATCTAATGGTTTCTAACGACGTATGTATATATTTATAGGATGTATAGGATTGGCTCGTGTATGTATTTATCATTAACGTATGAAAATTAAAGTGTTTCTGGAGCTGTGATATTAATAAGCTGTTATTAACAGCTATTATTTCAGCTTTCAGAAATTAGCCCCGCCCCCAAACCATACACAGTGTCTCAGCTCCGCCCATTTTCCTTAAACGGCAGCAGCCAGGACATGCTTAGTGTTACTTGTTGTAATTCAGCTCACAGGCAGCAGGGGGCGTTAAACATGACACACTGCTCCTGTAGTAAAAACCCCTGAAGCCCTCGTTATGCTGCTTGTTTAACTGTAAGTTTGCTGTTGTGTTGCAGATATTTACGTGTGTCTGATCTCGTACGCTCACAACGTGGCCGCTCAGGGGAAATACATCGCCATCGCCAGCACCACGGTGGAGACGAGCGACCCCGAGGCCGAGATCCAGCCGGCGCTCGAGCTGCTCGAGCCCATCGACCAGAAGTCAGTGTTACACACCCTGTGTTATTATTATTATTATTATTATTATTATTATTATTATTATTATTATTACATACCTCTGTGAGGACACTTTACAGGCTTTTAAGGGGAAGTTTACAGCAGAGTGCAAAAGTGTAGTTTAATTTATTTAAATGTTAATGAGTCCCGTCACCACACGCTCACTTTAACTCTTATTTCCAAAATAAAAAGACGTTTGTGGGTTTGTGTGTATTTTTGCAGGTTTGTGGCCATCAGTGATCTGTACGAGCCGTCAGACGATGGAACAGAGAGTCAGGTGAGTGTCACACTCCGTCATCCTCATCAGCCCTGAGACCCAGAAACACGAAGAACATCGAAGCTTCTAGATATTAAGGAGAAAATAATGAGCAATAATTTGGAGTTTGTCCACTAACCCAGTTAATACACACACACACACACACACACACACACACACACACACACACACACACACACTCTCTCTCTCTAAGAAACTGGGTTCTTTAAGGGTTCTTTAGATGATTAAAGGATTAAAGCTTCTACAAAATGGTTCCTTAACCTTTGTTTGAAGTCCGTGTTAAAATCGCAGGGACAGACGGAGAAGCTCAGATCTCAGCGCAGGGTTTAAAGCTGATGTTTCTCGCTGCGTTCCTTTCGCAGATCTTCTGCTCTCGAGCGTACGACGCCACCACACACTTCGAAACGACCTGCAACGACATCAAGGACATCTACAAGCGCATGACCGGGACTGACTTTGACTTTGAGAACATGAAGCGCAAACAGAACGACGTGTTCGGGGAGGACGAGCAGTGAGAGCACGGGGTGTGTGTGAGGGGGTGACAGGTCAAACTATGGAGGCGGGGCAAGAGGCGGGGCAAGAGGCAGGGGCAGACAGTCATTACTGGGAAATATGAAGGAGTGAAAGATGGAGGGAGGAGAATAGAGGGAGGTGTAGTTAGAGCCTGTGTGAATGATGGGACCTGTTTCACCTCCCGGAACACACACACACACACACACACACACACACACACACACACACACACACACACACTTCTTCTCTTCTCTTCTCTTCTCTTCTCTTCTCTTCTCTTCTCTTCTCTTGTGCTTGTCTTTACATCCCTCCATTATATTCGCAGGATAGTTGTGTTCAGTAGTGACTAAAGTGTGTGGATGAATGAAGTGTTATTGTTTACGTGTGTGTGTGTGTGTGTGTGTGTGTGTGTGTGTTTGAAAATCTTTAAAAACTTGATCTGATTGTTTTTACACGGCGTCTAAACGTAAAACGATTTAAAAGCGTTAAAGCTCTGAAGCACAAACCGACACTAACTTTACGTCTTAAACTCTTAACACTTTGTTCTGTTCGGAGCGTCCGGAACGTAACACAATAGAAGCGTTATAAACGTGTTATAAACACTTAGAAGCCTTACACTGTTTCGTTTGCATGAAAATCTAAAAAGATGCCGGTGTACAAGAACCAGTTAAACACTTCTGGACCTGCTTTTTCCACAAGAACGTCAACCTTCCTGTTCTGGAAATCACAACTAACTTCAACATTCCCACATTCCCACATTCCCACAATCCCGCATTCCTACATTCCAGCATTCCCACATTCCCACATTCCAACATTCCCACATTCCAGCATTCCCACAATCCTACATTCCCACATTCCCACATTCCCATCTCCGTCATGCACCAGCTTTATCGCCGTTCTCGGACACCTTACACCCAAACCCTGCTATTACACAAGATTTCCAAATTCCCAGAATGCATTATTTCTTTAAATGGGAAAAATGTTAAGAATGAATTCCGTTCCCATCCGGAATTACACAACAACTTTCCCGATGTCACTAAAATACTACGCAGCTATCAAATCCAGCACATACTAATAATATCGTTACAACTACTAACAATAATCTCCATCTTTTCCTCGCCTGGGTTTTTGTGCTTGATTTCTGTTCTTTATCTTTAAATGTTAAAATATGAGCGCAGTGGAACAGCTGCTCTACACTGATGCTGGAACTTCAGCGCCCCCTAGAGGCTTCTTCCTGCGGCGCTCTGCCCTGACGCTCTGCCTCGCGGGCGAACAGCCGCTACAGCAGGGTCTGGGTGTAAAAATGTTACATGTTGATGGGGATGAAGTTTGGAGATCCATGTTACAGTAATTAATATAACGCAACTGTGGAAGAATTTATTAACGTCACACGTTTTACGCCACACAGTCAGAGGTTCAGAGGTTCGGAGTCTGTTTGTACATTTTCAACAGAAATCTCACCTGAAGCACACGGACAGGTCTCTTCTCACCCGAGGGACCGAAACCGTGCAGATTTGCTGTTTTGTGTTAAGAATATAAACGAAACAGGAAGTGAGAGAGGAAACAGAATGAGGTAAAGAGGAAGTGAAAATGATAAATGATAAAAAAAGAAGTGCAGATTTATTTGCAAGCTGATTGGACGTGATGAAGGTTCCGTGTGTTACGATGTCATGATTTGAGCCCCTTAAAAAAGAACTTTAAACTGTGAGCCGCTACTCAGTGAACTGATTCGCGAGGAAGCGGAAGATCCGCTGATGTTCTGCGTGTTGTGTCTGAATTTTATTTTGTGTAGCTGTGTGTTAAAGGATGAACTGCAGACGGAAGCTGTGCAATATTCATCAGTACACTCATAACCTGCTCATTAACCCTTTATTAACCCCTTATTAGCCTGTAATAATGCACATTTCTGTAATGATGATAAACGTGTGTCTGTTACAGCACTGTAGATTTCCGTCTTTCTCTACATTTCACCGTCGCATCACGTGGATCAGTGATTTATTACACGTCTCGTTAATGTGGACGTGAAAATTATTTCTGAATTTTATTTCACTTTCGCGTCTTTCACATCACTGCACTTACAGACTGATAGTT
Organism: Pangasius mekongensis; assembly: GCA_033441845.1. Taxonomy (NCBI): domain Eukaryota; kingdom Metazoa; phylum Chordata; class Actinopteri; order Siluriformes; family Pangasiidae; genus Pangasius; species Pangasius mekongensis. Next base: position 298,070 of record JAKKZJ010000016.1, read on the forward strand.
ACTGAGAATTCCCATGTCACCATTCCATAAACTGATACAAAACAAATGAATCTTTATTTCATTATCGTAAGGAATATTTGTGTCACTGTGTATTAAATTTTATTCAAATTCATCTTTAACAATATTCAGCTGCATAGAATTAAAACTGAAATGTGTAGAAAACACTACATTCGATTCAGATTGATTTCCTGACTGCTGATGCACTCTGCCACCAAAAGACTATTTTATTAAAACTTGATATAATATTTCAAAATAAAGAAGAAAAAACTCCGGACAAGTAAACAAATTGTAAACGGCACAAACATTATTCCATACGATTAACGAATATAATGTTGGATTTCAAACACTTTAGATTCCTCGAATTCACAACCTGTTCTTTATCTAGTCTTAAAACACACACACACACACACACACACACACACACACACACACACACTGTGAAACTGTGTGATATCTGCGAGCCTCAAACGACCGGAAACTAAAATTCCTTTTCTTTCGTAACATCTCATAAAAAGCTGTGTGTGAATTTGTGTTTCCATCAATAACACTTTGATTTTCTATTTATTTAATTTAATGAGATTTGTTTTATATCTCGTGTTGTGCCGAGTTCTTTGCTTTAGAAGGACACGCAGAAAACCGATAGTGACGCAATCTCTCATCTTTAACCGATCTAAGACCCGTGTGTGTGAACGTGTAGCTAATGTCCTGTTCAACTCAGTAAATTATAAACCTTAAAAACGTGGAACAATAAAGGCACATGAACGACTGGGACGGTGTGTGTGTGTGTTTGTGTTTCTCAAGACTTTAGAGAATAAAATAATCCACACACACAGTGTTCAGACACATCACACACGTTCTCTCCTCACTCACGGCCTCGACGACACGTGTTTATGGATCTCCACTAAATGTTCACTGATGACACTAAAACACACAAATCAGAGTTTACAGCATGTTAACACTCTTTACAGCCTTTTTAAAGATGTTAAAACACTAACACTGTCCCAAAGCGTCGGGATTTAAACCGCGACACACTCGAAGACTCAGAACAGGCTCCAACTTTATCACCGTCACCGAAGTGCACACTTGGAGCAGGAATCTAGGGGTTAGGGTTTGATTTGTGACACGACCCGAAGTCACAACTGGAGCTAAATAAACACGAGTGAAACATGTTCCTCTAGTGCGCCTTCAGTCTCGCATCAGCCCTCGCGGTCACATGATCTGCACACGGCGACACGGTCCTCGCTGCAGGACGAAGACTGACAGGATGTAGATTTTTTACGTGATCCTGCAGGTAAATCACTTCACCCCGGTGTATTTCACCCTGCAGTAATTAACACACACTTACGTATGAATATCAGAAGCCTGTAAAATGTTGCTCAGGTTGTGTTCAAACCCCAACCTCACATTCCTGCACTGGTTCGAATAAAATAAAATGAAGGTTCATTTCCAGTGTAAAATACACTGAATATATAAAGAACACAAACACGCTGCTGTTTATTAACATCTCGTAGCACAGTGTTTATTACAGTGACATCAACTCGTTATTATTATTAGACAAATATCAGGCTCTAACAGTACGGTGAAATCTTACAGATGTTCACATGCAGTCTGTTTATATACATTTATGGCCAAAAGTATGTGCACCCCTGATCATCACACCCATATGTGCTTCTTCTCCAAACTGTTACCACAAAGTCTGAAGCACACAGTTGTACAGAGCGTCTCTGTGTGCTGTAGCTTTACAGTTTCCCTTCACTGGAACTC
>JAKKZJ010000016.1:299933-304933 GCA_033441845.1 Pangasius mekongensis
ACAGCCGCGCTCCAACATCTAGTGGAAAGCTTCCCAGAAGAGTGGAGCTCATTATAACAGCTGGAATGGGATGTTCATGGGTGCACATACTTTTGCCCATATGGTGTACATAGAAACATGTGTACACACATCTGTGCACATGGTCTCAGAGACACTCCAGTAATAACTGCATTACACTCGTCTGAATAGGGGTTTAGAGAGACATATTTTGGGAACAGTGTTACTGTAAGAGAAGCTGTGAGCACGGAAAGAGAGAAATGCTGTTTAATCAGTCTTTTGGAAACGTCTTCAGTGAGGTAAGGGTTTGATCGTACACTTTGACTGACCAGGACACTCCTGCTTTTCTAATTATTTGAAAAATCTCACAAAAAGTCATGAACTGAAGCCTACAGGCTGAAACCTTTGTCCAGTCGGAGGAACAGGACGTCCTCCAGCGTGCTGGGATTCAGTGATGATCCTGCTGTCGTCCTCATCCTCGTCGTCTTTTTCTTTCATCAGCGAGATGGTGAGGTCTTCTGTGATCATGGTGGTGTTGGACAGGTCCTGAACGCAGTCCCGCACTCGACACGGCGAGGAATAGAGCAGCTATGAGGTCGTTAAACGGTGTGCTTTCACGCTCTTTCAGGCACTGAGATAACTGTTTCGCAAAAATGTTACTGATGTTTGCCGTGTCCACCACACACTGTAATTAACACACACTTAACATTAACGCTCAGACGATCAGATTCGAGACGTTTATCAGCGGTTTTCGCAGGTCCAAGCACACAAAGCAGGTGAGGAACTGTCCAACTCCGACTCACTCCCGTGCAGAGACACGTCATGGGAAAACGTCCTGAGATCGCACGACCTCGCCAGCATGTCGTGTGTCGAGATGCATCGCGTCGCACTGTCAGCGTCCTGTACGTCAACGCTTTCTGTGTGGTACACAATCAGTTTTAAACATGAGAATTCTTCATCTTCAGCGTTTCCCTCTGACCCTCTGCAGCAGTTGACACTTTGCATCCAGTGATGCTGGATGAGTTCACTGCGAATCCGCTTCCCATCGTGTGTAATATCGGATCGATGACTTTCCTAAATCCAGTCGTCCATTAGAGAAAATGTTGCCGTTAAGTGTCACTGACTCAACACGTGCGTCCATTAACGAGAGCCGGAGCACTCGTTCTTGTTGAAGATGTACTGGATGTAAACTGTAAGTAATTTTATTTTATTAATTTGAAAGTAGAGCAAAACATCACTGAACAATTTCGCCCATAGTTAGCCAAAAAGAAGAACATGAATAAATGTGAAAAAAAAGAATACAAACGAATCATCTGGAGGCCGAAAGACTCGACTCTTACTGTAGAGTCGAATCTCACTACAGAACATTTGTTTTTAAAGTACATCTGAAGTGGTACGAAAGAAGTCTTACTAATCATTAACTTTGATATTCATAAGAAAATGAATGAAAATGGAGGAGCTGGAAGTGATTAATGCTTCAGCAGTGAGAATAGAAAACTCAGATCGGAGGATTTTTGGTAATTCTTCCTTCTTTCTTTACAGAGTTTTTATTTACTTGTGTAGATTTAAGAGATCTGACTGTGTACTTTTCCCTGTAATACTTCTGAGGTGAAATTTTGATTTTAACACTGTAGTAACTGTAGTTACTGTAGAAACTGAACAGTGTGTGGAGCGGCTGAAACGACACACGCGTGTGCACCACCAGGGGGCGACAGAGAGCCGCAGACGCGCCGCTTCACTCAGGCCGCTAGGTGTCAGTGTGGAGCTGAAAGAACTCAGTCACATCACAATCACTGGATAGAGCTAAAAGAAATTACATACAAATAAATGTTTATTAATTATTAATTCCACAAATGTTTGAACAAGTAATGAAATAAGTGTGAGTAAAAGTTAGAGCCATGATTACACCTTCCAGTTTGGTATCTATGCTGTATTCCAATAAGAACGTAAATAAGTAAATAAAATAAAATAATTTAAATATGCAAATTCCATTCAGTAAGCTCTCAGCTGCAGCAGTGAACCAATTAATTAACTGATAAATTAGAAACTTGTACAATGAAATGGTGGAATAAAACATTATAGTTGCGCAATTATCATAAATATCAACAACATTTTATGAAATCAGCGTCACTACTGTCTGAATCAGCAGCGCGTGTGGACCCAACACAGAGATTTGGATAATTATCGTGTACATCATTAATCTTAATCAGATTCATCCTTCAGTGTTATTTATTGCACAACAGTTCATTTGAATTTCTGTTAAAGTTAAACACCAATAAATTCCTCAGAGTGTGAAATTATATCAGATAAAGCTCACAGCGCCACATTCCTGCTGTAGCCGTGCGACTGAGTCATGTTTTATTCATCATTTCATTACAGTAATGACAGTTTATTTACTCCAACAATAAATAAATGATTGTCTTTAATTGTAAATCGTACGCTCGAGCAAATCCGGGAGAGACGTGAGAGAAGTCAGCGGAGTCGCTGTAACTCCGTCATACAGACACGTTAATTATTCAATTATTAATTATTCAGTTATTATTCAATTATTTATACACTTTCGTCTCTCAGGTTAAAGAGTTCAAATCCTGAGGACGAGGCCTGAGGACTTTACTGTGATTTTTATTCTGTAGAAGAATTTATTGGTTGTAATAAATGTAAAATGAAATAATAAATAATAAATGAAAATCTTCCCTCCGCACCAGCAGAGGCGCTGAACTGGAGAGTGTTCACTTCCTTTACTAGCTACATTAGCATCGTAGCTCCAGTGCAAAACTGCAGGAGTGAAATTCACACACACACACACACACACACACACACACACACGAGTTTTGTTTCCAGCTGCTCTTTGTGTTGGTGTTTTATTTATTATTACTTTGTGATGTTATTAAACACTGAAGTGTGGCAGAGTTTCACTGAAGAGAGAAAGAGAGAGACACCATTATTCCAGGTAGAGCACATGCCCTTAAAACAAACAAACAAACAAGCAAACAAACAAACAAACAAACAAGCAAATTCAGGCGGAGCCGTTTAATAATTCTCTTATTTGAAATATTTAATCAGTTTCGTAATCCTTAATGAAACATTTGAAGGCTTTAATGAAGCGACAGTGTTTAATAGTATTTCATGTGAAGGTGTAAGAGGTGATTATCACACTCACGTTTTCACGCTTCCAGCTTTAAGTAAAACATTATTCCTGTAGAATAATCAGAGCTGGAGAGACTTTAACACATGAATTAATTAAAGAGTCCACGCTCATTATCTGTTCTTGTATTTTATTAGGACAGAATTGTAGGTTTCAGCCAAACAGCTACATTTGACTGAAGCGTTTAACAAAAGACATGCGATAAAATGAACTGCGCTCAGTAGGGGGCGCCGTGTGCCTTTCTTATTTTTTATAGTTTTTAACAAAATGCTAAACATCAAAGAATCTATATGAATCATACATGAATAACGTGTGTTTTATTTCTATTAAATTTAGACACACACCTGGAACACAGATAACTGATAACTATTTCAGTGTTTGATCAGGAAATCAACCTTCTGATCCTTTATTAGCGTTGAGGATCGTTCTAGAACAAGCTTCTGTCATGCAACCTTCTGGTCCTTCCTGCGCGGAACGTTTCAGCTCCGCCCCCGATCATCACCTGTATCCAGCTCCGCCCCCTGATCATCACCTGTATCCTGCTCCTCCCCCTGATCATCACCTGTATCCAGCTGTGACATCATCTGATCTATACTGCATATTTCCTTAAACAAACTTTGCCACATCTACACACACCTCTGTTAAAATGAATTAATTCCCCTTAGCATTTTAAACTAGCAGTTTAAACCCCTGATTAAAAAACCTGACCTCGACTCCTGCCAGCTGTCTAATTAAAGGCCAAAATCAATCCTCCCCTTTATCTCCAAGATCCTAGTAAAGGTTGTAGCGCAGCAGCTAAGCTACAGAGGAACCTACAGAGGAATAACATTCATGAAATCTATCAGTCAGGATTTAGACCTCATGATAGTAAAGGAAGTAAAATTTATTTATCGAGCACCTTTCAAGATCAGACGTCACAAAGTAAAATATTTAGTAAAATAAAACTACAGTATAAAGAAGTACAATATTTAAGCAAAAGCAAAAGCAGTTGTCCACAGATCTTAAAGCCAAGGGGAGAGAGATCTAAAGTTTAGGAGCTACAACCTCAAACACACAATCTCCTTTTGTCTTGATTTTAGAGCGACGAACAACCAGCAATCCCTGATCAGAGGACCTCAGATCCCTGATATTACTGTATGGCCACAACAGCTCTGTAATATACGCAGATCCCTGACAGTGCAGATCTCTAAACCTAATCACAAGGATCTTACACTGGATTGGAAGCCAGTGTAAAGAAACCAGAACTGGTGTTACACGAGACCTTCTAGATGCCTCGGTCAGAAGCTTAGCAGCAGCATTTTATGCACGATGTATAAGACAGCTGGAAAGGGAATTACAGCCGTCAAGACGGGAGGAGACACACACAGGTTTAATCATCTCCATCTCAGCTCTGGACAACGCCAGCAGGGGCAGAAATTAAAACTTCTGTTTTGTCATAAATGTACAACTGAATGTCGTCTGCGTAACAATGATACGAAATACCTTAATAAATTGCTTATCAACTGCCCTAAAGGAAGTAAATATAATGCAAATAAAAATTGGGCCCCGAACAGAACCTTGTGGAACACCACAACACAGAGATTCAGCTGATGAGGCAAAATTATGAACAGTAACCGAAAAACAGCACATAGCACAGTTTCAGCAAAGCCAGATGACAGACAGCAGCTTAATAAAGTTGAGGAATGTGTAAAAGACATTAGAAACTGGATGTTTATTAACTTTCTCTTACTTAATTCTGACAAGACAGAAGAACTTGTACTCGGACCACATGCAGCTAGAAGGTTAGATGGAGGACTGTTCAGTTTCATCATGTGCAGCAGTGAAAGATAAGATCACTGGGGTGCCTTTTATTTATCTC
>JAKKZJ010000016.1:309933-311425 GCA_033441845.1 Pangasius mekongensis
CTTGTGTTGCTGTTATGGGTTCTCGGGTTCTGTGCAGGACCGAGCCAGTGAGTGAACGGCGGGGATTTATGTTTTATTGACTCTCAGTTGCATTAATTGCACATTAAGGAAACAGTTTATAGATAATGCACTTAGACATATGACCATCAAATCACACACACACACACACACATACGAGAACCTCTGGCCCTTTGGGCTCCCCATACGTCCTGTGGTTTTCAGTGAACTGACGTGTGTGTGTGTGTGTGTGTGTGTGTGTGTGTATGTGTGTGTGTGAGAGACTATAAGAGGATGCTTATTGTGTTGGAGCTGTCCAAGGTACTGAAGTCAGTATCGACGTCTCTGTGTGAAGTGGGCTCTCCGTCAGCAGGGTTCCTGTAATTGGCTTCAGAAAGAAATAAGGGCTGAAAGGATGGTGAAGGAATTTAACACTCGACTCAGTCAGTAAAGAATAATGAAGATTGATGCTTTTTTAATATGAAATGACAGGATGAACTGGAGGTGTGTTAACTGTTCAGCGCAGAATCACACTGAGAGCCTCTGAATCTCATAAACAGTCATCTGCCTGATCGTGTTCTTTAACAGGATTCCATTTTGTCGGTGCAAAAAAATTCCAAGGTAAATATTACTGTTATGTGGATGAAAATACTTATTCAGTTTATTGTAAAAAATGGCTGAAACATCAAGGACCAAAAAGGTTCTTTACAGATCTAAAAGCTAAAAGCTAAAAGCTAAACGCTCCGGCAGCTTTCCTTTCCTGAGTGTGCATGGATTTAGCATCGTGACTTGTTATTAGCGCACTGACTCCATAACACACGGAATTCACAGAGGGCCGAATTCTGCTTAAGTCTAAAAGTGATGTCAGTGTTTACATCAGGAAAGTTCCTGGTATTCAGAGACGGGTTACGCAGCTGCGCATTCGGATTGTTAAAGTCACCTGCGTGTCGTTCACACCTCCGAGGTTTTCCAGATTTTTCTTCAGTAGAAGTGTCTGCGACTTTCTCTAGCGTATAGAGCGGGTGTGACTCAGATTCTGCCTGGGCCACATCAGCATTTTTGTGAGACCCTGAAAGGCCGCAATCGAAGTCTGTAATTTTTTTTTTTTACTTATTTAACATATTCTGTCGATTAACATCAGTAATCTGAGGTCTGAAATGAGAAGAAGACATTTCTAGGAAAACTAACAAAAACTATTAAAGTGTATGCACTGTTATAATAACATGTATTATAGTATTGCAGGGTCACTTTAATACTGTTGTGTGTTTGTGTTTTTGTGTATTCTTGGTGTGTCTCTTTTATATTTATATTTTTATACTTATATATTTTTTTATTTTTTTATGTCTTTATATCTGCTGCTATATTCTTCTTCTTCTTCTTCTTCTTCTTCTTCTCTCGGCTTTTCCCTTCAGGGGTCTCCACAGCGAATCATCACTCTCCACCTCTCCCTCTCTTCTGCATCCTCAACACTTGCACCCACTAGCTTCATATCCTC
>JAKKZJ010000016.1:311525-322415 GCA_033441845.1 Pangasius mekongensis
CTAAACCATACAGCATGGCCGCTCTCACCACTGTCTCGTACACCTTCCCCTTGATTCTCGCTGATATTCTTCTATCATAATCTGCTGCTGTAACAATGCAAATTTCCCCATTGGGGGAATAAAGGATTATCTTATCTTACCTTATTATACTGATTATAATCATTTTTTTTATGAATGCATTCCTTTGTTTAATCACAATTTAGTGGGTACCAGCTGGTGTGATGAGAAACAGGATTAACCAATTGAATGATGCATTTTTCCTGGTTCTGGATGAAAGCTACTAGCCAGATAGCGTGTGAAATGCACGAGTGCATCACGTTTACCAGTTTAATTGTACAGATCAGGAAAGCAATCGTGATTTTATTTTGTATATTTCCTCATCCCACTGAAACTGGTTTCTGGTTACACCACTGCCAGCACAAAGCACGGTTTTAGACGTGAGTGTGACGTACATCAAGCGCAGCACACAGCTGCTGATGTTTCAGCACAGTGAGATGTGAGCTCGCACCGTGCAATAGCCGTCGCTACGCTACAGATCTGCTGTGAATTCTGGACAGCGTGAAGATGGTTTCATGCTTCAGTATTATTTATCCCACATTCACGCGGGTTAATTAAACCAGATTTATGTTTAACACACGAGTTCTAGACCACACCTTTAAACACAAACACTCACCTTTAATCCCAGAAAAACTCATTTACATTTATATTTAGCAGGTTTACAGAATCAGGGATAGAAAATACGGACTGAAGAAGGAGATTTTTCTTCACTCACGGCATCCTGAATATTTTCACATTTAATCAGTGTTTAGAGCTTTGCTTTAAAAAATTCCCAGTTCAGGGATTTATATCTGATCTGAGACCTGTCACTTTGGTGTTCTGTCCTCAGAGATCAGACACTCGGTTCTCTCGGTTCCCTGTCAGTGAGACGTGAGCGTCGGCGAGGGCGCGGTCCCGATGCTGTGTCATATCACCCTGTTATAAAGTGTTAGCGCAAGAAAAACCCCACATTCCTCTGAGGCAGGATGCCAGAGCAGACGAGACGCAAAGCACAGTGTGAATCACCTGGACAGGCGGAGTGTGTGTGTGTGTGTGTGTGTGTGTGTGTGTGTGTGTGTGTGTGTGAGTGTGAGTGTGTGTGAGTGTGAGTGAAGACAGACAAAAAAAATCAGCTGGATCTTATGTGAAAATATTCTCCCATCTTTGACAGCAGTGTAAAATGTATTTATTGTCCAGTGAAACAGGTGATAAGTGATAAGTTACTTGCACTGTGTTCCTTTTATTAAGAGATTCTCTCATCATAAATCAGATCATTGTTTAAAATGTAATTTAGGCTTTTAAGAGATTCCTATTTACAGTGACGGCCTGACGAACAGCACAGACACGTGAGGGGAACGAGAAAAAAGACAAAAAGCTGATTAAAATCGAACAAAAAAACAAATCACAGACAGAAACAAGGGCACAGAATAGGAACAACACATAAAACAGTCATTGTGTAACACTATTGTCTAACTGTTTGTGTAGCACTGTTTGTGTAACTGTTGTGTAACTGTTGTGTAACTGTTGTGTAACTGTTTTCATAAGAAAACTGTACAAATTTTAACAAGTGACAGATCTGTGGCTGGATTTTGTTCAATTTCATATGAACAGAGTCGTAAGAAAAGATTTAAACATTAACATTTACCCACAACCCTGCCCATAACCCCACCCATAACCCCACCCACAACTGCCCATAACCCCACCCATAACCCCACCCACAACCCCACCCACACCCACAGCCCTGCCCATAACCACACCATAACCCTGGGATTTAAACCCACAACCGTCTGGTTAAATCAGAAGTGTGATATTTAACAGGAATGGAGACGAGGTGTTTTAATGGACCTCATCATCGAGACAGCAGAAAACTTCCTCTCGTGCATCCTGGGAAAATGCTGAGCGAGATATAATATGAATAAATAATGAGAATAATTACAGAAATGATTCATTTATCATCGTTTAAACCTGCGAGTTTCCTCCTCTGAGTTGATTAACGCTGATCCATTTCCTGAGTTACAGTCACAAACTACTGACTGCTCAATTCCTCAAGTCTGTAACACAGCAACCAGCAAACCAATAAAACGTAATAAATCACTGTGGTGCTGTTCTACTAAAATAATCAACCAGAGTTACTGTTACCATCCTGAGAAACCGCGAAGAAGCGTAAACTCCTCTGTCCTGGAGACGTCGGCAAACTTACAGTTACAGCTTCACCTCTGACTGTTACAGAGCGCTGACACTGGAGACTCCTTCCATCAGTGTTACATCAACACATTTCTCCTTACAGGAAACTTCACCTTATCTACAATTTTTTAAAAAAGAAATCCGTCCCTGTGAATGAGCCGTTACTATGGAAACGATAACGTATTAGAGCGAGTGCATTAATATAAACCTGCGCTACTCTCAGAGCTGCTGTTATAGAAAACTAATCAACACCTTCTGACCAATCAGAGCGCACGATGATGAACAGAGGGTTTGTAATAACAGTGTTATAACAGTGCAGGAATGTGGATAAGCAGTAAACGGCTCTTGGCAGCTGATTGTTGTGTAAAAGCGACGCTCTGACGTTCTTCCTTCTCTAGTCTCCATATTCACATCATTGTGATTTCAGTAAAACTGTCGTGTGTGTAATTTGTGTTGTGTTCACATCTCCGTGGCGTCGGGAAGGACAGGTCATGCTTTCTGTTTATTATCCGCGTGCGACGGCGCTCCTGTCCTTGTCCTTGTGTTGTTAAGAGACAAGGTGATGTTTCTAAAATAGAAGCTTCCTCGTCTTACACGCAGCGTCTTTGTTCAGGAGCTTCATCACGTCATCATCTCATCGTCATAATCACATCATCACGTCATCATCTCATCATCACATCATCATAATCACATCATCACGTCATCATCTCATCATCTCATTGTCATCATCATGTAATCATCTCGTCATCATCTCATCGTCATAATCACATCATCTCGTCATCATCTCATCGTCACATCATCATAATCACATCATCTCGTCATCATCTCATCGTCATAATCACATCATCACGTCATCATCTCATCATCTCATCGTCATAATCACATCATCACGTCATCATCTCATCGTCATAATCACATCATCACGTCATCATCTCATCGTCACATCATCATAATCACATCACGTCATCATCTCATCATCACATCATCATAATCACATCATCTCGTCATCATCTCATCGTCATAATCACATCATCACGTCATCATCTCATTGTCATCATCATGTAATCATCTCGTCATCATCACATCATCACGTCATCATCTCATCATCTCGTCATCATCTCATCGTCATAATCACATCATCACATCATCATCTCGTCATCATCTCATCATCATAATCACATCATCACGTAATCATCATGACATCATGACATCATCATCTCATTATCATCACATCATGACATCATCATCACGTCATCATCTCATCTCATCATAATCACATCATCACGTAATCATCATGGCATCATCACATCATGACATCATCATCACATCATCATGACAGAGAAAACAGAATGATGGAGTCAGTTTGTGCTTTAAGGCTTTTCTTCATTGGGATTTTTAAGTTAAAGTGGATTAAAGCATTAAACATATTATTTTTCATCTTATGTAATATTTTATACTTCAGCTTTGTGACTCTCAGCATTAACAGAACTCACAAATTTGTATTTTTATTGCAATTATTTACATAAATGATGAACAGGAATTATTTCAGGAAGTCTGGCTGTGGAGAGGAGGCGAGTATTAGAGCTTATAACATACGTATCAGGGATTAATTCGTTTATTTTGGTCACATAAAGGTCACAATATTTTGTGCTGATTTAATAACAATAATGTAAATATAGTGTTTAATAATAACGTGTAAATATCTGTAACGATGGTCAGATTATTAGGAACAGAGCTGCGTGAGTGTCACGTGGGTTTCTAGGTGAAAAGCGCGAGTGTGTTTGTGTGCTGTGGAATAAACTGGAGCTCCAAAAGCTCAGGCTAATACACTTTAAACAGCATGTGTGGTCCTAATTATTATTTTATAAATATTCCTGAAATCAAGTTGATCTGAAAGGACCTCCATAATGACAGGAGGTAAGAAACTCTCGCTGCACAAAATGGTTTAAAAACAATGCTTTTGGAAAATGTACCGTGATTTTTTAGCTTTTTGGTTTCAGAAAGCGTTTGTAAAGAGATTCCACTCGCAATCTTGTCAGGAAGGAGAGGTTCTCTGACGGGGTTCTCCAGAGCGACGCTGACGAGGACGTGTCGTACACTTGGGTGTGTTTTTATGAGACGAGTGTGTTGCAGTTATTCTGTAATGTGCACTCTGAATATAAACGTCGTCCGGGTTTGGTAGCGTGAAATGTTCCGACACTGTTTTTTATGGTAATGTGATATCGTGAGCTCTTTACTGCGGAACAGAGTGTTTATGTGGACGTTATGGCGATGTGGCATCTGGAGCCGCGGCTGATTTTAAACGCTTCATTGAAAAAGTCTCGCAGACGCCGAGCTGCTTTACGTCTCTCTCTCTATCCGCTAAATTACACGACGTTCTAACACTCATCCCTTAAACGCATTGTACTTTCATTTATAGTGCACCTTGCAAAAAACAAACAAACAAACAAACAAGATATGCACTTCGAAACATAAGACTAATGTGTTTTATAACATAAACCAGAAATGCAGTGCAATACAAAAATTAAATAAATAATAACATCACACGTGTGTAATGTATAAAAAGAGAGCGAGAAAGATAGAAAAGAGAAAAGAGTGATATTTTTGGCGTAAACATACGATTAAACCTGGTGTGGTTTTTAACAGATTTTCTTTTTGGACACAAAAACTGTGCAAAACAGTGGTTTCAAAATTATTGGCACCCCTCATTTAATATTTAGATAGCACACAGATGACAGTAGAGATGTGTGTTCAGGACGATTAGCCTGTTAAAAGCTCATTCTATGGCCACGTCTTAACCTCCTGGCAGAGGCAACCAGGTTTTGGGCTGGTTTTTGGGCAAAATTCACAATGCCATCAATCTTTACATAAGCCACAAAAAATCAGCTTCAAATGATGAAGTTTAAGTGTTGTTATGGACGAAGCATCTTTGGGTTTTTTTCTCTCCTTCATCATCCCGGTGATCATCAGTATAATTCCTGCTGAAGTTTGAACTTTTCCAGCCTTTTGCCGGTTCTGTTAAAACACAGATAAAACACAGATAAATGCCCCTGAGCCTCATTTAACACGCTGGATACGAAATGTGATCGTGATGAAAATCCAGTTTGTTTGAAAAACAATTCACTGAGTTTGTGTGAATGTGTGTATAAGGAGACTCACTCCTCTATGTTATATACGGATTACACTGTCACGTTTAAACCATTTCAGTTACACACCAATTTAATAAACATATTTAATAGCTTGAAATAAAAACGATTACAAAACAAATCCAGGAATGAAGACTGGTTAAGTGGCCGTTAGTGTGTTTACGGTAGCCGACGCGCTGCGGTGGCTGAGCTGCATTACTGGAAGATTTAGCACATGCCGAACTTAGGAGGCGCTCTTTCACCGTTTAGTCGCAGTTGTGGGTGTGGCTAAATACACATGCCTTATCTGTGCTTGGTTAAAGTAATTAAGAAGAACATTCACACAAACTCACAAAATCAGAACCTGGAGGAAGTTCAGTTTAGCCACAGAAACATTTTTACACAACTTTACTAAGAGTGATAAAGGAGGCACGCGGATTTCAGAGCAGTCGGTCAGTAAAAACGTAAAATGTGTTATAAAGTTTGTGTGTTTGGATTTTAGTCTTAGTCTTAGTGCTTATAGAGTACACTGCTATAGACGTGAAGTGTGTGAAGTGTGTGAGGTTCAGAGACACAGTGTGTGAGAAAAAAAGGTCTATTTATGGCTGTGTTCTTGAGGGAAGATCTGACTGTGTGTGTGTGTGTGTGTGTGTGTGTGTGTGTGTGTGTGTGTGTGAGTTGTGTATATATAAATCTAAATCTGCATCGAGTTTTTTCTTGCTATTTCTGTCTGCAGGAAAACTCAGTGAGAGATTAAAGCTGAAACCCTCGTGCTTTGGTGTTGTCGTGTTGTCGTGTTTTTGTGTTTTCGTGTTGTCGTGTTTTCTCGCCTGCACGCTGACTCACTCTGCTCTCCACAGCGAGGGGTTCTGCGTTATCTGATTGCATGTGTAATGAGATGCGTATCTTCAGGTGGACGTCCATCAGGATTACATCACTGACCTTTTACACGTGTGTCATTGTGTAAGAGTACAGGAGAACCCGAGTACCTCCTCACAGTGACGGTGTGTGTGTGTGTGTGTGTGTGTGTGTGTGTGTGTGAAGGCGACACACAGACCATCTCGGGATGATGATTTCCTAAAATAACCTCCTGAAAGGATGAAATGAAGCTCGGAGTTCCGTATCAGGTATCAGTCAGTAATCAGAGCTCTGATATCAGTGTCATGTTCGAAAAAGGAAAGAAGGTGGAACAGTGCGTCTCTAATATGCATTAAAATATATAATTATGATCTAATAATGTATCACGATGTGTAATAATGTCCAAAACCACCTCAGCTAATAATATTCAGGTCGGTTATGGCAACTCAATCTCATGCTAATGAAAAGGGGGGTGTCAATATTTTTGAATATTAAAAAAAACATAATTCAGCTCAGATATTTTGGAGTATTGTTCATTCTGCATTTTCCAGCTTGATCCAACAGCAGTAAGAAAACAGGAAGGAAAAATGCTGCGTTCATTATCAGTTAGAAAAAATGAAAAATAATTGCATTTCTAATTAAAGCTTTTTATCGTTTAACTGAAACACTGAAGTGTTGTTTATTAAATATCAATAAGCCTTAAAGCTGGACTCTGTAACAAAAGGGCAGTTTTTCAGAAATTTATTTCAGTAAAATAATTATAACACTAAATTCAAGAGCATGAAGCTGAGCATTTGAATGTAATTCATTGCAGTCAAGTGGATTTGAATTCATATTTGCTTTGTAAGTTTGAACTGTGATTTCAGCTCTGATTATCTGAATTTTACAGAAATTACAAAAGATTAGACTTAACAAGTGCTGGATTTTTAACAAGAGGAAAAATATTTATCTTAAACACAGCGTGACTACGGCTAACGTTCACGCTGTGCCTTTACAGCGCTTACTAGGCTCATTAATATTAATAAATATTCATTACAGGCTCATTAATATTCACACGTTCAAAAGTTGAAACTTGTAAGCCAAAAGAATGCAATTTTGACTCTTCTATCTGTGAGTTCTGATTGGTTCCTCTAGGGGGCGATGTGTCTGCAAGATAAACTCATAAACATCTTTAATATTTAATACTCAGTTTCATTTTGTCGTTTCTGGTTATTTACGCCTTCCTTCACTTCCGCAATAACATCAATAACAGCACAACATCTAATTCCATGGTACAGTTTGGAAATAAAAAGCTGACGGCCAGCAGAAGAGTGAGCGCCGCCGCACAGCTCAGACTCCAGATGTTATCAGCTGGATTAAATCATCGTGCTTACAGCTGCATTCGTTTATTGTGTTCATCTTCAGCCAATCCTCTCGTTTACTCCGTTAAGTGCTTTATTAAAGGCTGCATTTAATAAAATGCTGTGGATTAAAATCATCCTCGTCCTGCTCATCAATTACGCCGCGTGAGAACAAGTTCATCTGAAAATAAGGATTTATTCCGTTACAGTCGGAAAAAGTGCTTTATGAAACATCACTGCTGTGCTTTCAGACCACATTTACACAGAACACCAAAAGATGAAGGTTTCTGAGTGCTGAAATATTAGAAAAGATCAGACATAATGATTTTACAAACAGCACTCCAGCACACACACACACACACACACACACACACACTGACCTATTCACTGTTCGAAACCCGCCAGTGTTCAGGATAAAAGTGTTCCAGCTGCCAGTACTGAATACTAAAATGACTCTGAATGTATTTGTATAAAAACTGCATATGACTTGTAATAAACAGCTTAAAATAAACGCATGAACAGTTAAAGCTTTGCTGGGCATTTAGTCTTTTTAAGAACTGTATAATTGCACCATCTTCAGCTCCAGAGTGGCACAATGGAAAAGTGTTTGCTCTATCATCAGGAGATTGTCACAAGAGTGTGATTGGCTGTGCTGCCTGGGTGGGAGGGGCTTATTGTCACTCCCCTGTCAGTCACAGCAATGCTAGTGTCTATGCATTCGTGTATGTGGAAGAGGGCAGATATACAATTTGCATTTTATTATGACACCTAAAGGGTAATTTCCTCCCATTTGTCCTGCAGCTTAACAGCCAGTACATCACACTGCTGTTCAATTCTGGACTCTGATTGGTCAGAAAAATGTGTGAAATAAATGAATGATATGGTGAAGTTTTTCTGTAAGGAGATGTTTATTATGTAACATATGGAAGGAGTATGGAATTATGGAATGTATGGAATTGTTGGTAAATTGCTGCGGTGTAAGAGGAATAAAACACTTGGGGTTGTGCTGTTATATGAAAATAATCAACGTCAGGGTGTAACTCTGCTTCATCACTCAGTATTTTACTGTAACACACACACACACACACACACACACACACACACACACACACACAGTGTTTATTACTTATATAGTGTGTTTTAAATGAGGTGCCAAAACTTACATTAATATGCATTATATTATAAACTGAATAATATTTCAACATAAAGAGGTTTATACTGAGCCTCATCTTCTCCCCCTCTCATCAACACACACACACACACACACACACACACATACACACACACACACACACACACACATGCCATAGCAGCAGAGAAATGGGCTGGTGTGCTGTGTACGTGTGTGTGGGAGGACATATATATGTGTGTGTGTGTGTGTGTGATGGATCACACATGCACGTGTTTGTGTGTATACGGTCCGTGTGTAACTAGGGGAGGAAGTCAGTGTTGCTATGGAGACTGTGAATGGGTTTGGTGGTGTGAGTGGATTTGGATGTGACTGGAATGTGGAAGAGAAAAATCCTGCATGCGTGTGTGTGCGCTTGTGTGTGTGTGAGTTTGTGTGTGTGTGTGAGTTTGTGCGTGTGTGAGTTTGTGCGTGTGTGTGTATGTGTGTGTGTGTGAGTTTGTGCGTGTGTGTGTATGTGTGTGTAATGTTTGGCTCGTCAGTGATTGTTGTTGGTCGTAACGAGGTTAGAGCTCTTATAAGGTCATGTGACCTGCTGTAACGCTGCGTTCAAATGCGACTCGTAAATCTGTGTTTTTGATTCGACGAGAGAAGGATCACATGAGGGGACACTGTTGCTAGGCAACTGGGAAGCGTTTGCCAACCAGCTCATCGCTGAAGCTAACCATTTAGCTAGGGATCATGTAGCTAATTATTACGAACGATATAGACAGAGATCTCACTCACTTCAGTAAACTCTGATGAGACGAGAGCAGTTCTGTTTGATGAAATAAACCGAAATATAAAGTGTGTGAGATTAGAAAAGGAAAAGAAAAAGGGCCAAGTGGGAAAAAATTAGATTAAAACACCCAAAAGCAACAAAATCAGGATTATTAAATCCAGTCCAGTGGTTTTTAATGAGGAAATACACATTTTAAAAAGGAATAAGAGATATAAATAACGGCACCCAGTCAGCCACTTAGTGAATATTTAATAATTAAACTGAACTCATTAGGGATAAAGTCACACATTTACAATTTATTTAGGTTTAATTTAATTTGAATCTATTTATTTCTGTAAATCTGCTTTGTGCCAACGTCCATCGTTAAAAGCGCCATACAAATAAAACTGAATTGAATTGAATGCTCATGTCATGTGGGTGCAGGAGAGAGAGAGAGAGAGAGAGAGAGAGAGAGAGAGAGAGAGAGAGAATGAACATGAACTTCAGCATGGAGGTGTTGATGATGATCGAGCTCAATTCACTGAGCAGAGAGTGCTGCATGAGACACACACACACACACACACACACACACACACACACACACACCATCCCTGGGCTTCATTACAGCAGTGTGTGTGTGTGTGTGTGTGTGTGTGTGTGTGTGTGTGTTTATAAAAAACTGATGTTAGATGTTCATGTGGTGAGATCAGAAAAAATGAATAATAGAATAAATGATATGAATTCTTTTTAAAGACACGTTACAGCACTAGTGGCGTGATCCTGAGCCGCGATCTGGACCCCCGGAGAACAGAACATGAAGCGCTACGTGTCTTCAGCGTCCACGTTTCATTGGCTGTTATTCAGCGTGTGAGTTTGTGATGAGGTTTGAGGAAGAACGATCAGGAACAAACACGGGGACGAGTTTATTTTCCTCCAAAAATAGGCCTCGTCTGAGACGATGTGTCTGAGCGCTCAGACGTCAGGTCAGATTAAACTCAGAGGAGCAGACAAGAGCCGAGAGACGAGAGGGAGAAACCCGAACACTCAGACAACATCCAACCACCTCCACCTCCACCTTCTACTAAATCTCCACCTCTACCTTCTACTTAATCTCCACCTCCACCTTCTACTTAATCTCCACCTCCACCTTCTACTTAATCTCCACCTCCACCTTCTACTTAATCTCCATCTTCAACTTCTACTTAATCTCCACCTCCACCTTCAACTTAATCTCCATCTCCGCCTTCTACTTAATCTCCACCTCTACCTTCTACTTAATCTCCACCTCCACCTTCTACTTAATCTCCACCTCCACCTTCTACTTAATCTCCATCTCCACCTTCTACTTAATCTCCATCTCCACCTTCTACTTAATCTCCACCTCCACCTTCTACTTAATCTCCATCTCCACCTTCTACTTAATCTCCACCTCTACCTTCTACTTAATCTCCATCTCCA
>JAKKZJ010000016.1:411973-421973 GCA_033441845.1 Pangasius mekongensis
TATATATATAATTTGTGTGTGTGTGTGTGTGTGTGTGTGTGTGTATATATATATATATATATATATACATACACATACATACACATACATACATACATACACTTCTGAGATGCTTCATGATCGAGAGTGTGAGAGGAGGAAACTGCAGCTTATTGTATGTATTGCTGCGGTCCATTTGTCTGGGTTTGTCAGATAAAGAAGAGACACATCAGTTAAAACTTCAACATGGAACATGTTCTAGTATGCATGATTTGTTGCTGCTCTACTTTGAATATGATGGATGCACTGAACAGAAGAGTGGAATACTTGGTAGGGATGAATGGTATGCGTCTGTGTGTTTATGTCCCCTGGAGTTGTGATTCTAGGAATAGAGACAGCTGATCATGTGCCAGGCCCACTTAGCCCTTCTCGCTCCGTTTACACAACGCTTGCCTTATCAACCTCTCCGCCTCATTTGCTAAATGTCCATGCACTATGATGCACATCTTATTTGAAAGAGCTCGGAGTTCAGACCTGTTTATTTGACAGGAAGCCAGGAGGCAGTAATATGAAACCATATTAAAAGGCATGCTTTAATGACAGGCTTGAAGTTCTTGCATGGGGGAGTGAGTAAAAACCCAAACTAAATCGAAGTCCCTTTTCACTCGGGCAGTGACAATTCACACAAAGCCATCTGTTATATAATTTTGATGGAAGCATCTTTCTATCCTTTTCCCCTGGTATTAGATGTGCTTTACACTTTATATAAGCTCTGCTCTGGCTGGACAGAATGGAAACTGATTGTTCGCTAAGGTTTCCCTATTATGCAGTGGACAGATGCCACACCACCCTGCAACAGCCCCAAGTGTTATTTTTTTGTGATAATTATGTGCTAATGTAACGTCTGTATATTTGCACTTATCAGCAAACCAGATATGATTATGGAAGAAGAAATGAGTAACTACAAAGCTGTGCTAATGAAAAGGTCAAAGGCAGACCATTTTTAATGTATTCAGTGTTACGTTTTTTTTTTTTTTTTTTTAACTACCTCAGAGTGCAGTAAAAAAAAAAATGATGGCAAGACACCTCTTTGGAAAACAAGTCAGCAATTTTCATACGTAAACTTTGAGACTAATATGACCGTACGCTTGAGGAGGTTGTTGTGACTGTTGACTGAGTGTGTTAGGGGTTATATAACAGAGAAAACAGTTTTCCTTGTGACCTCATTTCGCCAACTAACGGAGGCCTGGCATCTTTAACATACTCATATGTTAGCTTATTTTTAGGAGTTTATGCTGCAGATAGACTAGAAGGTCAAAGCTTAATTTTCAGAGGGCCTGAGGACGAGCTCCCAGGCTCCCCTGGTGTGTGTCAGTTCAGGCTCGTTTTCCCTGCCTCAGACTTAACAGAATAGGTCATGTTTCTCCGTTGAATTGTTTTCTGCTACATATATTACACGGTTCGCGTCCAGTTTAGTTCTCTGGAAGGTCATGTGGAAATACACTGAAGCAGCTTTAAACAGCATGTGTCCTTTGTTTAGATGAAAGATCTGTGTCCTCTTCGTCAACATCACTTTCGTTCACTGCACTAAAATCATCAGTACTGAATGCTGATCCAGTGTTGACCCTGATGCCTTTATTCTGTTTCAGATGGGTGTGTGTGAGAGTGTGTGAGAGTGTGTGAGAGTGTGTGAGAGTGTGTGAGAGTGTGTGAGAGTGTGTGTGAGAGAGTGAGTGTGAGAGTGAGTGTGAGAGTGAGTGTGAGAGTGAGTGTGAGAGTGAGTGTGAGAGTGAGTGTGAGAGTGAGTGTGTGTGTACCGTCCTCGTCCACTTCGTCGATCATCTCGTGCAGCTCCTCAGGTGTGGGGTTTTGTCCCAGCATCCTCATGACCTTCCCGAGCTCCTTGGTGCTGATGCAGCCGTCCTCTGCGTCCTGCACGAAGATGTCGAAGGCGGCGCGGAATTCTGCAGAACAGCCGTAAAGTCTGACCCGGAGCTACGGCGCTGAGCAAAAGTATTCACCCCCCTGCTTTATTTAATTAATCCCCTTTTACCCGCTCACTGACTTTTCATTCACAGCCTCCTCATATTATATTATTTTAATAACCGGATGTTCAAAGCTTGAGATGTTTTTAATAACCGAACCCTGACTGCTGAACTTCATCCTGGACTTGTTTTGGTCGCTCTTGGTCCTCATGATGCTGTGTTCAGGTGTTTTCTCTAACACACTCTGAGTTCTTCCAGGAACAGGATCCTTGTATAACTTTTATATCGAGACTCTTTACATCTCTACACACAGATCGACTTCATTCAACTGATCACGTGACTTCTGATCACGTGACGTCTGATCACGTGACTTCTGTTTCACAGTGACAGGGGGGTGAATACTTATGCACTCATGTTTTCTTATTTGCATATAATTTTGTAAACTATATCAAAGTAAGTAAAAAGTCTGTTTATTATTATTATTGCTGCTGAACCTCATCGTAATTCACCGCAATACTGCATTTACACAATTAAATCTCAGTAAGAATGAAAGCAATTATTGAGAAAACGTAAAAAGAATTAAATTATTATTTCATTTATTATTTATTTATTTGCTTAAAATATAGTTATGCAATTTTTTTTTATCTCATTAAATATATTTTTATGCTTATGCATTAAGAGCAATCCTGATTATTTAAAGAAGATTTAAAGGTTAATGCGACTGGATTAACATTAATCATCTTTCCTTTAATCCACGATAAAACTTTATAAACGCTCACCGTTTTTCTGCTCGTCTGTGAGCTGCTCCACCTGTAAAGTAAACAATCAGAGTAAACAATCAGAAAGTCTCAGGAAGATCTGTAGAATCGTTGTAGATGATGATTCTGTGGATTTGCCGCTTGATGCTGACATCATCGCGGTTCAGTGATGCGCAGCTACGTAATGAACGAAAATGAACGAAAGTATCACTTGCTAGTGAGGACGAGGTTTAGCAGCACGTTATCCGTCCCAATCCCACATAAACGTCCCTGAGATTAAAACCCTGAGGACAATTCAGTCCACGTTTCCTGAAACGTTTTAAATAAACACATCGCGGCTTTCTGACGCAACATCAGAGCCATAATTGTGCAGACGCTCGCGATAATGTGATGTCTGATTAAATAAGATGAAGGATCTACAAACTGAGTCACGGATTCACATGAAATAAAGCTGTTCTGCTGCTTCACACACACACACACACACACACACACACACACACACACACACACACACACACACACACACACACGTTCCACAGATAGGGCAGGAATTTGTAGATGTTGTTATCAGAAGCTCTGCTGTTTCCTAAAATTAGCCTGGGAAAGAAGCGGCACGTGTCCATGTGCAGGCACGAAGCCTCGCGGGGTTTAAGAGGCTCTTATCAGCGCTGATAAGTGTTCAAGTGTGACTTTATTTAAACGCGACTCCTTCACATGCGCACGGTTTTATACATCACAGTCACAAATAACCAAATTAAACTACAGTCAGCAAAACGCAACGACTTCTGCAAACATCCCCCACGTTTCCACAAATTTAATTCATAAAAACTCCAACAAACCACAAGATCAGAACGTCAGAGTCAGAGCTCGTAGCGATGTGTTTAAATTAAACCCAATAATAATAAAACCTCAGCTCCAATCATTACAGTAGACAAAAGTGCCACTATATCACACATCCACCCCACTGTTATTATTATTATTATTATTATTATTATTATTATTATTATTATTATTATTATTATTATTGCTGCTGAACCTCATCATAATTCACCGCAATACTGCATTTACACAATTAATCTCAGTAAGAATGAAAGCAATTATTGAGAAAATGTGAAAAGAATTAAATTATTATTTATTTTATTATTATTATTGCTTACAATATAGTTATATATATTATATATAGTTTTATATATAGTTTTATATATATATATATATATATATTATCTCATTACTTATATACTGACATCATTAATTACTTAATAATAATTATTTAATCAAATAAAAGTGATTTAATTATCCTTGTGCATTTTATTTAAAAAGTATTCATTATTTATTCATATTTTATGAGTTAATGTTTGACTGTACAGTACTGCTGGGTGTAAATATTAACATTGCTCTGGAAATAAAATGTATTATTATTATTAGTAGTAATTTATTTGTTACATTTCCACTCTTCTTTCCCGCACGCTGTAGATCCGGTGAAACTGTCGTCTCGTGAACGCTGCTCGCGCTTTACGTTTGTCCAGAGTGCGTCACGAATGTGGACTCGCGCTTAAAGAGTTACAACAATTTACACAACTGGAGTTAACAGAAGGTTAAAGTTAAGCTTTAACGCTACACTCGAGTGATGGAATTTCCAGAATATTTTAAAAAGAATTTCAGAAGCACGAACAGAAATGTGACTATTTTTAAACGTTTATGATGTTATTAGCGTTGAATATGACGCTATATCGTGATCATCAGCGCTAATAACATCATAAACGCTTTCCGTGTGAGAAGCGTCCACACGTCAGGCGTCATGTTCACGTGTAAGAACTCACCGCTGCTTTGTAGATGTCGTTCATGATGCTGAGGAATGTGCAGCAGACAGGCGGCAGGCTTCCAGGGCCTCAGTGGAGATCAGGATGTGCGTATGACCGCAGTGGGCTTTATAGCAGCAGATAAAAATGAGCCACACCCTCCATCCATGGCCCAGACTCCTGTCCACACAACGTCCATCTGTCAGGATCACGCTCTCTCTCTCTCTCTCTCTCTCTCTCTCTCTCTCTCTCTCTCTCTCTCTCTCTGATAAAGCAACACTGATAACAGAAAGTGAACAGGAGGTGGAGGTCTAATCTCTGTGACACTCACCACACACTCCACATTACAGCAGAGCAAACAGAGGAACCGCAAAGGAACAGGAAAGGAACATTAGAGGAACAGCAGAGAAGCAGCAAAGGAGCAGTAGAGGAACACACAGGAACAGCAGAGGAGCAGTAGAGGAGCAGTAGAGGAACACAAAGGAACAGCAGAGGAGCAGTAGAGGAGCAGTAGAGGAACAGCAGAGAAGTAGCAAAGGAGCAGTAGAGGAACACAAAGGAACAGCAGAGGAACAGTAGAGGAGCAATAGAGTAACACAAAGGAACAGCAGAGGAACAGTAGAGGAGCAATAGAGTAACACAAAGGAACAGCAGAGAAGTAGCAAAAAAGCAGTAGAGGAACACAAAGGAACAGCAGAGGAACAGTAGAGGAACACAAAGGAACAGCAGAGGAGCAGCAGAGGAACAGTAGAGGAATGACAGTAGAACACAAAGGAGCAGCAGAGGAACAGCAGAGGAACAGTGGAGGAACACAAAGGAACAGCAGAGGAACAGTAGAGGAACACAAAGGAACAGCAGAGGAACAGCAGAGGAACAGTAGAGGAACACAAAGGAACAGCAGAGGAACAGTAGAGGAACGACAGTAGAACACAAAGGAGCAGCAGAGGAGCAGCAGAGGAACAGTAGAGAAACAGTGGAGGAACACAAAGGAACAGTAGAGGAACAGTGGAGGAGCAGCAGAGGTCAGGAAGTTCAGGAAGGAGCTAAATTAGATTTTATGATACTGGTGCTCATGAATATTTTTGAATGTTTTGGGAAATTGGGAATAAAAAGACATTTTAAGATGCAAATCTGGACGTGTTGTAATTACAGCAGAACATCTGGTTCCTCAGATCAGCGTAATTTCAGGTTTTAAAGAAGTTCCACAGTAAAAACAAACTTAAACATGAAAAAGCTTGTGTTTGTGTTTTAATGGATGAATTCACAAAAACGTCACGTGTTCTGAGACGTGAGACGTGTGTGAGATGGACACAGTTTGAGGTAATAAATGATTTATAATACAGTGATATGAAGCTCTCCAATTAAAAGTTGCTTCTAAATCTAAAGTAAATATATTTGCAAAAGTTTATACTGTATATATTTATATGAAGCAATTAAGACAATCACAGAGCTTCTCAGGTCCAGTGCCGGAGACTCGCCTGATTACATTCATTAATTATTGCTATAAAGTGTTTAATCTTCATTCATTTATCCACTGAATGTATTTGAAAACTTTCTAATTAATGTTCATTAAATTATCATTAATCTTTCAATAACTTCTTATTACTTGCTTATAATTACTTCATTACCAAACCGTGTCTTACTGAAAGTGCTCGAGGAATGTTTTCATGAATTTCATAAACTTTTACATTTCCTTCTATGCAGATTTGTATTTTAAATAATTTCGAATAATTTATTTATCTCCATCACATTCATTGGTCTTTATAACTGAAGGCTGGAGCTCGTTTATGTTTTATGAAGCATGAATATAATATACTGTATGACATGTATATCAGCTCTAACGTGTCTAATCACACACTCCTTTCTTTCTTTTTTGAATTTTTCACTTCAAGTGGCTTTATATTTGCAGCGTCCTACGACACGGTGTGTCTCATGAAGCCTTATAACTCCTCCACAGAGCACTATGTACCATGAATACCACACCACGGTATCTACGCTGTGTTTCACGGGGACGTGGATGAAGCTGCTCGCATGTTCTGAAGGCGTGAGCGAGGATGCGGGTCGACGCTCTCGGGCTCGTGGGGTTTTGGGGACAGAATTTGGATGAAAGAATCAGCGACACTTTTAATGCAGGAATCACAGCAGGATTATAGCCTTCACTGTTTATTACTGTGTTATTACAGTTTATTACCACTTATTACACTTAGTTAATGATTTCATTATTAAACACTAAATCATTACTGTTTATTAAGCTTTATTACTGTTTATTAATCTTTATTACTCTTTATTAATCTTTATTACTGTTTATTAAGCTTTATTACTGTTTATTAATCTTTATTACTGTTTATTAAGCTTTATTACTGTTTATTAAGCTTTATTGCTCTTTATTAAGCTTTATTACTGTTTATTAATCTTTATTACTGTTTATTAAGCTTTATTACTGTTTATTAATCTTTATTACTGTTTATTAATCTTTATTACTCTTTATTAATCTTTATTACTGTTTATTAAGCTTTATTACTGTTTATTAATCTTTATTACTGTTTATTAAGCTTTATTACTGTTTATTAAGCTTTATTACTGTTTATTAAGCTTTATTACTGTTTATTAAGCTTTATTACTGTTTATTAAGCTTTATTGCTGTTTATTACTGTATACTACAGTTTATTGATGTTTATTTATTTATTCATTTATTTCAGGCTTTTTGTTTTTCAGTTTTTTTATTCAATTTATTTAACATTTTACATTTAACAGTTTCATTGCGCAGCTTTACAGAAATCTGGATGTAGATTTAAATCCTTAATGAGCAAACCAGTTTATTACAGTTTATTATTGTTTATTACAGTTTATTATTGTTTATTATTGTTTATTACAGTTTATTATTGTTTATTACAGTTTATTATTGTTTATTACAGTTTATTACAGTTTATTATTGTATTATGTAAAGTTTTATAACGTGTAATCCTGTTATTTTCTCTTTAACTTAACCTAATTTCTTTATATTTTGTTAGTGAGTGTGAAATTTAGTAAGATTACTTTTGGGATTGGATTCGGATTATTTTTCCAAACAAACAATAAAAAAAAAAAAAAACCCAATAGATGTCATTCGTCAACATGTTCATTCGTTCATTCATTCATTCATTCATTCATTCATTCTTCAGGGAATTTTTTATCCTGGTCAGGATTGCAGTGGATCCGGAGTCAATCCCGGGAACGCTGTGTGTGAGGAAGGAATACACGCTGGAGAAGACGCCAGTACAACACACACTCATTCACTCCCACACAGTGATTTATCATTGCCAGTCCACCTTCTGGCATGGTTTTGGGAGGAAACCAGAGAACCCAGAGGAAACCCGCATGGCGCAGGAAGAACATGTGAAACTCAGCACAGACAGGAACCTGAGCTCAGGATCGAACCCGGAATTGAGCCGGGAACGCTGGAGCTGTGAGGAGACAACACTACACACTGTACACTTTTACAGAACATCTCAAATAATCCAGAGATTATTGTACCAAATGTAAGTGAATTTATTTAACGGGTGAAAAGTAAAACATGATCAAGTCTGATGGCTTCTGATCATTTGTACATTTAATATTTTACAGTTTCCAGCAGTTAGACTTAATAAAATGATCAGCAGTAGATTCACAGGGAGATTAACGTTCACACCCAGGTGTTGCTTTAAGACTGAACAGGAAGCCTGGATTTCTCTACAGTTTCATTAAGATGCTGTAATGAAATATTTTAGCGAATCAGTTGATCTAAAATCTCACTGCAGTTTGGCGCTGTTCGTTCATTAACCTCCGCCTGCGTGGAAATCTCCGACACAGATCCAAGCATTTCGGATGAAAGATTAACGCTCATTAAACAACAACATTAAAAAAAAACATCTCAAACATCTGTTTATTGGACGGCGCACTCTTCGCTCGTTCCGCCCGGACACACGGCTTCTCCTTATGATGACTGGGAGATCTCTCAAAGGGGCGGAGCCTCGTAACCAGCTGCCAATCACGGAAACAGTAATGAACATGAGTGACGTCTCAAACGTAAACACATCAAACAGTTTTACACAGCTGATATATATTATTATTATTATTATTATTATTATTATTATTATTATTATTATTATCACTGTAATTGGTGAATCTTGTAAAGGTATGTTTGATTATTTGTGTTCATTTCAGAATATGTTTGTTTATTTATAGGTAGCTATCTGTCTCTACCTTCATCGATGAAATGTAGTTAGTTTTTAGCACAATATGGCAGAAACGACTCATTTTGTCGAACTGATTTTGATAAAAGTCTTTTGATGCTTTTATTTATGAGGAAGAAATGTGCGATGGTGAGTCTGCGAATGTGACCAATTATTTAGCAGCTGTTTAGTGGCTAATGCACAGAATTCCTTTATCTTTATCTATAGATGATGATGGTGGTGATGATGATGATGATGATGATGGTGGTGATGATGATGGTGGTGGTGGTGGTGGTGGTGGTGATGATGGTGGTGATGATGATGATGATGGTGGTGGTGGTGGTGGTGATGGTGGTGGTGGTGGTGGTGGTGATGGTGGTGGTGATGATGGTGGTGATGGTGATGGTGATGATGATGATGGTGATGATGATGATGATGGTGGTGGTGGTGGTGATGATGATGGTGATGGTGATGGTGGTGGTGGTGGTGGTGGTGGGATTTTGCTGGACTTGGAGGCAGAGAGTCTGATCCACGCTCACACGGCTCTAATGGAATGCTAATTGGAGCTGGCGGAGCCGCAGATCCTGCGCTGAATATTAATGATCACAGAAAGAAGAAACAAACCTTATTGTGAGTGAAAGTCAGGAAAAATACAAGGTTTAATTGGGTGAATATTTTTCACCTGGAGATGTAAAGGCTTCTTTTTTAGTGCACAATAATTATCTAAACAAGAAGGTGGTGATTATCTTAACACAGATAACTTCATATTCTGGAGGAAAGTGTTTTTATCGGTTCAGTAAATGAATCTAAATTACCTTCACAATCAAACAGCAGTTTCTCTTCAGAGCATCGTGTTGTCATGGTACATGCTACAACAACAACAACAACAACAACAACAAGAATAATAATAATAATACAATTATATAAATAAAGAATCATAATTTATTGTATTAATTTTTAAACATATATATAGTATTTGTGTACTGTTTAGCTCCTTATGTTTGTTTGTACTTATATTTTCACTTCATCTTTTGTTTTATCCTTGTGTGTTTTATTAAATTATTTTAAATCATTTAATTTTTATTATTTGACTGTACAGCACTACCACATGTAGCAAAAAATGTTTTATAAATAATGTTTATTATATATATTTCTTACTTTTAATTTCTTTACTGCTATGATTTTATTATTATTATTATTATTATTATTATTATTATTATTATTATTATTATTACTGCTCATTTACATTTTCTCTTTTTTACTCTCGTTTATTTCACACTGATTTGTTT
>JAKKZJ010000016.1:426973-430135 GCA_033441845.1 Pangasius mekongensis
TACAGAAATAAACCTTGTGATGAGATTGCTTTAAGAGACTGATATATTAGCCACGTTAGCATCACTGCTGCTGTTTCTGGCCAGTTTTCTAAGACACACATTATCACACCCTCCTCAGCTTCTTAACTGCTTCTGTCTTTCTCTAGTTATTAGATTTCTTTGTACATAGGTCTGGGGTTTTGCTGAACAACTTGACATGATATTTGTATTTGTATTTGAAGGCTAAAGTGCTTCCTCCGGGACATGTGATGCCAGACAGCTGCATCATAACAAACTCAGAGGAAAGCGCTATCCACCCTCTTCCACATACATGAGCTCACAGACAATGACGATTGGCTAGTGTCCCTGTGATTGACAGGAGAGAGAGACGGTATGAGCGAGAGTATGAGCGAGAGTATGAGCGAGAGTATGAGAGTTCAGTATTATTTTGTAAATGTTCCTCTTAAAGGATGAAGCTAAATGAGGAATGATGTGTTTAGCTTTAAGAAGTCCACGTGTTTAAGAAGTCCATGTGTTTAAGAAGTCCACGTGTTTAAGACGTCCACGTGTTTAAGACGTCCACGTGAAGGTTGCATGGTGCCAAACACCACCTTTGAAGCACTTAAACCCTTTATAACCATGATGAGCATTTTCTTGCTAGCGAGCAGAAATCAGGCGCTAATGAAGGTGTGGAAAGGCTGCGTGCAATCATCTAGCAAACCCTCTGCCTCTCTGCACGTTAAAGGTCAAATGATCTGTACATGTAAAGATTTATAAATCATGGAAGCAATTTGTTCAGCCAGTCAGCTTTAATGAGCGTCTTTAATGACTGCAGTCTAAGAACGAGAAGGACGTTGGCTCGAATCCTAACAGAGTCTCGTGTGAGCCGTTCCACTCTCGGCTCCGTGGCACGAGTCAGGGAGCAAATCAGTTTCCATAGTGACGTGAGTGAAGGGAAGAGATTAGCAGGACGGAGCGGTGAGGAGAAATTCGACACAGCGCTCCGTGTTATTGACCCCCTCCTGAAGGGGAAGCAATTTCATCTGAGATCCTGAATCGTGTGCAGGAATCCAAACACGGTCATGAATATCAGAGTGATGATGATGATGATGATGATGATGGAGCAGAGAGTTACACATGCACGAGCTTCTCGAAACCTTCTCATTAACCTTCAAAACTGATTGTTTCACGGAGTCTTTGTTAAATACCTGCAAAATCTGATATGCTCTTGTGCGTGTGTGTGCGTGTGTGCGTGTGTGTGTGTGTGCGTGTGTGTGTGTGTGTGTGTGATGAGAAGAATTTAAAAAAGCCTTAAACAAATATTTCAATGGCAGCAGACAAGCAATCTCAGCAGATACCAATAAGAAGACAGACAGAGAGTGAGACCATTTTGCAGTTGCCTAGCAACAAAATTTGAAGCGATTTAGTTGGCCCCATGCCGCGTTACAGCGTGTATACGTTTTCAAGCAGCACAATAACAATGTGCAGGATCCAACACACACACACACACACACACACACTAATTCTCTGTTTCTGATGAATAAGTATTATAAACGAGGATGGTGAGAAGGTGTAAGATGCTGAGATCTTTCTTCAGGAGGAAATTTAATTACTCTGAACTCCACATGGGCTTTGCCTACGCTAATAGTTTACGATCAGAGCCGGGAAAATGGAGCGCACGTGGAGATCGATCGGAAAATCTAATCATGCTCTTTAAAAAAAAAGTTCACTTATATCGAAATATAGAATCTCATTCCTGCTCATTTTCTCTAATCGCTCCAACAGCGATGGATTATTATTTACATTAATGACTTAATTGCACTAATGATTAATAAACACTGTGTGTGTGTGTGTGTGTGTGTGTGTGTGTGTGTGTGTGTGTGTGTGTAAGTGAGAGTTTACCAAAAATTATAATATTTTATTACTAAAGAACGACATGTCATACTTTTTATCTGTTTATAGTTACATTGAGTTTTTGTGAAACGAGTCAGTTCCTGTTGTCGCTTACGTTACAGCAGCTATAAACAGTCGTTCCCTCACCAGCGTCTCTTTATTCTCTCTCTTCCAGTTAATAAGAGAATAAGAGAAGCGTAAACTCCTCTGTCCTGAAGATGTCGGAAAACTTAAAGCTCCAGCTTCACCTCTGACTGTTACGGAGCGCTGACACTGGAGACTCCTTCCATACGTGTTACACAAACACATTTCTCCTTCCATTTATCTGCATCCCTGTGAATGAGCTGTTACTATAGAGACGATGACGTATTATAATTAGCACGAGTGCATTAATATAAACTTGTGATTCGCAGCTGTGCTACCGTCAGAGCTGCTGTTATAGAAAATTAATCAACACCATCTGACCAATCAGAGCGCAGGATTCAGCAGTGCTGTGATGGTGTAATAATGTAATAAATGCTTATGCACAAAATCAATGAAAAGCGAATCTCAGGACTGCAGATCAGATCAGCTCTGAGAGATGAGTGTGTGTGTGTGTGTGTGTGTGTGTGTGTGTGTGTGTCAGACACCAGGACGTTACATGTCCCTCAGCAGGTGCATAAATACAGCATGTTTTCACAACTCATTACCGGAGGGAGCGAGGCCAGATGGACATGCCGATGCTGAGTTTTGAGTATCATTAGTAGGTTAGTTCACTCCTCATCGCTCTGCCATCTGCTGCCATTTCAGCTCTGCGACTCGGAGCCAAGGCATGAGTGAGGAGGTGAAATCCCTCGACAGAACCGTTTCACTGAGCACTAAACACTCCAGCAGCACAAAACTTCACTACACATATAACTCTTTAATACGCAAGAGTGGATTTTCAGTCTTGCTTCTGTTTTACAGTTTGAGACCCAAACGCTAATTTATTACCATAATGTACACCACACTCCTGCTGAACTCTGGACTCTGATTGGTCAGAAGATGTTGATTAGTTTTCTATAGCAGCAGCTCTGACAGTAGCGCAGGTTTATATTAATATGCGCTCGTTCTATATTAATATTAATATTAATACATTATCATTTCTATAGTAACAGCTCATTCACAGGGACGTACACAGCAGACGCTCCACATAGAAATTTGCTGTAAGGAGAAATGTGTTGATGTAACACTGATGGAAGGAGTCTCCAGTGTCAGCGCTTTGTATCAGTCAGAGGTGAAGCTGTAACTAAGTTTTCCGACGTCTTCAGG
>JAKKZJ010000016.1:434209-445401 GCA_033441845.1 Pangasius mekongensis
GCGGTGTGAAGGATAATCTGACCTAGCGCTCATCTGCTACGCTTACAGAGACACTTTAACTCCATTCATCACTTTATGCAGAAAATATTCCCTCCTTCGGATAAGCCGTGTCTCTGATTAAGACGCGTCTCCTCCGAAACTTTTCATGGATTTTAAAGAGATGATATTATTAATAAATGAAAAGAGTAATATTTGTGTGTTTAATATTTTCCTCGAATGACGTTCCACAGTGTGTGTGAGTGTGTTTACAGCCAGAACGTAAATTTCAGCGTGACATACTGCGGTTACATCAAACAGTCAGACGGTGGCGCTGGACTTAACGCTGCTCCTCACTCCGAAAACGCCGAAATCACGCAAGAGACATGCGCTTAAGCTCAAGATCAGACTCGAGCGTAGCTGAGACACGCCCCTGTTTTAGACAAACTCCGCCCCCGCGTGCGTAACTCTCACGTAATGGCTGAATAACGCTTACATCAGTAGTACTGAATACTGATGTGTGGAATTTCAGGATTAAATCCTCACCACATGTGCGGAACTCCACTCTGAGGAAGATGCTTCATCTGCATTTCTCCTTGGGAAAGTGAATTTATTGCATTTTTTAAATTATTATAACAGCTTAGGAGCGTTTCTGTGTATATATACATGAAAACTAACCCCACCTTAATGTCTCCTTTAACCCCGCCCCCTAACCATAACCTTCATATCCTGTTATACAACTTGACTAGTGTGAATTGTTATGAATTTACAGATGGACAGATCACTGTGTGATGATTGGTGTAGAGATTTGTGTCTTCATGTCTATCCACACAGGAGCCTTCTTGATTCCTTACTTTCTGACCCTCATATTTGCTGGAATGCCTTTGTTTCTCCTCGAGTGTGCACTCGGTCAGTACACGTCCATCGGCGGACTCGGGGTGTGGAAGCTGGCGCCGATGTTCAAAGGTAAAGCATCTTTAAACGAACACCATCAGAAAGCATCACACACATGAAGACTTCTTTTCCATCGTAGTAGTGCTGGCAACAGGGGTTTAAAATTCTCATAAGATTCCCGAACCTGCTCAGAGAATTTTGCATGAAGTGGAAGTTGAAATAGATCTGGATCTTGGAAAAATGGTGCATCCAGGATTTCGGAGTGTTTTTAACATCTATTAATGTACAGGACAAAGTTGAATTTGCTGAATATCTACCTAATTTGAAAGAATGTGCACGTGATGAGATCAATGCATCAGCTTCACACTTGCTCTATAGTTCAGGGGATTTGATACCATGAGTTATGCGATACAAGAGTAATAAACCTCTCAGAGACGGGGTGTGAGGTCAGACTTGGTCCAAGCACTTTCACGATAAACACTGTGCCAAAGCAACTTTACACAAATCCAGATGTAGATTTAGATCCCTAATGAACACTCCAGAGGAGACAGTGGCGAGGAAAAACTCCCTGAGACGACATGACGACGAAACCTCGACTCCAACTGGAACCCGTCCTCTTCTGGGCAACGCCGGATAGTGCGATTATAAATCATTCCAGTGTGCTGGTGTAGAAGAGTAAAGAGGTGTAAAGAGTGTACAGGATGTTCAGTATGAGCAGATTGTGAATAAAGTCGTTTTCTCACTTGAGTCTGCACTCGGGTCTGGGCTCGGTTCCGAACGCGGCTCATGATCACAGGCTTGCGTTCATATAGAAGTCCTTCCTTCCTTCCTTCCTTCCTTCCTTCCTTTCTTTCTTTCTTTCTTCAAAGGCTACTTTTATATCTCGATTCCGTCTCCTCCGCTAACCGTAACAACTCTTTCCTCGCCATCACCAAACTTGAAACAGGAAGTAACGTGTCATGTTGAACCAATCGTGTAACTCAGTGCACGGTGATAAGAGTGGATAAATTCCACAGACCACGATTCTGTTGAAGTGAGGACCGGGAATCGGCTCTCTGGAGCTCGAAAACAGCTTTCACATTTCATCAAGCGTTCCAAACTCTCGGCCCCGGGTCTGGAAAAAACCTCAAGTGTGAAAAGCACCTCCTAAGAGTCCTGGGATGAGCACAAGACAGTCTTTATGACTGCAGCAGCAGATATTATTTACAAATCAGCAGTAACCAGGTGAGATTAAACACCCACATGACCACGCCTCTAATTCCGGTTCGTGTTTAGCTTTACACTTTAGACAATTCTTCTTTTGCCTTGTAAACTCCGACGCCCTAAAATTAACTGCTCTCAATTTAAGACATTCTACAAAAAGACTGTAATTTTAATGCATGCACAATTGTAAAAATTGTAAAAAGTCTGAGTTTGATGGACGTTCATTTTTTCGCCCCGTGCGTGCAGGAGTTGGCCTCGCTGCAGCCGTGCTCTCCTTCTGGCTCAACATTTACTACATCGTGATCATTGCTTGGGCTTTGTACTACCTGTACAACTCCTTCACTACGGTAAGTCCCACACGTCTCACCTGCTTCCCGCTCTTCCGGACATTTTAATACAAAAAACAATTCTATTTCACTTTTCCTTTCACTTCAGGATCTTCCATGGAAATCCTGTAACAATCCATGGAACACAGAGAGATGTTTCACAAACTACAGCATTGCAGACACCACCAACCTGACCAGCGCTGTCATGGAGTTTTGGGAGTAAGACCTTACACCTTTTTTTTTTTTTTTTTTTCTGTTTTCAGACTTGAAATGATGACGCACACTGTTGTATCGTGTGACATCCAGCTTGTATTTCCACTTCTTCAACTCGTTATACTGCCTAGCATCCTAAAAAACAGCACTGCTTTGGCGTTAACTATCCTAGCAACTAAACAGGGGTGTGTAAACTTTTATATCTGCTGTATTGTTAAAGACTTAACCTTAGCTAGGCTAGTTAGTGCTAAAGCAGTGTTTGGGAAGCTGGATGTATGGGGTGTGTAGGATTTTTATATCCACTGTAGGTATTTGACATTAAGGTCTGACTGAGATCATACAGTATAAGCTAGCTAATCTTAGGCTAACTATTATTGTGTGGAATTAAAAGATGTTTGTACAAAATTTTAAAATATATAACATGAATGAATGCGTTTGGATCTTTTAATACAGACGCAATGTACATAACATGACTGACGGTTTGGAAAAACCGGGGCAGATCCGCGTCCCGCTAGCAATAACTCTGGCCATCGCGTGGGTCCTCGTGTACTTCTGTATCTGGAAAGGCGTTCGTTGGACTGGAAAGGTAAATAACTTTCATGTGAAAATCGTAAAAAAATAACTGTTCTTTGCTCGTGAGTTCAGTGAGAACAGTAGCGTTTCAGAACTGACCAAAGCGTGAAAAATTTCTGAGTAAAGTCTCAGAGTGTGAGTGCGGCTACGACGCTCGTCTAAAATCCACCAAGAGGAGGACGACAAACTCCCGGCACGGCTACCGATACGGCAGCGGCGATGGAGAAGCGTACGACGAAACATGCTAATGAACAGTGGAAAAACCTGAAAAAAATCCGCTTTGAAGAAGCTCACATTGAAGAATGTGTGTGTTGTGTGTACGCGAGCCCGGTTTCTGTTCGAGCTGATTTCCGGGTCACGCTGATCGACGACGTAAACAGAACGTAAGAAAGTAATATTCTTTAATCGCAGGTCTATCGTTAGAGGAGCTTCAGCCTATAATCTGACATTAATCTGTCACGCGCTATCACACAGTCTGTTACAGAATTCCCAGCAGAGTTTATTGGGCTCTTGTACAAAGTGTAAGACAGAATTCCCAGCTGGAAAACAAGGTTTTTTTTATTACACACACGACATCACAGTTAAAATAACGGCACAGATATTCAGTGCTAATCGGCAGTTTTAATTTTATTTCCATTGTTATTTCTGTTTGTAATTTAAATCTGTACTATTTCATCAAGCACTTGATGTTAACGATGGACAGCTGAAGTAAGGCTGGAAAATACGTCCGTAATATCATATCACGATACTCGGGGACATTTTAAACTGCAGCGATATATTTTATGATATTTAAGTTTGCTAACAAAGTTATGTTTGCAGCAGTAGTGCCAGTATGTTTCTCAGTAAAGCTGATTATAGCGTATTTTATTGCTGGATCGTCATCCAGCCGTAAGATAAAGGGTTTAAAAGTCAATAAAAATGTCAGATATTGTTTGTGGAAACTGTAGAAATCACGTACATCCTCTCTACGCAATTTTCCGTACGCGCTTCCGTTTATAAATCGACTGGAACGCGTTCAGATCGCAGAAATATTCAACTGCTGAGTTCACTGGAATGGAAAGCTATCATCTAGTGATGACTCCATTAAAATACTGAACTGAAACATCTTAAAAACGACATCCGCTTCAATACACAATGCGATTTTATACAACACCAACTCTTTCGTCGCTCTTTAGGGATAAATTCACACATTTGCCATTTATTTCGATTGAATTTGAATGTATTTATTTCTGTAGAGCTGCTTTGTGACGATGTCCGCTGTTAAAAGCGCTAACTGAAGTGAGCTGAAGTGAACTGAAGTGAAGTGAAGTGAATTCTCTGTGACCTTGTGTTTGTAGGTTGTGTATTTCTCGGCCACGTATCCCTACTTCATGTTATTTATTCTGTTCATCCGCGGAGTCACGCTTCCAGGAGCGAAAGAAGGAATTCTGTTCTACATCACACCTGATTTTGAGAAGCTTAAAGAGTCGGAGGTAATTTCACATGATTTAGAGGAAGAAACAGATGAGGATCGAGCAGAACGGACGTGAGAGGTTTGTGTTACTCGTCTCGTTGTTCTCTCAGGTCTGGCTGGATGCTGCGACTCAGATCTTCTTCTCGTACGGTTTGGGGCTCGGCTCTCTGATCGCGCTCGGCAGCTACAACCCTTTCAACAACAACGTTTACAGGTACGAGCAGACAACGCGAAGAGCTTGTTTCATCATCTGTAAGCCGTTGCGCGATTTCCGTCGTAACCGAATGTGAATGTTTTGCTGTGTTTGAGTTTACAAGCTACTAAAAAGGTCAGCGGTTACAGGGAGGTACAGTTCCGGTGCAGTTTTCAGAGTAAAACTAAAGAGTCACTGCGTAGAATTTCAGCGCTAACAGTGACGATATGAACCGCAGAAACACCGAACTGATTTGTTTACTACAAAGCCACGCCTTCTAAAATTTATATAGGAAGGCGGAGTCTATCCACATTAGTCTATTAGCTAGCTAGCTAAACTCCCAAGGTCTCGTTCAACTCGGCTAGATCGGACAAATTTACAAGGACGCAAAATACCGACTCGCCACAAATGTACAGATTTACCGATGCAGTAATTGATGTAAATATTTTAGCAGTTTGTAACGTTAATGATTTTATCACCTGTCGAAGAGAAATAAAGCTAAAAGCAGCTTCATATTGTCTCTCAGTCAGGTGATTTATCCATCTTGGATAGCAAAAGCAGCTCACAGGTTTACTTTTGTTTCATTTTATTTTTTCCACGTTTTGTTTTTCCCGTCTGGTGATGCGTCGCTTTAGCACCGAATTCTGCCATGTTTTTGTGTTTGAAAAGCGTTAGCCTGTGTGTTTTTAATGCTTTTTTTCTAGTGAACAATCCACATGTTTTGATTAGTTATATGCTATCAAATGCCCCAACATTTCCAATTTATTTATTCGTAATATTAAGAACGATAAAATTTTGAGGAGTGCAGTTTAAACCGTACAAAAAGTCGCAGTGACCAGTGTAGAATAAAAATGTCTGGCTGTTTTATTGGAACAATCGAAAAACAAAATCCAGAAAATAAATTACATGACAGTTTTAACAGCAATGAATTACTTTAAACTTTACATACTTTACATCTTTACAAATCTTTACCGACTCTGCAGCTACATCTACATCTGTGGAAGCCTCAGCTGGTTTGTCGGTTATTTTATCAGTTATTTTGTCGCCTGTTTTGTTGGCTATGTGGTCAGCTGTTTTATCGGTCGTGTTTATTTATAACGAGACGTCACACACACACACATTGTTCATTACAAGTTCAACACAGACGTTCAAAATGGCTGCCGTTCCAACAGTACAGTCCTGTTAAATTCTGGATTCTGATTGGTCGGAAGTCATTTTAATTACGTCCACGTTATCTACATTATCGTTTCTATAGTAACAGCTCATTCACAGGGACTTGTACGGCAGACACTTGATGTAAATATTGTGATCTGATTTAACCAGCTGCCACCAGGGAGTGAATTCTGTCGTAATCGCAAGTTTTAGTCAGTAAAAATAAGACCTTCGACTCGACTGGTTAGCTGTTTACTGGTGACTGCAGTCATTTTTGAATGTTTTGAAGGATTTTTCAATGTAATATTTTTTATTAACACCTTCATTTTGTCCAGCGATGTTTACCGTGTCATTTAAGACCCCTCATTTGACTAATGTAAGAGGATATGAATAAAGATGAGCAATTTGTGCCTTGAATTAGTGTGTAATTAAACCTCAGAGCTCTCAGTACATAATTAATTCATTCCTCCACGGCTGGATTTAGTACCCTGCAGTTCAGCCTCGAATATATTTAACGTCTGTCTTTTCTGGTCTTTCCGGCAGAGACTCGGTCATCGTGTGCCTTATAAACTCATCCACCAGTATGTTTGCTGGATTTGTCATTTTCTCCATCGTGGGTTTCATGGCTCACGTGACTAAGAGACCGATAGCTGACGTAGCCGCTTCAGGTAACGCGAGCCCTTCTCTATAGAGTTACAGATTACTTCCTGTCACATGTCTCACTGATGTATTTAGTTTTATGGTCTGTGTTTCCTCTTCAGGTCCAGGCTTGGCGTTTTTAGCGTATCCTGAAGCCGTGACGCAGTTGCCCATCTCTCCGCTGTGGGCCATCCTCTTCTTCTCCATGCTGCTCATGCTGGGAATCGACAGCCAGGTGACGTCCTTCAGCAGCAAACATATCAGTCTGATCACAATATTCACAAAAACAGGCTGTGATTTAAGTACAAAAGTTGCGTCTATATTTACGAGGAGGAAAGTTCCTCGTATTCAGAGACGGGTTCTGCAGCTGCTTAAGATTATTTATCTTAAGCGTTTATATTTTTACGATCACCTGCGTGTAGTTCAGGGTTTTCACCAGACCATGACCACCAGCTTTAAACGTAAACACTCTCAGGGGTGATGCGAGATAAAACAGCTTTACTAAATTTACTCCTGATTCCACCTGCAGTTAAATTCAATAAAATTACACATACAATTAGTTCAATGAATATGATTCAGGAGTTATATTTGTGCTACTCGGATTTGTAAATGAATTTTGTCAGCGTGGATTTTCACGCTGTGTTTCATTTAATCAGAAACGGTTTTAAAACAATCAGACGCGCAAAATTAAACTCGTTGATCACACGGTGCACTTCAAACTACACACAGATTAAAAATTTCACAAAGAACATCAAATATAGCATAGACATTCAGATTTAATTATAAAATTCACAATTATTTCAGCTTATCTGCGTGTTTTGAAGGATTCTAACATGTAACGATGAGTAAAGTAGCGGTGGTCAGTTAGCGATCTCTCATTGTCGGAATGCTAATTCATCTCCCAGCGCGTTTATTCAATTATAGTTTATATTTTATATCGAGTGAACGTACAGGAAAAGCTCAGGACTTCCTTTAATTTGGAGTTTCGTCGTTTCCCGCTGCAGTTCTGTACGGTGGAAGGCTTCATCACCGCTCTGGTGGACGAGTTCCCGGCGCTCCTGAGGAAAAGACGAGAGGTTTTCATCGCGTGTGTGTGCGTCGTGTCGTATATAATCGGCCTCTCCAATATCACGCAGGTAAATAAGACGTGTTGCTCGTCTTTATGTGACGTTATGAAAGAATGTAAATAAAATTACATTTGGTTTATATACAGAACAAATACTCAGTATACATATTAATCTACTATTTACTATAATATTAATATATTAAAATTATTTATTATATATAAATATTATTTTACAGCTAAATCTGTTCGTGTAGTAAATTACTTTATATTATCATATTTAATATATTAATCATATGGAAAAGAAATGATGTACAGCAAAGATGATTAGCATTACTATATAACATTTTTACTGGAAAATGGATGTTTAGAAATTCTGTTTTGTCTAACGCACTAAATTGGTATAAAAATTAGGGTGTCAAAACTTTTGCTCACTGAATTTTATTTCTCCCTGTTGCGTTAGGGCGGCCTTTACGTCTTCAAACTCTTCGATTATTACTCTGCCAGTGGCATGTCTCTCCTGTTCCTGGTTTTCTTCGAGTGTATCTCCATCTCCTGGTGTTACGGTGAGACACAACAACATTACAGAGATTATTTATTTTATTTATTTTATTCAAGCAGACTCTCAATATGAAAGTTTCAATAAGCCGTATTACACCACAGCGCTGCTGAGTGCTGCGCTCTGATTGGTCAGAAGGTGTTGATTAATTCTCTATAACAGCAGCTCTGACAGTAGCGCAGGTTTATATTAATGCGCTCGTTCTAATGTTTCCATAGCAACAGCTCAATCACAGAGATGGATTTTTATATAATCATTAATACGGTGAAGTTTTCTGTAAGGAGAAATGTGTTGATGTAACACTGATGGAAGGAGTCTCCAGTGTCAGCGCTCTGTAACAGTCAGAGGTGAAGCTGGAGCTTTAAGTTTTCTGACGTCTTCAGGACAGAGGAGTTTACGCTTCTTTGCGGTTTCTCAGTAACGTGCGGAACAAGCTGCGATTTTTTCTCTTATGAACCTGAAGAGAGAGAATAAAGAGACGCTGGTGAGGGAACGACGGTTTATAGCTGCTGTAACGTAAGCGACAACAGGAACTCACTCATTTCACTGACATTAAATGTAACTATAAACAGATAAAAAGTATGACATGTTGTTCTTAAATAAAAATGGTCATTGTTGATAAATTGCTGTGGTATAAGGGGAATAAAACGTGCTGTTATACCACCGCACACGGTTTTATTACTTATTCATCCTGCAAAAAATATCCGAGATGAAAGTGCACTGACTTAATACACTATTTATGTACTATATATATTATATATTATAATATTTATTTTAGTGTACATTAGTACACTAGTGGTTTTTTTTCATGAGTAAAAGCAGGAGAATGTTTTTAATCCACTGGTTTCTAGGGGAAAGGTCCGATTTATTAAAGGTCCGATCTGATTTCTGATCTCTGCAGGTGTGAATAAATTCTACAGTAACATCGAGGAGATGATCGGATATAAACCCTGCGTATGGTGGAAACTCTGCTGGCTGTTTTTCACTCCTCTGGTTGTTGCAGTGAGTAAAAACCCTCTGCATTTCATCTTCCTGTGTGTAAACTCCATTATTCAGCATCATTTAGTTTATTTCTGAGTAATAAAAAATACAGGCATCTAACTTTTTTGTCATTAAGCTATTTGGGATAAATGAACTTTATTAAACGTGACAAACAAAACTTTAAATGATAAACTGTTTAATTATTATTTCATATAATGAACTAAAGCATTAAAGTAGATCTACAGATGCAGATAAAAACTAGTGAACTAGTTATCAACTTGTGTAAATGTATGTTTAGTCTAGAAGAAAGAAATATTATATTATAATATTACAGTAATATTTGTATTATTTATTGTGGCTATAGTGGAACTTTAATAATAGTTTATAGATAGTTTAGTCAGCCGTCACAGGCATATTTTGAAGGTAAATATTTGCTTTTTTTTGACATAAATGTAAAATATAAAGCTGTATAAAGGATCATTCTCGCAGTTTATACTCATTTTATCTGGAATGTAATTATGGATAAATAATTATAAACAACAGAATTCAGGTTCAGTTTACAGCAACAAGGAAATGAAGAAATTATTTATAATAATTACAAGTTCAAATTAATTTCTTACAAATTAAATACAGTTTTCAATGTGTATAATATTGTGATCTTGGAAAACTTCGAACTGCATCACATTTAGAATTTGTTGGAATTTCTTTTGCATTTTTGGACATTTTATTTGGCATTTTTCGCATTTTTTAAAATAGATTTCCTATAAATTAAAAATGTCGTAATTCATTCCTGTGCCTTGTGAATTTTTTTTTTTTTTAAAGCTGTTTTGGAAACTATACAAAGGCACAGGAATGTTTAGGAAACTGAATGCTATGAATATGCAAATTAGTCCCTCTGTCTTGCTCCGCCCCCTTTTCTTTGCATGGCGTACATTTGCATACTGGAACATAATTGGCTCTTATATTTTATGACATAATCACACATCAGGTGGTTAGACGGTTCAGCAAGAACTCAGATTTGTGAATGGGATTTTTAGTGCCCCATGTTTTTATTATTTAATGATAAACAATAAATGTTTTTATTAGTGGTTTCTGAATAATGTGAGTAAATAAACTGTACAATATCACGTCCATTTTCTCTTCAGCTTCAGGACCTCGGGTTCAGGCCCCGGTTCAGATCAAGCTGATGCGTAATGATTTGAGCCGTAAACAAACCCTGACATTGAGCACGAGGACTTTCTGAGAGCTGATATCTCTGAAAGCCCTTCTCTGTTCCTTCCAGCGTCTGGAGTTTTCAGCTGCACAAAGACGGACTGGATAAATAAATCAGCTTAGAGAGTGAAAATCTTCTTTCCCTCACTCTTCTTTATCTTCTTCTCTTCTTCAGGGAGTGTTTCTGTTCAGCGCCGTCCAAATGGTTCCTCTCAAAATGAATAACTACGTGTTCCCGGCGTGGGGTCAGGGGGTCGGCTGGTTCATGGCTCTCTCCTCCATGGTCCTCATCCCGGGATACATGGCCTACATGTTCCTCACCACCAGGGCAAAATCTAAAGAGGTAACCCTGACTAATCATCTCACCTACAGCAGGAACCAAAGTTCTGCTTTTAGAACCAGATTCCATCAACCTTCACTAAAACACATCAAACACTGAAAGATATTAGTGAACAATGAGTATGGAAAAAAAACAAGCGTAAACTCCTCTGTCTGTTACAAAGCGCTGACACTGGACACTCCTTCCATCAATGTTAAATAAATTACACAAAACTTCACCATTTCAGCGATTTCACACATTTTAAATCCGATTATGTGGAGTGTTAAGTCCCTGTGAATGAGCTGTTACTATAGAAACTTTAACATATTAGAACTATATTCGTGATTTGCATTAATTGAATTAATATAAACCTGCGCTACTGTCAGAGCTGCTGTTATAGAAAATTAATCAACACCTTCTGACCAATCAGAGCGCA
>JAKKZJ010000016.1:457739-468069 GCA_033441845.1 Pangasius mekongensis
GAGAGGGGGAGAGAGAGAGAGAGGGGAGAGAGAGAGAGACAGAGAGAGGGGAGAGAGAGAGGGAGAGAGAGAGAGAGGGGGAGAGAGAGAGAGGGGGAGAGAGAGAGGGAGAGAGAGGGGAGAGAGAGAGAGACAGAGAGAGGAGAGAGAGGGGGAGAGAGAGAGAGAGGGGAGAGAGAGAGAGACAGAGAGAGGGGAGAGAGAGAGGGAGAGAGAGAGAGAGGGGGAGAGAGAGAGAGGGGGAGAGAGAGAGGGAGAGAGAGGGGAGAGAGAGAGAGACAGAGAGAGGAGAGAGAGGGGGAGAGAGAGAGAGAGGGGAGAGAGAGAGAG
The DNA here is from genome assembly GCA_033441845.1 of Pangasius mekongensis. Classification (NCBI taxonomy): domain Eukaryota; kingdom Metazoa; phylum Chordata; class Actinopteri; order Siluriformes; family Pangasiidae; genus Pangasius; species Pangasius mekongensis. The sequence goes on from JAKKZJ010000016.1 coordinate 458,070, forward strand.
ACAGAGAGAGGGGAGAGAGAGAGGGAGAGAGAGAGAGAGAGGGAGAGAGAGAGAGAGACAGAGAGAGAGAGAGCAGTGTGTCCTCGGTGCCTGAAACACAGGGTGATTATGTAAGGTCTGCGCTCCACATGTCTGGGTGTGTGACTGTGAGGAAGACGCAGGATGTGAAACATCAGCGCCGCGTCACGTCACTTATTAACACACTGTTCAGCCGAGCGACAATCATTTCTGCCCCAACAACGAGCTGACAACAAGCAGACACGCAACATCAGCTGTGGACAGATCATCTCCTCCTGATGAAGACGATGATGGAGGAGGAGATGATGATGATGATGGAGGAAATGATGATGGAGGAGGAGATGCTGGTGGTGATGATGATGGAGGAGGAGATAGTGGTGGTGGTCATGATGGAGATGATGGTGGTGGTGGTGGCGATGATGATGGAGGAGGAGATGGTGGTGGTGATGATGATGGAGGAGGAGATGGTGGTGGTGGTGGTGATGATGATGGAGGAGATAGTGGTGGTGGTCATGATGGAGATGATGGTGGTGGTGGTGATGATGATGGAGGAGGAGATGGTGGTGGTGGTGGTGGTGATGGAGGAGATAGTGGTGGTGGTGATGATGGAGATGATGGTGGTGGTGGTGGCGATGATGATGGAGGAGGAGATGGTGGTGGCGATGATGATGGAGGAGGAGATGATGGAGGAGGTGGTGATGGTGATGATGATGATGATGATGATGTGCTGGTTTCATTAGTTTTTTGGGGTTTTTATCAGATGCACTGAGAGATGAAGAGAAAATTCACAGCAATACAATGTTACTGCTTTTTTTAATATAATGTTCGACTGAAGAGCTGAAATCTTGATCCCTGTTGGTTTTTATGGAAATGTGAAATGTGCACACTATCGAGGTCAGAAGTGAAGTGTGCAAGCTGGAGTGCTTCCTCAAGAACGAGACACACAATAGACTCAAACAAAAGACGACGGAGAAAAGAGGCTTGGAGGAAGAAGAAAAAAAAAAAAGCTCCAGCTTCCATTTATACATTTATATAAGCAGGAAGCCTTAAAGGAGAACAGCTCGGGTTTCATTAAACAAAACAAATCTGATTAAATGCAAAAGTCAAACTTCAGGAGTGAAGTGAAGCCTCAACCTCAGAGTTTAATGACTACAAAAAACAACAACACACATTTGGCATCATGTGCGTCTGATTCTGGATTTCTATTGGCTCTCGAAATTCCTGAAGGTCAAAGTTCGTGTAGATAAAGTGTCATGAAGTGAAAGTAAATGCTAACAGAAGCACATCTTTCACGTCACGTCCTTTCCCCTTCGGTGAGTCAGATTTCGATAAACAACTATAAACCTAAACATACAAAAATATAAACAACTAAAATTATTGGATCTTGTACCATAGAGCTGTTAAATGCTCGAATCTGATTGGTCAGAAGCTGTGCATTCTGAGTGTTTGTGTATAACGGCGCGGCTCGGACTGTCGTTCCAGCTGTAACATAATGCGTTATCGTTTCTATAGCAACAGCTCATACACAGGGACTAACAATAAACAGAGTGAAATCATTGATGTGGAGACATTTTTTGTTAGGAGATGTTTATTTCACATTTATGGAAGGAGTCTCCAGTGTCAGTCACGAGTGAGTGAGTGAGTGGAAAAAGAAGAGAGGCAGGTGAAGGAGTGAGTTACTCCTTACTCACGTTAGATATTTAATAGAAAGTATCAGAAGTTTACAGCTTTCTGTCCATCTGTATTAATACTTTCGTACTCTTACTTACTTATAGATCAGAATTTCTCTGTTTTTTTCTTTCTTTCACACAGTTACCAATTTATTCACATTTCAGTTAAATCCCCCAAAACCTGCTGTAAAATCTGGAAGGTGGATCAGTGATCATTCAAAGTTTACTGGTCTCACACACAACCGTATACAATACGACGTGCAGCGAAATGCTTTTTCCGACCAACTGTGACAAAAACCAGAATTTACTCGTCTAACAAGATAAAAGTATAATATAAGAGATATAGAAGACAGCTGAAGCTCCAGTCTGGCTGTATTTGGAATAAAGTGCAGATACGTGCAGTTGTTTGTGCAGTACAATGCTGTGAAGTGAAATTGCAAACATGTATAATAAATGTTTATAAACATGGCGTAATACGGCTGAATGCACAGGATCTGCAGTGGTGTGGGTGTTGAGAGCGAGTCCAAGCTCTAGTCCTAGGTGTAGAAGAAGCTCCTCTTCGTTGTCCTTCAGGGAGCAGAAGCGCTTCCCTGACTGCAACAGAGATGAGTCCATTGTTCAGATGGCTGAGGTCCTTCACGATCTTCCTGGCCTTGGTCCAGCACCGCTTGCTGCAGGTCAGGGAGCTCAGTGCTGATGGTGCGCTCAGCTGATCACACCGCTCTCTGGAGAGCCGCCCATCCTGCTTGGTGCTGTTCCCAAACCAGGCTGTGATGCTTCCCATCAGGATGCTCTTGATGGTGCAGGTACAGAAGCTCCTTAGCACCTTAGAGGACAAATTAAATTCCCTTAAACATGTGAGGTGGTGAAGACACTGACGGGCCTTCTTCTCTAGAGTGTGAATGTGACACAACCATGACAAGTCCTGCGTGATGTGAACACCAGGGTACCAGAAACCCAATATTTTGGGTTGACGAATTATGCTACGTACCAGTAAAACCTGGTTTCCTCTGCCTGGAGGTTACAGATGGAGTTTTTAACAAAATCACAACCTCAAAAATGCAACCCAAATCCACATCACAGAACTGGTTACAGAACACAAACTTCCACCTTTTCAGTCTCCGGACTGGAACCGTGCTCAGCCGTGCGGTGTGAAGTGAAGATGATGTCCATGTGCACGAACCTGGGAACAGAAAGAAAATCAAATGTTCTGCATGTAGGAGAAGACTGAGATCTTCTGCTCATGTCTCCAGGCTTGTTAGACATCACAGGAAGAGACTCAGTGTTGTTATTCTCTCTAAGGGACACAGGGGTTCGTTAAATATTAATTGTATTCATTCCTTCCTCCAGTGGATTAATTTAAAAATAAAAAGGAGTTCTACTATTCAGCAGCCCCACCGTAGTAAAAGAGGAAGATGAGTGTGAGCAGCAGACGGGTTCTCTGACGGGTTCTCTGACGCTGAGGCACACTGACAGGTTCCGTGTCTGTTCTGGTGATGAGGAGCGACTGCGTTCTCTCCTCCTTTCTCAGCGAGGAGTGGAGGAGTACGCAGTGGAGCTGACAGACTGAATGAACCTCCAGCTCTCTCACAGTGCCGTCCTCATCATGTCAGGGTTCTGCACCTTATCACGGTTCTCACGATGGAAAAGACCTCAGAGAACCTTCTTACCTTCCACCTTTCCATGTTTCAGCCCTGCTCAGTGTTACACACTGCAGCGCTGACGCAGTGAAGCTGCGAGGCCGAAGCGCTCCATCCTGCCAACTTCACTTACATCTGCACTGTGTGTGAGTGTGTGTGTGAGTGTGTGTGTGAGTGTGTGTGTGCCCGTGTGTGTGCTTACTGCACTTGTTTAAAGGATCTATTTTTGATTCTGTCCCCCGAGGACGCGCTCACATCCTCTTCAGAGGAGGAGGAAGCTGGAGACGGATGGATAAAGCTCGAATAATCTACAAGTAATTATGTAAATCTTGAGACGGTGACGCCCACTACACAAAACACGCTACACAAAACACGCTGCACAAAACACGCTGCACAAAATAAATTACACAAAACACGCTGCACAAAATAAAGGATGCGAGAAGCTTCAGCTTACAACAATACAGAGGATAAAAGTCAGAACCGAGAGACGTTTACATCATCAACACCTCAGAGGAGCTCACGCAGGACTCAGTAATGATGGACAGAACAGGAGGAAATGGGTTCCATTGTATTCTTCTATTCATTGTGATCTAGAAAATGACAGAAAGATGGAAAGTCAGATTAAGGATTAACTGGTGCACAGTGCTGAAAAATATAGAAACTAGAAAGAAAAATTTCTCAACCCAGATAGATAGATAGATAGGTAGATGGATGGATAGGTAGATGGATGGATAGGTAGATGGATAGATGGATGGATGGATGTTGCCCCCTGGTGGTATGTAAAGGAATTGTGAGGTTGTGTTGGAAGTGATTAAGATCCTGCACTTCAGATGAACTCCTTGATCATCGCTCTCATTAACACACACTTGCTCATGTCTCTGAATCTTCACCTGAAGTCCTTGAGTGAAGTTTTAACCCAGAATGAGCTGAAGTGAAGGCTTGAGGCATCACGTGATCATTTCCTCACCGCTGACGTCCTCAAAATGCATTTCCATCTACATGTTTCTTCATATCACTCCGGTGGGTCTCGTCCCTTCTGTGTCAGGCGGCGAAGAAGAAAAAAGAAAAGATTTCACACCCCGTCCCTCTGGACTCGTCCTAAATCACACCACAGAACCTCGGGATGGAAAAAGTCGTTCTCAAAAACATCTTTCTACAAAAGAACAACAACTGACCTACAGGGGATTTAATCTTTTTTGCTTTTGTACGAAGACTTTTGTATGAAGATTTCGTAGTAAATCTTTCCTTCAGTCTTCACGCTGGCTTGTGTGTTTTTAACCAATCGATTAATACCGTGATTTTAATGAAAAGTTCCAACATGGCAGCTTCCAGAACATTCCAGATACAGAGTCTGAAATTGTGCAGAAATGTAAACTTAACATTTGGTGTGAAATAGACTTCTATGACTTTCAGAGAATCCGAAACGTTCAGAAATGAAATGACAATAAAACTCAGTGTGCGTCACGTTAGTAGGCCACGCCCCCTTCAATAACAACAATCACTAGACAAGTTTGTTAAAAGACTTTTTATTTATTTCCTCACATTTAATGAATATAAAAGTGGCACTTGTAAGAAAAAAAAAAACAGCCAAATAAGTAAATAGAGTTACATATAAACTAGCTATGATATTCTCGCTGTTTATTTGGAGAGAAAGCGAGGACGCAGCCCCTTCACCGCTTTAACCGCGTACGACACACGCCGTCGTACACGTGATTCTCAAACTTCCTCGAACCTCCGGCTAATATTTAGACTTTTCCCCCCCAAACTGTTCTGGCAATCAACCGACCTCGGACAGTTCCTTAAAAACAAAACAAAACAAAACAAAAAAAAAAAAGATCAACTTTTTTCAAGGAAACAAAAAAATGAGAGAGAGAATGAGAGGCATGCGAAATGGATATTAAATATGAAGATAATGTGAAGTCTTAAGTAAAAATCAGGAGATAAAAACTGGTCATTCATCACGCACTGCGTAACGATGGTCATTTTATATTACACAAGAATTCAGAGTGTTTTCGCTACAGAGAAAAAATAAAAAACAGGGAAGTCGGAAAACCTCGGTGGAATTAATATTCGCTTTGGCGTGTCGGAAACATCGCGCTACATGCTGAATTATTTTAAAACGTTAATTACATGATGAGTATTTTACAGTTTATATCTTAACGTTTAAACAGGCCGTTTAGCGTTTTTGTTCTGGTGCTCAACAGTAAGCATGAGCCAATAATCTATTCCACGCTTTATAAAAATTTAAACAATTTTTATAATCACGAACAAGTGAAAATACCATCACTACTTCCACTCGCATGTTGGAGCAGCTTTTCTCCTCCATCAGAAGGCAGCAACATCGATTCTTCCACCTTTTACTAAAAGTTGTGTGTAAATGTTTTAAAAAAATTAAAAAAAAAAAAACCCACTCCTGATTTACAAACATTTTTAACTTTTTGATTTTCTTCGTATTAACTCGCGTACGCTGATAAACACCACTCAGCTGTTAAATACCAATCGCTTTCATAGCATTAACATTTAGCCACACCCACAAATCTCCATAAAAGGCAAAGCTCACCAGAGAGCCGAAAATGACAAAATGGCGACTAAACGGTGAAAGAGCGCCTCCTCTTTCAGTCTTCCAGTAACGCGGCACGTCGGCTACCACAGGCACACGCTAACTCCTCCTCTTTTTATAGGGTGCCATTACTTTTGTCCTAAGCGTATATCGTCTTAATTTATGGATTTGTCCTGGAATTGCTTTTTCTCCATTAAACTGGTAACTGAAATGAATAAATGATTTAGACGTGACGGTGTAATCTGCGTATAAAATCACAGCAACTCGTCGGCGATTATCCGAGCGCTTGCTACGTGACTTTAATGTAGACGGTTACCATGGAAACTCCCTCCCTGAACGGCTCATTTACGATTATACTGCTGCCTGTAAGAGTCTGGTGATTATATCAGGGCGAGAGAATTTGATCCGTTTATTCGATATGAGAACTAATGACAGAGACTCGAGATTCCAAACTCGACTCGCGGTCGGAAAAATGAGAACACGGAAGTGTGAATGAGCGAGCGTCAGGCGTCGGCCCCAGGGGGAGGAAAACCGGCCCGGACACGATTGTAGCCGGAACGCGGGACGTGAACTGGTTCATACGCAGGACTGGAAAAAAAACTGATAATATAAAATTGATCACGTTTCATTTGGGCAAAGCTGCAGCAGTGTTTTTGTTTAAAGGTAAAATCTGCCCGTTTGTATAAGAGCCTCTGAGGTTTAATATCCATTTTAAAGAAATGTGATTGATTCACTGTATGTGGTACTGAGTGCAAAAGTTTGTACACCCTAATAGAGGGGGGGGGAAACCCCGGGGCCCGAGTGTGTGTTGCTTTATAACAACGAGACGTTTAGTGTGTTGGGTTTCACACATGCAGATCTGCCAGTTAGAGTAATAATGCTGTAGGATGGGGTACGTTTGCGTTTTTAAATCATTTTACAATCGTCATTATCGTTAAAATAATTTTTCCAGAGTGTCAGATATGACCGTAACAGGACTATTTAATCTTTTTGTCTAAATTTTCACCTTTTTTTTTTTCCTGTTCCAGACAAAAAAGGTGCCGTTTGTGAATTTAAAACATTTACCGTTTTTGAGGGATAATTCGTATTAAAATTCAGTGCTCCAACACGAAACGTGTGAAATGTGGCAGATCTACATGTTTTCTTTCGTCAGCTGTAATGAAAATGATCAAATAGTGTGTGTTAAGATATTATTTTGCAGGATGTAATGTAGGGCAACATTTCATTCTTTCCATCCAGAAGCAAAATTTGCACTCAATTATATCCATTACGGAAAGAATTCTATTTACTGCATCAGAAAAACATGCAGTAAATATATATTTTTTAAAAGTACTGTAATAATATGATGAAATATTAAAGCTAGATATCGGCACATGGCTATTCCAGAAGCGGGACACGTCCGGGACGCTGTGTTTGAGAGTAAAACTGTAGAACACCACGGCAGTGTAATAAAGAGACGGAGCTGTAAAGCCGCTGTTCATCTCGCTCAGTCCTGTAAAAAAAAGCGTTATAAATCTGTATAACTGAGATAATGATTTAAAAAGCTGTGTATACTGCATGTAAATGCCTTTCCAGAGGCTGTGCTTCGAAGCGAGGTGCCGTCGTATCTAAAAGACATTTGTTATAAAAATATATTGAGTACACTGTTCCAGCAGCAGGACTTTCTAAAACCGTTACTGATTAAAAAATAAAACTAAGGACGAACGGTATAAAGATAGAAGTCTGTGTGTAATAGATACCAGCTATTTGAAGTACATACTTAAGCAGATTAAAGATTACAAATAAAATAGACAAAGAGAGTGTGTGTGTGTGTGTGTGTGTGTGTGTGTGTGTCAGGTTAATGAGTGTGTATTAGAGATGAAAAGTTAAACGCATCCTCTGTCCAAAGCCCAGGATGCTGGATATCTTACAGGATTTCTGAGAATTTGCATAATTATAACTTTAAAATTATCAAAACTCCAGAATACGATTCATGTGAAAACAGAATCGACTGATACTCCGCGACTGTAGGTTGCTTATTTTTCTTTTGTTTTGTTTTAAAATCCAAAAATCTGCATGTTTGTGACGGTTATAAAATACAGCAAACGTTTCAAAATAGTAGAAAGCGTCTTTGGCAGCCCTTTGAAAAAAAAAAAACAAAAAAAAAACAAATTCTGAATAAACTCCATGACTGATATTTGTTCGCAGCCCTGTTCACATAAATCTGTTGTTCGGGAAAAAAAAAAAAAGTACCTTTCACACCAAGTCCTGTGCAAGTTTCTCCAATCGGAAGACAAAAGTGTGGAAAACGACTCTCCTATACGTGCATCGGGATGACGCTAAACAAAGCACTGCGTCGATCTACGCCACAGGACTGAGAATTTAGTGAAAAATCCTGTTTTTTTTTCTTAAAAAAAAAAAAAGGCCACTAGGTGGCGTTCACGCGAAGACGATGATCTGAGCTTCATCACAGCGACGAAGAGAACTTTCATGTTAAATATCTGTCTTAAGTGTTTGAAATGGTTAAAAGGTTTTTATACACACACTGTAGAAAAACTGTGTAATGTAAGCACATGCTTCTGCTTCTGTTTACACACTAGCTCCGCCCACAAACAAGGCACCGCCACTAAGCCCCACCCCCTTTCCGGTCTGATTTATGGCTCTTCATACAGTCACAGATTTGCAGTGGTGTGTGTTATCAGACCCTGACACTAGGGGGCAGTGTGGCATTAAGCAGAACACAACGTACAGGAAACTCCGCTCCGTTTGAACGGAACCCTGGTGTGTTCTCCGTCTCAGTGCGGTTCTTTAGACACATGAGAACCCAATCGGGCGATCACACTCGGGGCACAGAGAGAGCGTCCGAGTGACGCGGTTCCAAGTGAACTCTAGTGAGAAAGTGATTCGACAGATTCGGACTCGACAGACGGGATAATAAAAATAAAGATGCATAGTGTTTCGCATCACAGTATAAATGTTACTTAGCTAACAGATTCCTGACCTGCTCCGTTTGACCCGGTGTTGCGCTGGTTCTGGTTCTGGTTCTGGTTCTGAGTCGAGCGTTTCGCTCTTGTCCCAATCCCTCTGTTATCAGATTCACTTCCTTGCTCAGATAATCTGCGTTGACTTGATGCACGGCAGCATGGACTGCGATTTTATTCGCAGGGACTCACATCGGCTACTCGCTCACACGTTTAAACACCTTTTCCTTCTCGACTTGAAATAAATTTAACGCAGAAGTATAAATCAGACCTTAAGGGTGACTCGTGTGGCATAAGATGGCTGAAAGTCGGCCGAGCGGAAAGGTTTAAACATTACATACTGCCGCTTTAAATTCAGTGCCTTCATTCCTACACAACTGTCTCCATTTCAGTCTGTAATCTAACAGGATCCTGTGTGAGATCCTAATGATCTAAGGTCAGTTTCATGAGAGAGAGAGAGAGAGAGAGAGAGAGAGAGAAGAATCTCCATCAAATTAGTGACTTGTAATAAAATACAGATCATGAAGGTAAAAATTACTGATCCAATCAAAAGCCTAGAAAAATTAAAAATCAAACATTGGGCATAGAAGAGAGCGTGTTTATCCAGTAATAATAATAATAATAATAATAATAATAATAATAATAATAATTTCTGAGCTCAGACTTGGTGTGAAAGGAGTGTAACCCAGGACAAACCGACCCGGAAGGTTCAGACGGGTTCTGTGGTTCTTTATGAAGTGGACTCGGGACTCCCGGAGCCGCTGCCCTTGGCTTTGATCTGTAACCAGGTGTCTCCCAGCGCCTGGGCGAAGTGATCATCCACAGACCCGGTGATGGACACGGAGTTAGACGCCACCTCCGGCTCTCTGTAGATGTTCCCCAGACTGCGGCGGAAATGTTCCTCGATCACGGGATCACACACGGCGTTGGCTACGAGAGAGAGAGAGAGACACACACAGAGACAGTGAGAGAGAGAGAGAGAGAGAGAGAGAGAGAGAGAGAGAGACACACACACACAGAGACAGTGAGAGAGAGAGAGAGAGAGAGAGAGAGAGAGAGAGAGAGAGAGAGAGACACACACACAGAGACAGTGAGAGAGAGAGAGAGAGAGAGAGAGAGAGAGAGAGAGACACACACAGAGACAGTGAGAGA
>JAKKZJ010000016.1:468169-488875 GCA_033441845.1 Pangasius mekongensis
TCTCTCTCTCTCTCTCTCACACTCACACACACACACACACACACACACACACACACACACACACACACACACACACAGAATAACCTTTAAAGGAGTTTCAAACTGGATTCTTTGATCATATTTGTCAGTTTAAATACTGAATATTTGAACCCGTGATCCGGTTGTGTGATCAAACTGCATTTTCTAAACTCCTTGTTCCTCCTACTTTTAAAACACGTGACTTCGTCGTGTCTCTTGTATTCTCATTTCTTTACTGTTGTTATTGAGTAACTTTACGCTGAATGAGACAGCGGTCCTTACCGTTAGCTTTGCTCTTGGCGTTGCTGACGGCGGGGGAGAAGCCGTTCGGAGACATGTGGCAGTTAGAGAGGCTGCACGTGCGGTTGCTCGCCGGAGCGCAGGTGATCACCGACGGACGATTCTGAGCGACAGTAAATACACAAACACGGCTCGGTTCTCTCTCCATGTGGTAATTATGTAGTATAATGTTTGTTTTTCCCCATCAGTGCTGACTGACCTGCTGCCGCTCCGCAGAGCCGGGCGACGGGAGGAAGGAGGGCCTGGCCGCGTCCGCGCTGGCGCTTCTGGTCAGAGCCAGCGGCTGCTCCATGGCGTAGAAGTGGAACGGGGAATACAGACGGCCGGCGTGGAGCCCGCTGATGGCGGAGGAAGCGTGCTCGAACGGGTTGTGGCAGTGAGTCCAGGGTTCCGGCCTGGTGTCTCCGTCCGCTGGATTTCCCCTTAGAACCAACACGACAGGAAGTGACATCAGGGGCAGCACAAACTGTCTGAACTAAACATTCAAAGGTAGTTTCTGTATATTCTGTCAGACAAAACTATGCCACTAAGGTGCTGTGAACATCAGGACCTCAATAGTCAAAGCAGAGACTTTCACTACAGAGAACTTTTTATAGCCCTTTAATAACTTTATTTAAAAAGAGCCTAGAGACAAATCTGCACTCCTGCCCTGGATACGGCTCTCCAGCTCACACCACTGCTGCTGGTTATACCAGGTTCATGCGACTCACCAGCAGGGCATAACGCCAACGACCAATCGCCGATCCCCACTGTTCCCGACGACCAATCGCCGACCCCCACTGTTCCCGACGACCAATCGCCGACCCCCACTGTTCCCGACGACCAATGACTGTTCCCCACTGTTCCCGACGACCAATCGCTGATCCCCACTGTTCCCGACGACCAATCGCTGATCCCCACTGTTTGTTCAGCCACACACTTCTTTGTTCTCGGTTTTAAACTATCTTCTTTACAATATTTACAATAATTAACATTAATTAAAGTGAGTTTTTCCATCTGTAACTGTTGCCTTCGTGTCTCTGACTCCTCAGTACCACTGAATTTTGTAAAAAAAAAAGAGAGAGAGAGAATTTCACACATATATAAATATACATTTTGTCTTCTAAGCGATCAAAGATTTCTTTCTATTAAAAAGTGACTATTTGTTAATAATAACGAATATAACTCTCTATTCTGATTAGACTCTATTCTGTTTCACTCCGTTCTGTTCTACGTGTCTTCAGAACGTCTTCCTTCATTAAAGGAACAGTGAACGTTCTCGTACGCAGAGGAAACGCTCGCGACGATGCAAATTAGTTCTGTGACGAGATCCGACGACTTTTGACGCCACCGTCCTGCGAAAAGAGTCGGCGGCGGGCGGTTTATTATACATCACGAGTTCAGACGTACAGGTGAGAGGAAAGCAGGCAGCTCATCTTGGCCATTTGTTCGTTTTGGTACTCCTGACCGCTCCCCACTTCTACATCATCAAACTTCCTTTTAATCGGGCTTATCGGAGTCCCGGTCCTGCTGTTTCCTGTGGAAGAGGACAAAGTGTGCATCCTGGAGTCCCCGGAATCATCTACAACACACACACACACACACACACACACACACAACAACAACAAAAAAAAAAACAAAAACAATGAAACAGCAAAACAAAAAAGATCACTCAATTTCCAGTTTCACTTAAAATCCTTCTCATTAATCCTGAGAGTTCTGTGACAGCTAAACACTGCATGAGAAATAAACCGAAAGTGTGACTTTCATATCGAGCTCTAATTAAAAAAAAAAGTCAATATTCTGGAGCACATTTAACAAAAAGTGTTTAAGCAAAAGAACAAAACAAGACATTTTTCTAAACCTCGCATGCTATCTATCATTTCAAACTCAACAAAAAAAACAGAAGGAAAATGTGACGTAGAAAAAAAGAACAAACAGTTTTAATTCTCCTTTCTTATTATTATTCATTAACAAACATTTTATCATCACTTCTATCCGTCTTATATGCGCTACATACGTATTATACAGCAAGCTAGGCAGCTAGCTCACTTACCCTCGCTAACTGTTGGATTGTTTAGCTAACTAGCTAATAACACAGATAACATTACAAACACTCACCATCATAAGAATCGTAGTGAAGTCTTCCGATGTTATTGTTCATTTTATCCATAAATCGGTGGCTCAAAAGGTCCATTCTCGTAAGAAGCATTTAGCTTAAATGCTAGCCAAGCTAGCTAGCTAGCCCAGTCGTAGCTAGCTAGCTTAGCCTCAACGAGAAAAAAGTGATCTAGCTCAATCAACTTTGAGTCGTTTTCTTTTGCTAAAGCCAGAAAACGTGATTTAGGTGTTAATTACAAGACTGGCTAATTTGCACTAAACTTTAGTAGTGGCTAAATAATATAATTAGCAAAGATTTAAACGTTAAAACTGCAGCAGCGAAGCCGCAGAGTCCTTCTGTCAAACAGCTAGCATGCAGTTTACCTCACAAGCTAATCTGCTAACAAGCTAGCGGCTTCGTTCAAAGTGGAATTGGAGTTGAGGCTAGGTTAGCTAGCTAGACCAAAACGTCACACAAAACACTAATATATGAATTAAATTCGACGAATAGACAGGTTTATATTTGGAAACTACACAAACAAACCACCTTTATACAATTATAGTCTGATTATTTTAAATTTTAAACCGTTAATTCCTAAACGAAACGGGCTAGCCAGCGAGCTAGCAAAAGATTTTAGCAAATTAGCCCACTATCTCTATTGTGCTGTGGGTTTGGCCTGTAGCTGTGACGTTCACAACAGGAAAAATGATAATAAAATTATTTATTTAATACAATATAATACATTTAACGCAAATGTAATATGAATATAATGTAAAATAGAGTTTTATAGTTATGTTAGTTGGTTGGTAGCCTTAAATGTCTACAACTGTAGGTCTTAATCTAGAGGTTGTTCATAGAAAACAGTGTATTTTATATTTTTATATCCAGAATTTGATCTTTTATGAATCATTTTTGACCCTTTTGGAATCAAAACGCAGGATTTAATTCAATTAAAGCCCATTCTCAATGAACATTTCTTACTTGTTTTGTGTTTCATTTGCTATGTAAGCTTTTTTCAGGGATAAAATAGTGTCCTGTAAATAATTGTTATATTTTATCAGCACATTGTATGCATTTATTTATTTACTGTTTTGTTGAAGGAGGAAATCAGTACAGTTTAACATTTAGTGGTACAAAATAATCAGTACACACTAGAGAGAGCTCTCTCTCAGAGCTTAGAGATGAATCCTGTTTATTCATTTAAAATTAAAAAATAACTTGTATAATGTTGTAATCTGGCATCACATTTCATGCCTCTTTATGTTCTTTCGGCCTGGAGATCAGCACATTTCTCTGTCTCCTCCATTTTATTCCACACACATGCTCTGGAAACCCCCTGGTTTGCCTTATTTATTTATTTATCTATCTTTTTTTCCCCCTTTCTGCAGCAGATTGAAAGCCATTATGGTCGTGAGGCTGTGGAATGGGGGAAGGGGATGGAGGGAGGGAGGGAGGGATAAAGGGAGGGATGGAGGGACGGAGCTGAGCATCTCCTCTCCTGCAGGATTTAGAAGCGTGCGATTGGTGGGTGAGGATGAGCGACGTCAGCATCCCAGGCATCGAGAGCTGAGAGGAAGCACAGAGACGCAAGGAGGAAATCCATTCCATTCTGATGTGTGATAATCTCTCGACAAGCTCACGCATATTCTGCAGTCCTTATCTGAGCAGCGCCGGCTCCTCCATCTCGGATCAGGATTTTAGATTACATCCTCATCCACAGCCATGAACTACCTGCGCCGCCGTCTCTCTGACAGCACCTTCATCTCCAACCTGCCCAACGGTTACCTATCAGACCTGCAGAAACCCGATCCTCCCCAGCCTCCTCCACCATCCGAATCAGCTCCTCAGGTCTCTCCGGGCCAGAACCCGAACCCAGAGAGGAAACCCCAGCCTGGTGCCCAGCCCTCAGGTGCAGGATTCTTCAGCTCCATCACCAACGTAGTGAAGCAAACGGCAGCCTCGGCAGGGCTGGTCGAACAGACAACCGTCCCCGTCGCCAAGAAGTTCAAAATCCTGCTGGTCATCGACGAGCCGCAGCAGGAATGGTAGGTGTGGTGATGCTTTTTGAGCTTCTAAACCCAGAAACAGGTGTGCATGTAATTGTGTGTGGGATTTTTAGGATGAAACTGGTGGTACGTGATGTTTGTATGTTGAAATGAGGTCATGCGTGACTGAATGACCGAATGCTTTGGGTTTTCCTCTCGCACACATGATGCAGCGAGCACGAATCCTCCATCTCCTCCATCACGCATGATGCCATCTTCAGTCCTCTCTATTAGAATCTTTATTATATCATGTGAGTGTCTGATTTCATGATTATGAGAATTTCCTTGAATTGCTGCCTAAAATCAGGTATCACAGTACTTATTAATAATAATTATAAAATAAAATATTAACATATTTTCTAAATGTAGGTCAAATATGTGATGTCTGTGCATCTAAATGCAGTTATTATACACCAAATTATTCACAAGTATAAACATGTTGTGGTCAGGTGTTGTCTATAAAAATATATACAAGTAAATAAAGCTACAAAATTACTATTCAGGATTATAAATGAGATTTTTAACTCAGTCTTAAACATTTTAAAGGAAAGTGCATAATAGTTTTTCCAATTGTTTTGATACTCTTTTCATCTTTGGCCCATGTGTAAGCATTATTTCACATTATGATTTCACATTCTGTTATGATTAATAACTTTTAATGTTTAAAATACAGAGATTTATTCCTTTCTTTGTGTAGCGCTTTCGACAGTCAACAAGTCGATGAAGCATGAAAAGCTTGAAATAATTAGACTATTTAATTCATGTGTGTTTTTCTTAATTGGATCCCTAATTTGTTTAGCTATGCTGTCGTGTTCTTGGACTGAAATCCGGAAAATTATTTATTACCACCTTCACGATTGTTTCACAACAAATCCCTTTGGAATAATGATGAAGGCCATGGTGAAGAGTAGCTGATAAAACACACTTCCTCTCCTCGAGAAATATGTCTCGTGTCTCAGCAGATCTCAGGCAACAGCACACGTCCCTGAAAAAGCATGATTTAATAGAATATGTATTATTTATGGAATATAAGAGGACTTGTGCTCTGGTTTAAAGCGAGAACGAAAAGGAAAGTGATTGACTTCACACAAAGGTCACCAGCTTATAATTAAATTATTATAAATAGATAAGACGTGTTACGGTTACTGTTTTTATTTTCCTTTTATACCACAGCAACTTGCCATCAACTACAATTTTTTTAATTTATTAAAGAAATGTTCACAAAACGAGTTAGTTCCTGTTCTCACTTACGTTATAGCAGCTATAAACGGTCGTTCCCTCACCAGCTAATTTAATAAGTTAATAAGACATCTTGTTAACGAGAAACCACAGAGAAGCGTAAACTCCTCTGTCCTGAAGACGTCAGAAAACTTAGTTACAGCTTCACCTCTGACTGTTACAGAGCGCTGACACTGGAGACTCCTTCCATCAGTGTTACATAAACGCATTTCACCTTACAGCAAATTTCTTTTTAATCTGTTTATTATCAGTGGAGCTTCCGCTGTACACGTCCCTGTGAATGAGCTGTTGCTATAGAAACGATAACGTATTAGAGTGAGTGCATTGATATAAACCTGCGCTACAGTCAGAGCTGCTGTTATAGAAAATGAATCAACACCTGACGACCAATCAGAATCCAGAATTCAACAGCGCTGTGGTGTAATATAATATAACGTAATGTTATAAGATTATGTAATTACACACACCCAGGTTATCGAGTGAAACTCCAGCCTTTTCCTCCTGGAGTCTCTGGGCAGGTTGTGAACGCTTTCCGATTCCCGAGAGACGTAACACTGCAGGAAGCTCTGCGTTTTACACACATCAATAAAAGTGTCTCTGCAGAGCGTTCCCTTGTTTACACTCCAGAGATCTGAGGAGCTTTAGTGCGTGTGTGTGTGTGTGTGTGTGTGTGTGTGTGTGTGTTGCAGGCCGTGATTAATGTCCTGACATTAAAACAATGGATATACTGCAATCTGGGAACAGCGTGTGTTTAACACTGCCAGCTGGAGTAAAGGTGAAGGACGGAGTGTAGTTCTGATGATGTGTTCAGTTCAACTAGCCTTTTCCATCGAAATATAAAGGATATGATGCGTGTAAGATCTACTCTATAATCTATTTCAGCACTTATTTTTGTAATGCAGAGGAGTCCGTGTGTTTCTGCCTTCTTCCTAAATCTTATTCAGTTTATTATTATGGAGATTACTCAGAATCTTTCAAATATTCAAGAAAAATAAACAAAAGCTTCGTAATTATGTATAAATCCTATCACAAATTTGTACGGAAAGCATCTCTAGTCTTTATACGGTGTAGTATATATTATAGTATATAACTCCAGAAGAATACAAAAATAAAATTTAAGGAATATATATATATATAAATATATATAAATTAAAAACTACTTTCTCACTCTTGGTATCTAGTAAATAATTTGGTAGTATTTGTTTATACTCATTTTTGTACTTAATTCATCATTTTATAATTCATTCATTCCTTAGTTTTTTTTTATAATAACATTTTAGTTTTATCTTATTTATTTATTTTTATTTATTTTATTTTATTTATTGTTACTTTGCATCATGTGTCATTCTTCTTCTTCTTCTGCGTAGCTATAATTTATTTTTATTTATTTTCATCTTTAATTTTCTTCTTGTTCTTCTGTTATTATTAGTAGTAGTAGTATTTTGTTTAATTTAATTCTTGCTATTTATATTTTAATTTTGTCTTATATTTTATTCAACCTATTATGTTCTTATTTTTGCTCCCTATTTTAGAGAAAAAAGGCATCATTTAATTTTATTTGTAATGCACTTTAAGTTACAACAACTATAAAGTAAATAACGAGGTTGTTTGTTTTAATTCTATTGTTACTACAGCTGTAAAATAGCTCATGAATTCCAGTCATGAATTCAGAGAATTAAAGTCCTTTATAAGAGTCCTCTGCGCTGAGGGGTTTGGGTGGGCGGTGGCCGTGGCGTGACCTCTCACTCTGCCGGCGTTACAGCTGTACCTCGTTGATCAGCTGCCTCTGGCAAAAAGCCTGGACTGGAACAGACAGTAAACATGGAAGACAGTCGTCTCTTTCCCAAGAACAGAACATCTGATTCTCCCACTGGGAATTTCATCTGCGCTACAGAATTAAAGAATTGTGATATAAGACCTGAGTGTGATATAAAATACATTCTTCTGTAACGGAGATGTGCTTCTGCTAGCAGAATGAGTGCTTTTGTATTATGAGTGATATTTTAGTAGTTTATATATATTTATAACTACTACAATCTTGGACAAGCAGGGACTTGTACAGCAAACGATCCACTAATATTAAACAGAAGACGTTTATTTAACATTATGGAAGGAGTCTCCAGTGTCAGCGCTCTGTAACAGTCAGAGGTGAAGCTGAAACTTTAAGTTTTCCGACATCTTCAGGACAGAGGAGTTTACGCTTCTTCTTTTACGCTTCTGTATCATGCGTAACAAGCTGTTTTTTTTTGTTTTGTTTTGTTTTATTAACTTTTAATAAAGAGAGAGAATAATTAAGAGAGAGAATAAAGAGAGGCTGGTGAGGGAACGACTGTTTACAGCTGCTATAACGTAAGTGATGACAGGAACGAACTCGTTTCATGAGCATTAAATGTAAATCTAAAGAGATATAAAGTATGATGTTCTTTAATAAATAAAAATTGTAATCATTGGCAAGTTGCTGTGGTGTAAGAGGAATAAAACACTAGCAGATGTGCCGTTATAGAGAGATGCCAATCATACGCCTTGATTTCTCCTGTCGTGCCTGCTCCTTAATTTTATAGTTAAAAATTAAATATATTTCAGCATCTGATTGTTCGAGGTGGCTCAGGTCTATTGTTTATCAGCACAAACTTGCGAAATGAACACAAATCGCAGTGTGAATCCCTGACTCGCCGTTTGTTCACACCATATGGAGTGTGATTTTGCAAAAAGTCGACAAAGAGAAGGTCTCACTCCACAGCAGTGATCCTGTTTATTATATTTCACTGCAGAACAAACAGCAACCTTCATGTTATTAACCTCTACGCTCCTGAGTGACTGAACGATGCTGTTGTTTATTATATAACTCCCAAAACACCACTGAACAACCAATACACCACTGAAACCATCACTGAGAGCACCTCGGAAAGTGCATTCTCCAGTCCTACATGTTAGGAAATGAATGTCAGATGGATTATTATTATTATCGTTATCATTACAAGGCATCCATTTCATCTCGGGTTTCATATTTCACTACAGCGTCGAGTGAATAGATGACGGTTTCATTTTTCTCCAGAGTGATTTAGCTGAGATTCATCAGCACTCAAACGTTCTTACATGTAAAATACACTGAATTTACGTTAATTTATGTATGTCTATCTAATATTTAATAACATGGCTGTGTGAGTAAATATAATTTTGGTATATTTTCATCCCAAAATCTGAATTTGTGTTTAAATTGAATTTATTTTCCCAACTCTGTCAGAGTGTTTGATGCTCACGCTTTTCAAGATTCTTCACTTAAACCTGGGTTTCCAGATCTCCACATTGGACTAGTTTTGGAAAAAGATTCCAGGCGGAAAATGCAAGTCTAGTTTAAAAATACTCCACTTCCACCAAGACCTTGTTTTAAAGCAAATGATCCATTTAAATTTAATCAATTTACACAAATATAGTCTACGGCAAACAAAGGCAAAGTGTACGTGTAGACAGTGTAACTACGACGTAAAAACCATTTCTTTTTTAACATACTGTATATTGCAAAAAAAGTTTATATAGTGGATAATGTCCGTACCTGGTGATGACATAAAGGTGTACTGCAGATACTGAAACTCAGAAATGCGTGCGCACTTTGGTGAAGAAAAAAAATGTCTCGGCTAGTTTCAGGTCTTTTCACGCGGTTCCTGAGATGTAGTTAGGCTGTAATTTAAGACATCTGCACCTACCTTTTCTTCTTTACGATGAACAATTAATAAAAACGCTTCTATTTCAAACATATATTTGGCACAGATAGTGCTATGTGCCTGTTTTAGTTTCAGGTGAGTGTATAAAAAAACAAAAAAACAGTAGAACTGCAAAAGAAAAGAAAAAAGAAGAACTCGTGCTGTTTATGGTACAACTGACTTCAGACTTGACAATCGAATTGAGCATAAATAAAAAATAATACGAAAGTGCTTGTTTATAATCCAGACACATTATCAAAAAAAGGATGTTAAAAAGATAAATGTCTTTTTCACTGCCAAACTGCAACGCTAACAAAGGATGTGCAATCAGTACTTTTGTGACAAGATGCGACTTAAAGCAACTCTCTACGCCAAATAATATGTAAATTATTGTAAATTATGCAACAATATGTAAGATCTTTCATATCACAGGCAGTCAAAACTCAGCTTCTTAATACAGTAGTTATTTGGAGAGCGTTCCGAGTGGCAGGTTCTCGCTTAACTGCTAATCTGCGAGACCTAAAATTACAGGGTGTGTACAGAACAGCTGCACTCACCAACCACTTCTTAAAGAAAAAAGGAGAACAAACAACTGACTAGAGAAAGAAACCCAGCAGAGAACCTCTACAGTAATACATATTAAACAAAACAAAATCACTAATTACAGGGGTGCCAAAATATATACACGCCAGTTAGGGTACTATCTAGAGATAAAAGTGTATTTTGTATTCAGTAGAGTTTGTCTCGGTGCTTGGCAGAACCTCGGGTTCCTTATTTTCATGCACAATACACAGCTTCCCTGCGGCTTTCCATCTGTTTCTGATAAACTCACAATGCAGGTCACACACCACGTCTATTTATACACTCTTAGGAAACTTAGAACCCTTTACAGTTCTTCAGCTGTCCATTTTGGGAGAACCCTATAACCGAGTGTTTCTCTTGCAGAACGCTTTTAGCTAAGTTAAGCTAAGTACCCTTAATTATCTGAGGGACACTTAAAGAACCATTGAAGAACCCTTTCCTGACCAGTAATTTGGAGTTTGTACCACACAGTTAGAAATTTTAGAACTTTTAATGGTTCTTCAGTTATATCTCTATATCTGGTTCCACATAGAACACTACATCAGATTGTTTTCCTGTCAGAAAGAGTTCCAACACACATCAAGAACCATTAATTATCCAAAAAAAAAACTTTTTCTAAGAGTGTACCAAGCACCAAGAAGCTAAATGTTAAACTTCTGACAGGTTCTAGATATTAAGAAGAAAATAATGAGGATAAAATATGACTAAGAATCCTTCAGAAATCCTGTAATAAATGAGATTAGCTTGTTTTAGCCAGCGAGAAGGAACCCTTAAGAACCCTTAAGCATTCTAAAAGAAGCTAATAGTATTTGTTACAGGATTTCTGAAAGATTTTTACTCACATTAACGTTAGCCACCTAGCTAAATCTAGTCAGCTAGCTAATACTAGCTCACCTGTAAGAGGATTTCAGAAGGAAATAAACATATTTGTGACAGAATTTGTTTTTGTCCTGTTAACGCCAGACTGCTAGCAAATATAAGATCTCCTGAGATCTAAGTCACATCTCTAATTTTCAGTATTAATCTTGCTAGCTAGCTGGCTAAAATGAGCTAATGTCATTGTGACAGGATTTCTGAAGGATTTTTATCTTCATAACCTGTGATGCTAATCTGCATAATCTAGCCAGCTAGCTAATATTCGCTAATTTGAAGAAGCTTTTAAGTCATTTGTATGGCCATAAATGAGCTAATCCCATTTGTGACAGTATTTTGAAGCTAATGTTGATAGTAACACAAGGCAGCTAGCTAATATTATAATCTGAGAGAGGATTGCTAACTCACTAGCTAATATTAGCTAAACTCAGATAGGTTTTTAAGTCACCCATACATGTTCTTCTTCTGCACTGCTAATGCTACTTGCTATTTAATATTTGCTAACCTGAGAGGATTGTAAAGTCAACCATAACCTGCACCTCTGATCTAAGATTTTTAGTCATATTGGTGCTAGCCTGCTGGCTAACATGTGTTAATCACATTTGTGACAGGATTTCTGAGGGATTTTTAGTCATTTTAGTGCTAGTCAGCTAGCTAACGTGTTAATCACATTTGTGACAGGATTTCTGAGGGATTTTTAGTCATTTTAGTGCTAGTCAGCTAGCTAACGTGCTAATCTCATTTGTGACAGGATTTCTGAGGGATTTTTTAGTCATTTTAGTGCTAGTCAGCTAGCTAACATGTGCTAATCTCATTTGTGACAGGATTTCTGAGGGATTTTTAGTCATTTTAGTGCTAGCCAGCTAGCTAACATGTGCTAATCTCATTTGTGACAGGATTTCTGAGGGATTTTTAGTCATTTTAGTGCTAGTCAGCTAGCTAACATGAGCTAATCTCATTGTGACAGGATTTCTGAAGGATTTCTTGCTAGCTATCATGAGCAAACTTGACAGGATATCTGAGAAGTACATCTTTGGGTGCATCATAAAACTACTTTTAATCTCTACACAGAATGTCAGAAAAGACTAATATAACCGCTATTAAGCCTATTATAGATATATGTTGTAATTAAAGGTGCAGGTTAATTTGGTTTCTTTCTAAGAGCTAAATCTCAGCCGTAACCATGATCGATGTCTGAGGATCACAACTAACAGGATTAAAGAAGGGGAAATGATCACTGTCGGATTTAACGCTCATCTTCATCCGTTACTGGGTTTGTTTATCCGTCTTATAGACTTGTTTTTGCCTGTTATTAACACAAACGCTCTCTTCCTTCAGTTCCTCCAGCTCAGTGTGTTTATCTTTATCTAATGAGCAGCGGTGGGAAAGAACAGGTGCTGCACCACTTACGCTCCATCCATTAGCATCAATATTATAGATCTTTCCTTTATCCTATAGAATAACATCCTCACAGGAGCAGCGCTGGAACAGAAAGAGCTTCTAAACCGAGCAGTTTTGGACATTAGTTGGGGAAAAAAAAAAAACATGCAAAATATTTCATACTTTCCAAAACTAATTCCAGCACAAACACAAATCTGTCTTTTGGTTTATCGGTTTGTCGTTAAACGTCGCCGCCTGTCTTTGTTCAGTGAGTTCCTAATAATTGAGAGCGAACATGCACAGTCACAAAATCTGCTAATGCTTATGTAAAGTAGCTGAATATGCGTCGCTGGTGTAGATTCATCTTCTCATGCTTTGATCTTGCCGTGACTCATCGTCATCTCCGTCGTCTCCTTCTGCGACGTTTCTCTCCTCAGATCAGCGAGGAAGCTGCAATGTGAATGATTCACAAAATGAGAGATGCACAGTGTAAACAAACACACATCTGTCGTCAAGATTTGTCGCTCTTTTAAAAGGGCCGATGCAAACAACGATTATTATTTATCATTAGAGTTTCTCTAATTCACATTAAACACAATAACACGTTCAACCATTAAGCTGCACACTGAGAAAAGCTACAAGCAGCACATCACATCTGATCCATTTAATTAATGCTGTAAGACGTTTGGCTTATTAAGTTTCATCACATTAATCACATTTCTTCTTGGAAAACAGCCACAATAACGATCAGCTATAGCTTGGATAAATAAAATAGAATAAACAAGTACATTTACTTGTAAAAAAAAAAGTAAAATATAAACACTGAAATATTCAAAGTATAAATAAGACCTAAGGCCAAAGTTTTTTTTTTTTTGCCAATGATCCCATTTTAAGGGCCTTTTCAAAAACTATATATATTTTTAATTACATTTAGTATATTTAGTATATTTATTTTTATAATTATATAGCCCTACTATATTAGAAATTCACACTTTCTGTTAAATTGATCCTGACAAAGCAAATTCAACTAAAAAAAATAAAATCACTGCTACGCTGAGACAACACGTATCTCGCATCTCGCATCACATTTCGTTGTTATAGACCAGAGAGGAGAAGATCGCACACACGGGTTCTTAATATTTCCACATTTAATAATGTTTTTATGACTCAGTGTGTGTGAGAGTGTGTAACTGCAGGCGCTCTGCACTCAATCGGAATATTCCTGTATACAGGGTTTGGTTGTTTGTAAGTTTGCCTGAGTTGCTGTTCCTAAATACCTAGCCTACAGCTAAGCATCTGTTAGCACCCTCTGAGCACGCGCATATCTCTCCTTTCAGTGGATTTTCTGAATAAGGTGTTTACATGTAACAAATTCCCAATTAAAACAGGAATATTCCAGGGACGGGAATCAGAATTTGGGGAATCAGTATATTGTCTTAATCTGAATCGGATTGCAATCGGATTGTGGCGTTTACATATACGACTCAATACTAATTAAAATATCGCCAAATTCCGATTAATATCAGAATATTGAGCTGCATGTAAATATAGCCACTGGCTAACGAGAGGACTGGGCTTGTGCGGCGCACTGCGGCGTAGAGATGGAGGAGATGGAGTCGAAAAACCGCATCTAATCTCCACTGTTACAGCTAACAAACGCACTGTGTCACATAAGTAACTGCTGGAACGTGGTCAGGTTCGTCGGTTTAGTCGGGTTCAGGTAAAGCATAAACAACATGTTCAGCCAAAAGCATCTCATTAAGGGGTTGTGGTTAAGGGGTTTCTTACACTGGTTCAAGAAACATAACCTGCGAATAAGTGCAAATATTATTAGCGTGCATTAGCACGGCACATGATCAAGTGTAATTGAGTGAGATTTTCACTTTTACACTCTGTGACGGTTAGAAGGTTCATCACCAGGTTGTCACGATGCAGATACAGGCGCAAGTCTTAATAAAGTTCAGTGCTTTATTTAAAATAGCAAACAAAACAGAGACGTAGTCCAAGGGCAATGTCGCGATTCAGGCGATGAACAAATGACGTGAACTGGGGCAGGCAAGAGCAAGACGACGAGAAAAGCAGAAAGACGATCAGCAGCTTGGTGTAGACTGGTGCAGAAACACAGAGTGTGTACTTCACTTATATACTGTGAGTGTTTGTACATGTTTGTAGGCCGCACTGTCGTCTGGGAGTCGTAGGTTTGGGCAGGTTTTGGGTTTTAACCGTCTCTGAAGTGGCGCTGCTTCAGTGGAGCTACAGACTGAAATATCGCCCATGTGCAGTTTAGTTTATTAATTATTGTATTCTGTAGTGTTTCTAGCTAGAAACTATGAGAGAGCTGCTCAAATATTCACTTGTTTCTTTAACATGACAGTGTCACTGTGGTCTGGTGTAAACACCAGGATTTCCTGTTTTAATTATTATTTTTAAATATCCCATAAATCTCCTGTCTATGCCCAGAACTACATTATAAATAACGTTTAGTAAAAATCTCCTGCAACCTCAAGATTGAGAACCAATGGCATAAGGAATCTGAGCAAATTCCCAGCACTTAAATGGAGCAAATCATCGTAAAACAGCCTCGTTTTAACTCTAAGAACCTTTTAACACATTTAGAGGCAGGCTAGTTGCCAAATTAGCAATTAGCACTTAACAGATGATGATGACTGTGCCTCAGTAGCATCACTCTGAATGTAGAAGGAATGCAGCGAGAAGAAGCAGTGACGTTTCCACCAGTGCTACAGAGAAGTAGCTCAGATTCACAAAAATATCAAAGCTAACCAAGTTACATCTCATGCTTTTGCGTTACAGGATGTTTTTATTGTAAATTTAGTAAATGACGCATCAGTAATAGATTGTTTGGTTGATATTTTTGCTGCTACGTTCTTGCGCTTTCCTGGTGATGTTTTCAAGATTGATTTTTAACTTTCTTTCAAACTTTTTAAAATACTCCTTTCAGTTTTCTTACCATATTTAAAGGTCATTAACTGCATCATAAAATAGAAATGTCTACAAACAAAAAAGTCTGAATCTTAGTGGCTTAAATCTTACCTTCACCTCAGAATATCCGTATCCTTAATATGCAGATTTTTCCTAAAATATTTTAGGAATTCCTGTATTTTTCCAGGTTGGATCTAATAGCTGCATTTCCTGCACTTCTTTCTTTCTTTCTTTTTTTCTTTATTTTTTTAAAGAAACCCATCAATGATGTCCTTCTAGGGACTCTGTCACTTTAGTTTTTATCCTTTTCTACTTTGCATGTTGTACATAATAGTGTACGATGCTGATGAATTCTGGATTCTTATTCTAATGCGTTATCGTTTCCATAGCAACAGCTCATTCACGAATAATAAAAGGATGAAAGATTCATCAGTATGGTGAAGTTTTCTGTAAGCAGACATTTGTCTATTTAACATTTATGAAAGGATGTGTCCGGTGTTAATTCAGGGTTTACACTTTACACAGCTTTCTTTGCATAGCTCATGATTCTTTTCTTTCAGGAGACATATTTCATCACACTGTATACACTGTACACGTTTGATATTCCAGTAAAATGGGCGTAACTCTAATAAACCTCTCTATAAAACCATATGAGTCCAATTCAACACTATACCCACAATCACTGCTGATTATTTTACACTAACACGCCGTGTCGGTTTCTTCCACAGGGCCAAAGTGTTCCGCGGGAAAAAGCTGCAGGGAGATTATGAGGTTCGAGTGGAGCAGGTGAGTTTGGAATAAAGTGGCGTTTACCTTTTATTACTTCTGATTTATGATAAATATACTGTATGAATTACTTTCTATAATCTAGGCTGAGTTTCATGACATCAGTGTGGTGTCTCCCGCTAACGGGACCTGCAACGTGGCCATGCAAGTCCTCAGGAACGGGACCAAGGTGGTGAGGTGAGTCCACACGCGTACAGCTGCATTAATTTTTTATTTAATATATTATACTGTATCTGTCAAAGTCAGATTTTTTTTTGTTAAATTATATTTCTTAAATAGAATTACATAATGTAGAAGTTAAATAAAGTGTGTTCTCACTGAAAATTCTAAAACTACAATGATGCTCTAGTTAAAGTTTCACCAATTTTGTGGAAATTGTTATTTGCTTTACAACACACATTTTTTTCCATTTTTAAAATAAAATTTGAGTTTCGGATTTGTTTTATCTTTCCAAATCCCCTAATGTGGGATGATTTAAAAGTAAATGTGAAACTCAAATTTTATTTTATTATTTTTTAGTGATGCAAAAATAAAAACAAATGTAGAAGTAAAATAATAGAAGAAATAAGAATTTTTTTAAGTAATTAAAAAAAAAAACACTTAAACTTGCCTCTTAAGACATTTATGTGCCAAATGATATTTACTTTACTACTGATCACACCGGGATAAAACACAGCTCAGAGAGGAGGAAAAGACCTCGAGAATTAACGCTGTGTTCATGTGATACTGCTATATATAAATTATTTGTTGTTTAATAATTAAAAGATAAAGAGTGTAAATGGGATTTTCAGCTTTAGTGGGTCGGTTCCAACAGCTAAAGTAGGATTGTCCCAATTTTAAAAGAGGTGTAAATAAATATGAAAAAAATGTTCAGTGTCTCGTTGTATTGGTGTGAGTTTAGCTGAAACACAACGTGTGTGTGTGTGTGTGCGTGTGCGTGTATGTGTGTGTGTGTGCGCGTGTGTGTGTGTGTGTGTGTGCGTGTGTGTGTGTAGCCTGCAATCAGTCCACTGCCTGTCTGTCTGCTGCAGGATAATTGTGTTGCGCTAATGGCTGGAAGAATAAACCACATCACATCGCCCACACACACACACACACACACACACACACACACACACACACACAGAGAGAGCTGGTCTGGCATTATAAATAAGATGTAGGAGGTTGTACTGCAGAGACTGATATATTTCTGTCTCCAAACAATGTCACCTTTCACCTCACCTGTCAATCAAATCTTTATTATAATAAATAATCTAAATATCAGAGCGAATATTAAACACAAAAACACGTCAATTAGAAGTGACACACGTTACAGTGGATGTTGTTATGAAGTGCCCCAGTTGTTCTTTCTCCACGCCTTTTTAAAGACTATGAGTTCCACCGTGACATCTATAATTAAAGCTCCTTAGTAAATGGAGTTGTTCCAAGCAGTTTTAAACGTGTATTTCTACATCCTTTGTTTAAAAAAAAATCTTTTTTGGAATCCGGCAATACGCAATAATTACAGGCCAATCTCCAAACTCCCTTTTATTTCCAAGATTCTGGAGAGAGTTTTCTTTTCGCAGCTCTGCTCCTATGTAAATTCATTTAACGGTTTAGATACATTGCAGTCTGGCTTTAGATCTTTGCACAGCACAGAATCTGCATTGCTGAAGGTCACTAATTACATTTTGCTCTCCATACGATGTCTTAGTTTTATTAGATCTCAGTGCTGCGTTCGATACTATCAACCATTACATTCTCCCTAATCATCTCGAGTGTTTGGTTGGCATCCAGGGATCGGCCCTTCTGTGGTTTGCCTCCTATCTAAAAGACAGAAAGCTTTCTGTAAAGCTAGTGAATTTTTTTTCTACGCCGGCTCAGTTACTATGTGATGTCCCTCAAGGGTCGATTTTAGGACCTTTACTATTTTCCTTGTATGCACTTTCTCTGGGCTTTATGTTTCAGAAGTATGGCATGTTATACTGACGATTCTCAGTTTTATTTATTTTTCCATCTGAGATCTGTCCCTAAAGTTAAAAATTTTCTTTCTAGCAATGACCTGGACATTGTGATTCAAAGAGGGATGAAGTTTCCTCTGTATTAGCGTCTCTGAATTGGCTTCCCGTGAAATTCAGGGTTGATTTTAAAATTCTAATCTATGTCTGTGAGGAACTTTCTGGTCTCGTGCCCCAATATATCAGCGATCATCTTCCTTACTCCTCCACCAGAGCGCTCAGGTCTTCTGATCAGCTTCTTTTGAGAGTTCCTCGTTGTCGCTATAGAACTAAAGCCGACCGTCTCCTTTTCCATGTGAGGTCAGCTTCTTCATTAGCCACTTTTAAATCGTTTTGAAAATGTATTTTTATTCTTCAGCTTTTAAATACATCCTTTAATAGATTGAAATATGTAAATACTTGATGTTGTATTTAAAGGTATTTATTTATTCATTCATTCATTCTTCTTCTTCTTCTTCTCATTATTATTATTATTATTATTATTATTATTATATATTTACACATAATTGTTATTGTTTTTTTGTTTGATCGATCTGCAAAGCACTTTGGGTCAACTTCTGTTGTTTTTAAGTGTGCTGTACAAATAATGGTTGACTTGGGCCACGCCTCCTTTTTGAGACTGACAGACACAGAGGCCACGCCCCCTTTACTGGGGCAGACAGGTGCAGAGGCCACGCCCCTTCACTGATACTGAGATACAGAGGCCACACCCCCCTTCACTGATACTGAGATACAGAGGCCACACCCCCTTTCACTGATACTGAGACACAGAGGCCACGCCTCCTTCACTGATACTGAGATACAGAGGCCACGCCTCCTTCACTGATACTGAGACACAGAGGCCACGCCTCCTTCACTGATACTGAGACACAGAGGCCACGCCTCCTTCACTGGGATTAAAGCACAGAGGCCACACCTCTTTCTCTGGGACTGACAGGCACCAAAATTTCTGTGAATGTTTTGTTTTAAATGTCTACGTTTCTCCTCAGGTCTTTCAAGCCCGACTTTGTCCTCATTCGCCAGCACGCCTTCAGCATGACGGAGAATTCTGATTTCCGGAACCTGATCATCGGTCTGCAGTACGCAGGAGTCTCCAGCATCAACTCTCTCCAGTCCATCTACAACATGTGTGATAAACCGTGGGCGGTGAGTCGCTTTACGAAATCGTACAGATATCACTAATATGGTGGAGTTTCCTGTAAGGAGAAATCTGATTTCGTAACATCTATGGAAGGAGTCTCCAGTGTCAGTGTCTCTGCTGCTTATGCTGCATCACAGGGCCACATAACACACGCAGAGTAAAGCGCTATCTGCCCTCTTCCACATACATGAACTTACTAGATGCCCATGATTTTACTCTCCTTGACTTCTGGCTACGGCTGTGGCACTGTTATGATTTAAACTCATATATTCTCCAGACGATAGCGTGAACACACGACAACCTGTCACTTCATATTAATTCCCGATTCCAAAATAAAGCTGTTCAATCAGGACAAAAGTAATGGCACCCTCTAAAAGGAGGAGGAGGAGCCTCTGGTAGCCGACATGCTGCAGTGGCTGAGCTGCATTGATGGAAGATTTACTGTGCTTAGGAGGCACTCTTTCACCATTTAGTCACCATTTTGTCATTTTCATTTTCTCTTTGACTTTTATATAGTTCTCTGGGCTTTTATCAGCATAGACCACTGAGAACCAACATAATCGAAGTTACTGAAATGTCTGTAAGTCTGGCAGGAATTTTCAGTTCAGAAACATTTACGCACAACTTTATTAAAATATAAATAGAAGTAATAAAAGCCTAATAATTTTATTTTAGTTTATTTTTGAACAGAAGGGGCATGCTGATGCAGAGTTAATGAGAATAATGACAGTGTAATAATCTGGGTTTTATTTGCGGTCCGCAGTTTGCTCAGCTGATCAGCACACACAGGAAACTGGGAGCTGAGAAATTTCCGCTGATCGAACAAACCTACTACGCAAACTACAAAGAGATGGTGAGAGGATTATTTCTTTTTTTCTTTCTTTCTTTCTTTCTTTATTTATTTATTTATAGATTTTCTTATAGACACCTCCAGAAGTCACAGTGACACCAAAGTAAAAAAAAAATAAAGACATTAAAAATGAGCAAGAGCTGCAGTAAGACTCACTCTGTTGTTATAAACCATATAAACCTACAGAAAGTCATGCGTTTATTTCGATATTCTTTAGGTAACCATGCCAACCTTCCCCGTGGTGGTGAAAATTGGACACGCCCACTCCGGTGTGGGTAAGGTATGTGTCAGCTCAACCTCCAAAATATATACACTCTGAGAACATGTAGAACCTTTAAGGGTTCTTTGGTTGTTTCTCAGAGGAAAAGCCTTAACGCTTCTACGGAGAAGCCTACAAGAAAATGTTCCAAGTAGAACCGTTTTAGGAGGATAACAACCCAAAGTTATCCAATGAACCCTTAAAACACACACGCTTAGGAAACAAGGGTTCTTTAACGGTTCTTTAAGGGTTTCGTTAAGGGTTCGTTGAGGGTTCGTTGAGGGTTCGTTAAGGGTTCTTTAAGGGTTTCATTAAGGGTTAGTTAAGGGTTTGTTAATGGTTCTTTAAGGGTTCGTTAAGGGTTCTTTAAGGGTTCTTTAAGGGTTTCGTTAAGGGTTCGTTAAGGGTTTCTTTAAGGGTTCTTTAAGGGTTCGTTAAGGGTTCTTTAAGGGTTTCGTTAAGGGTTCGTTAAGGGTTCGTTAAGGGTTTCTTTAAGGGTTCTTTAAGGGTTCTTT
>JAKKZJ010000016.1:495787-509116 GCA_033441845.1 Pangasius mekongensis
AGCATAGTGTAGTAATCTAAAGTTCAGATGATGTTCATTAAGGGTTAAAGGTGAACACGTTCTCCAAAGAACAAACCGAAGAACGCTTAACGGTGCCAGATAGAAAGAATTCACAGATGTCTAGTTAATCTGTTCTTTTGTACAAATGTATTGGCACCCTTCTACCCCTTGGTGTTATGTTGTTCTCTTTCCACCGATGGACAGAGTAAAGTGTGGATCCCATCCACTGACGTATACAGACGTATAAAAGTTCTTATTTTTGCTGCATGAACTTGTCAGAGGTTGAGTGATGGGTTTTCAGTGAACTGTGTAAATAATAATTTTTTTAAAAATATGCCAAGAATCCTAGGATTGGTTGCAAACACAGTTTATCTTAAATTTGAGAGGACAATCCAAAAAACACATTTTTATGGTTTATTCAGAACGGAATCAGGAGAAAAAAGAAATTTCAACGTACGCCTTATTCCCCAAGAGATAAAGCGTGCTTGTTAATAAGTGTGAAAGCATCAATAGCGCCCCCTAGTGACCCAGGGTGCACAGACTCCGAGAGCTTCACTACATGGACCGTAGCTTCATGTTTATTGACGATAGATCAGCGTTAACTGTCAAATGCGTGCTGAAAGCTGATTGGCTGATAAATTTTAACATTTTTTAAAGTAATTCTGTCTTCAAAGACTTATTAAACTCCACTTACAGATTAGAAGAAAGATGCAGTAAACCAAATTTCGACACAATCAGACTTACTGACCCAGAGATTTTTTTTGTACTTAGCTCCGCCCCATATGGTTGACCACGCCCCCGAACTTATAAAAATAAATCTAAATCTACTGTATTTCTATAACCGGATTTCTGTACAGATACTCTGTGATAATGTCTACTGTTAAAACTCTATATAAATAGAATTGAATCGATAATATAAATAAAGTTAATTAATTATTCTCATTAAGTGATTTTACAAATCCCCTTTTTAATTTTAGAATTTTTTAGAAATATATTTCTTTAAATAGTCAGAATTATTCAAACTTAAATTTTAGCTGAGAGATAAATAATAATCAGTGATTTGGTTTCCGAAGGTTTGGCAATATCGAAGTAATCAATACAACAAGGCAATAAAATGTTCAATAAAACTGAATTTATTGAAATGCAGAGAAATGCCGTTAACTACCCAGCACATTTTAGCGCGTGAGGTCATGTTTAATGTTGAAAAGTGTATTTCTGGAGTAGTTTTAACGGCTCAGTGTGTTGATAAAGCTCAGAGGCCGGTGTGTTTTGGTGTTTTATGTAAAACACTCTGGTTAAACTTCCACTCTTCACTTTCTGGAGCAACGACTGAGGCTGTGGGCTGAGAATGAATACGGTAAATATTCTACATTACTCTAAAAGTATATTAATTTATGAATAATATTTATAACTAGGCATATAATTTTGGGTCATTACATCTCAAGTGGTCCAAGCAACAGTTGCTTGACTGTGTTAATTTTTCTCATTTATTTTATTTATTTATTTATTTTAGTGATTACCTCTATGGCTTGAAATTGCAAAACCACCAGTTTTTTTTTTATTCACTTGGTTTAACCACGACGGCCGTCTTTGTGTCATGGTTTTGGTTATACAGCTGTTTACAGTTTGGTTATACAGCTGTTTACAGTTTGGTTATACAGCTGTTTATCTCGGCTCAGGATGGTCTTAGCTCCATGGAGCAAAAAACTGGAACACGTCTCTGGAACATGTTACAAGGAATATGAACATATATAAACCTTTATAAACATTCTTTTCCTTAGACCTAGAACTTAAGTCCTAATGTAATGCTCATGATTGCTCACAGTTCCACTATTAGGGTCAAGTTCGAGTCTCAGTCTTAAGTTTTCAGGGGGACGTGGGTAAAGATAGTGCGCATGCAGAACATTTTAGGTTTGAGAAAGTGCAATTTTTTAAAAATTGCCCTCACTTTCGGGTTGAATACCTCTGCTGTGGGACCAGATACGAACCTGAAATTTTCCCAGAAATAAGTCGTGTAGAGCAGCATCCTGCTGTAAACATGCTGAGTTTGAGACTCCACTGCTTACAGAGCTAGAGCTCGTAGAAATCTGCCTACTTTATTCATGCATTCTGGGAAATGAACAGATGTAATATAAGCATAATAAATAATACAAATAAACAGTATTTTGCAGTAATTATGTTTATGATTGATGTACAATAGCTTATGCTTGTCAGTGAGGTCTAAAATGTTACTACATTTGATATTGGAACCAGTGAAGCGTGATCTATCACAGGGTTTAGCGCCAACCTCCAGACTCACCTGCTGGTAATTTACTAGTCATCCTGAAGACTCTGGTTAGTTTGTTCAGGTGAGTTTGTTTAGTGCTGGAGCTAAACTCTGCAGGAAAGTGGACCTCAAGGGCCAGATCTGAAGATCCCTGATCTATCAGGTTGGTGCAGGTGTACAGTTGGTAAATTCATAGTCCTCACTCTGCTCCATACGTGTTTCTTTTTCCATCACAAACAGTGACGTCCAGGGACAAGTTTTAGAGGATAGTTTTTTCTTTTGATATGGGCTCTAATCGAATTTCTCATAATTCCTTTGTAACAGGTTTTTTTTTTGTGATAGTCCAAGGGATTACAACATCTGTTCTCAAATAGGTGATGATATTTCGAAAGAAATTTCTTTTCATGCTTCTTACAAGCTGATGTGACGTCACATCCTACCCTTGACCACAGCGACTCCTTTTCTTCTGAGCTGTAATCACTTACTGCTTTTATCACAGGAGAAACAACACCACACTCTGTTTATGGCGCTGTTCATTTGTAAAACACCCAACTGAACACTGTAACTCTATATTTAGATAGAATCTATTTTTATTCACCGCATACCAACTGTACACCGGTACCAGCATGACAGACCAGAAGCTGCTGCTCTCCATCAACACGGCGTTTCCGCCCACAGACCTGTCGCTCACTCAGTGTTTTTTGTTTTTCGCACCATTCTGTGTAAACTCTAGAGACTGTTGTGTGTGAAAATCTCAGGAGATCAGCAGTTTCTGAAAAACTCACACCAGACCATCTGGGACCAACAACCACGCCACGGTTAAAGTCCCAGAGATCAGACTTTCTCTTCATTCTGATGTTTGATGTGAACTGAAGCTCTGGACCTGCATCTGTGTGATTTTATTCATCGTGCTGCTGCCACATGATCAGCTGATTAGATAACTGCTTGAACATGCAGATGGACAGGTGTTCCTAATAAAGTGGACGGTGAGTGTATAACAAAAAAAAGAAAGATGTGTTTTAATCTATTTATCAACATGAGACTCCATTGTGTTTACTGCGGGCCACTGAGCCTCATTTCTGCTTAATAACATTTGATTAGTTTAGTTAATTTCTCTGTTTCTGTGGTTATAAAGTACATTATATTGATTAGTTATCCGGGATATTGTATTAGTTATTAAATACATTTTTAGAGAATTTCTGCAATTTAATACAAGTAAGGTGAAATAAACAAGCTTGGGTGCTAGAAACAAACAAACAATCAAACAAACTAATAAATAAAAACATGAAGAACGTGCTTTATTCCTGCGTCATGAGAAGTGCAGAATAGAATTTTAGAATTCTGACGTCACAGAGACGCCACAGCGTTGTTCATCAGCGCCGCTGAAGGTCTCCGCGCTTCTCCTTCGGGAACGACATCACTCAGGTGTGTTAAAACTGACAGGTGTGTAAACTCCGTAAACGCACTGAGCACACCGCAGGTTAGAAATACGTGCAGAAGACGAGTGTATGACTGTGTGCACAGCTCAGTACTAATATTTCACTAGAGAACGTTTCGGTTATCGGCCCGATGCCAAAAAAAACAAAATGGTGGATATCAGATCCTGTAACAAACCGGAACTGTATTTTGAAAAAGAAATTTTAATATGTAAAGAAACCTGACTGGGTTTTCTTTTCTTAGGATTAGTTTTGTTATATTTATACTTTACACTTTATTATATTTATTAAATATGAAAGGGTTTAACGGTGAAATGCTTCAGTTTAAAAAAACACACATTTTAAAGCTTAGTAGTTTTTAAAGATAATATCGGATGGATATCGTTATCAGCTGATACTCAAGGCTTCAGTATCAGAAAAGAAAAAGTGGTATTGTGCCATCGCTAGTTTGAACTATTTCCTAAACTCTAAAACCGTCAAACATTTAACTTTATTACTCCTACATTATTTACTGTTTCCTGGAATGAATTGTTGGTGAATAAATCAGGTGTGACTGCAGTTTAACGGCGCTTAGTTATTTTATAACATGTAGTTATTCACATTTATTTATATTTGCTCTCAACACTATTCCAGAGTTTAGTGGTGATGTGAGAAAAATCTCCCGCTGTCTGAGCCGTGATTAACGCTGGTTACTGACAGTAAACCTGCATCAGCTGAACCAAGAGCTCGACATGGGTTACACCGTCTCAGAAGATCAGTCACAGTCACACCCATGGCCAAACTGTAGAGACGGATATGAAAATAAGATAAACCGCTGCTGTTCCGTAGATTTGCAAAAGCTTAGTGAAGAAAATGTCTGTTCCTGCTGTGAAAAACTGCACTGAGGTTTTTACACCTCAACCTGAAGAAGGACCTGATGGGCAGAACGTACCGTTTCTTGGCCCTCTGATGGGGTGAGACGCTCTTTCTCCTCTCACACGTTACATATTTCAGCACTGATGTCCTCATCAGGTGGTTAAAGTGTGTGTGTGTGTGTGTGTGTGTGTGTGTGTGTGTGTGCAGTAATCTATAAAAACCAGTTGTTCCTACGTCTGTTGCAGTGATAAGATGCAGAAGGACGAGCTGATCGGGTTTATCCAGGAGAAATGTCAGGAGTGTTTGCTACACCTGGATGATCCTGATCAACACAAATCCTATTTCTTCTGGATGATTATGGAACACTTCTGTAATAGGAATGGAGTAAGTGCTGGAGTTCATTATGTGCTATTTAAGGATGATGATTAACAAAATCCAGTGATGCTGTGAATTTTATAAAGTGCATAAATGAATAAATGTCTGTATGATAGACGTGCTAGTTAAAGATAGTTTTCCTTAGATAGAGACAATGTCTTTAACAGCATCTTGTCTCCCAGTTGTACTCTTTTCCACAGTGTCTCCCTTATCAAAGCTAATTGGGACTAACTTAATAATCAAAAAATTCGATACGAATATTAAATCAAATAAGGAATCAGTATTTAATCTCCCACGTTCCGATTTATTTCCGTATCTACAAGTGAGACATTATGTTCAAACGGTCATCTCACAATTTATGAACAAGCCAAAGACTAATACATTTGAGGAATGTTTCTTGTTAAATCCAAGCTCTAGACGTTTGGTTTCACGCTGTGTTAATGCTTTAAAATTGCCTGTGAGCACAAACTCTATGAAAGCAGCCTGGACTAAGGACTTCGATGAAGAAGAGTGTGATGAAACTTGGAATGAAAGTCTTAGTAAGATTCACGGCTGCTCAATAAAAGCGAGACAGGCTGACTCAGCGTAAAGTGGTACAGATTGTATTACTCCAAAACTAAACTGAGTAAAATATACAATTCTGTTTCTCCGGTCTGTGACGGATGTAAGACAAAAGACGGCTCCTTGTCGCACATGTTTTGGTTTTGGACCGCTATATTTGACTTTTTTTTTTTTTTTAAAGTCTTTCAAAAGGAGGTTAAATGGCTTAAATGGAGTAAGTGATGGAGTTCACAATATCCAGTGATGCTGTGAATTTAAAAAAAGTGCATAAATGAATAAATATCTGTACAGTAGACGTGCTAGTTAAAGATATTTTTCTTTTACAGAGAGTGATGATGGCTGAAATAGCCGCGCTTCTCTTCAAGGGCTACGGCTGTGTGAGGAGAAAGGTGAAGGTTTCAGCATCACCTTCTGTCTGTACTGTGTGTGCTGTTTTGGTCAGTATCATGTGGAGTAACGTGACGCTTTCTGCTCCAGCTCGGCTGTGTTAAGAACCAGGAGGACTGGTGTCTTCCTCTGGCGTGTCTTTTATGCTCCACTGCTGCAGGAGATGAACACAGAAAAGCCGTTATTAAAATGGGAGACGATTTCGGTACAGATGCTCTCCACAGTAACAGGAAGTTTTCTGGAATTAACATGTATTTACACTCATGGTCCACTTTATTAGGAACAACTGAACATCCATGCATCAGCCAATCGCGTGGTAGCGACAGCACAACGTTTAAAATCATGAAGGTCACGAGCTTCAGTTAATGTTCACATCGAACGTCAGAATGGGGAAAGAATCTCAGTGACTTTGACTGTTGCTTGGTTGTTGGATAACTGCATGAATGAGCTGGTGTTCCTAATAAAGTGGACTGGTTTATGGACCCTGGTCCTCACAAGCTTGTTTGGTTTTTCATCTTCAGGCTCCAGAGGATGGATTTATGCAGCACATATCTGCTACGTGGTGGCGCACTTGGAGCTGGGATCACGCAGACGATTTCAACTGATTGGATGTGAATGGTGTGTGTGTGTGTGTGTGTGTGTGTGTGTGTGTGTGTGTTTATTTTCCTAACTTGATATGTTTTCCTCTTTGTACCAGGGTTCTTAACTATCAATCGGTCCTGAAGGAAGAGATGGAGAGAACCGAGGTCTACGAGTACGTGGCGTCTCTGACCTCAGGGATCGGCCAGCCACGCTTCCAGGTTCGAATCTCTCTTCTTCTTTCTCTCTTTTTCTTCTTTCTCTCTTTTTCATGTCAAATTCAACGAAGAACCGCTGCACTGAGAATGAACAGTTCTCTATCTCTTTTAGGAGTTCAAGTACCTTTACGCCTGCAATCTAGCGAAGGCTGGACTTTCTGCTCAGGCGCTTGATTACTGTGAGAGCATCGCTAGAACCATCTTCAGATTCCCTCGGCTCATCAGCAGCTACTTTATAGAACGGGTTATAATGGTAACTAAGAGGATGTGTATTTGTGAAATGGCTCCTAGGTTTCAAATGCAAAGTCTTCATCGGTGCTTTACTTTCCCTGTCTGTCTCGTAGCTCTGTAAAGAGCTGCTTCGAGGGAAAGAAGAAGAAGAAGAAGAAGCCGAGTGGCTGCTTAAACTTTGCCGGCTGCACAGAGCTTTCAGTGCACCTAGTTCCAGCTTTTCTGTTGACTCGTGTAGTTATGAGTCTCAGGAGTTCCAAGGTACGTACAGTGCTGTGTAGCTAGCGAACCCATAACTCAGCAAAATTAGCTATGGAGAGAGAGAGAGAGAGAGAGAGAGAGAGAGAGAGAGAGAGAGATTGTAAACCAAGTTCATGATGACAATGTGAGCACAAAAATAAACTGAAATCTAATAAAAGATGAGTGTTTTCAGATAAATACATTAGATTTGTCAGCACAGGTCAGTCAGCTCTTCATCATTTTAAAGAAAGTGGGTTGAAAAAAAAAAGTGTAATAATCTAGATTTCCATATTTGCACCACAGACAGGTTTATTATAAAGTTAAAAGCTAGCGCAGCTTTACATACCTACAGCCAAGTGTGAGTCTTTGGGTAAGAGACAGAAATGATCGGAGCTTAGACAAGTTCCATATGCAGAGTGTGTAAGCTGTAAATACTGTATATTTCTCTTACAGAGACAGAAACTGGATTATTACAAAATACACTTACATTTAACTTATTTCCTGATACTCACTCAATTTAATTTGATTTCATTTTTCTTTATCATCATCAAAAAGCACACGTCTCATTCATTACTGTGTACTGCAAGAGGTGACAAGAACATGAGGCTCTTTCAGTCTTATTTCTGTGTGTGTGTGTGTGTGTGTGTGTGTGTGTGTGTGTGTGTGTGTGTGTGTGTGTGTGTGTGTGTGTGTGTGTGTAAAACAGAGGAGTTGGATTCACGGTACACTGTGGGAGAGCTGCTGGGGAAAGGAAGTTTCGGCACTGTGTACGCTGGAGTGCGTAAGGCAGATGGGAAACAGGTAAAAATTCTGCACATGTAGAGTTAATTAGCACTAATCAGCTCAGGAATTGTAATTATATATATAAAATTATATGTTTTTCCCTGAGATACAATCAGGAGGATTCATCATCTTTACCCAGTCTGGAGGTTTCTGGAGATTTCATTCACAAACGATCTTTTTTTAGACAAATTGCTACGGTGCATGAATCACTGATGTGAACTGATTTGAATACAACAGCGAGTGAGAAAAAAATGCTGTTACAGGTGAAAATGAAAAGGTTGCAGCATGTGTTTTTCTGGGATACTTTCAGAATTTACTGTTGCGACCATCAAAATAAACAAGAAAATGAAAAATAATTGTCTTAAATTTATATTGATGCAGATGATAAATACTTGGCAATTTAAGAACAGACAGAACAAAGGAAGTTTAAACAAAGAATTAAAAAAAATAAAAAGGCCAAATAGGCCATTTTAGCTGTGGATCTTTCTAGTGAATGTGTATAAGAAAAGTCTGGAGCGAGAAATGAAGCAATCATGTAAAATAAGCCACTTGCTGTGATTAATGTGTGATTATGTGATTAATGATGTTTTAATGCACAGGAATGTTTCCATTTGCTGAGACCTAAGATGTGGCTGTGGAATTACACTATATATAATATATAATAAATAATTATAGACTAAGTATATAATTAGTAAAATGATGGCTTGTTGCTTGTTGATTAATTCTGTTTTGTCCATGTGAACAGGTTGCCATGAAATATGTTGCCAAAGCGCCTGAAGACTCCTTCGTAAGTCAACTTACTTTACTTCTGAGAATCTGCAGAGAAGCAATAAGGTGTGAATCACTGTCATGTTATCGAGCAGCTCTACACCAAAATGATGCATCCATTTACTCGTTCCTGCTAACATCATCACAAAAAAACTCTCCTCTTATCTCATCATATCTCAGATTCAGATTTTATTCCCGATCATTCATATAGATATCAGAGGAAGACTGTTGATCTAGAGTCAGTACCAGTCCAAACCTTCTCCGTTGTGCCCTCTCTACTTGAGACATATTCACTCCAAGCCCATGCTAACCATGTCTGTTTGCAATTTTAGCCCGGAGCGAAGCCTCTGGAGGTGTTGTTAATGGAGATGGTGTCCAAGCCGCCTCGCTGTGAGAACGTGGTGGAGTTCCTGGAATGGTTCAATGTGTCCACTTCTTTCGTCTTGGTGCTGGAGAGACCCATCCCCTGCATGGACCTCCAGAAATTCTGTGAATGTAACAAAAATGGTCAGTTGTCTGAACGTCTGGCTCAAGTGATCATGCGGCAGGTGGTTCGAGCTGTTCGTCACTGTTATGACCGCAGAGTTCTTCACGGCGACATCCGTTCTGAGAATATTCTGATCAATACGGACACGCTGGAGGTGAAACTGATTGACTTTGGCTGTGGCGAGCTGCTTTCAGACAGCTTCTACACCAGCTATGCAGGTCAGTTCAGAGGAGATATGGGATATAGTCAAAGACAGTGCAGTGGAGAACCAGTTTTTGCGATGTGGCTGATGGTTGCAGCTCTTTTTTCTTCTGCTTTCTATTTAGGACATTCTTCTTACATCTGGAGTCTGGGTGTACTCTTGGTTGAGATGATCTGTGGAGACATTTGCTTTCACTATGTAGATCATGTAATTGAGATGTGTTCACAGGTCGTTTCTGGAGGTGAGGAAATCATTTGCATTTCCGAATTTTAGACCTTTAAAATAAAGCTGAAAAACGTCACTGACTTTAAACATGATTCATTTTTGTTTGTGACTTTTAATTTCTATCTCAACTGCTCACACAGAGTGCTGCCATCTGATATCGTGGTGCCTGAAAAACCCTGAAAATCGGCCAACGTTTGATGAAATCCTGAGCCACAGGTGGTTTACGGAGGAACTTCAGGACACGGTTCAGGTGAGAGAGTTAGAATAGAATAGACTTACAGCAGTTACACTTAGCTAAGACATGTTATAATAGTCTAGAGTACAGAGATTGTACCGGATCAGCATTGAGTTCTCTAACAGAGATTTCTGTACTTATGGAATTATATTAAGGATGCGTCATTATGTCAAAGAATAAAAATGTGAAATGAGGAAATACTGATTTCCAGGTTTCCAGTCTACTTTAATATCTAACTGTATGTTTTATTTGTTTGTTTGTTTGTTTGTTTTTTTGCAGGCTCCCTGACTTGGATCTGGTAACACCTTCATAACAAAAAAGAAAATCCAAAAATAGTGCTTGATCACACCCCAGACCCACCCCCACACACTCCCACCGCCCGACTCCATCCAACCTTCTCGCGTACTCCAGCTGATTTTCGGAAGCTGTTGCTCTGCCCACTTCACACTTTAAAACCCCCCAGAATGCCTCGTTGGCATCAGTACAAGGCCTCAGTGCTCCACTGTTGAAGCACAAAGTCATGCTGTAGCAGATATTGATGCTGCTGTGTGATTGAGTGTTTTTCAGGAAACACCAATTGCACTTCACTCCTGCGACTGTGAGGAGGAAACAGATGTTTGCTGCTGGGGATGTCATCTAGCCTGATGGAAGACCATTGGACCGTGTCTTTATTTTTGGCAGCAGCAGAATTGTTTGGTATCAGAGACACCGCAGGTCCTGTTTGACTTTACAGCATACAGCTGTGGAAGGGTAAACATTTATGTAAAGATGAAATTAATAAATTAAAAATTTATATCCTGACTTTATATATTTCTGTAAAGCTGCTTTGTGACAATATCTATTGTTAAATGCTCTATACAAATAAAATTGAATTGAAATAAACTGACAGTTTCATCTGTGTTTTGAGCTTGAGCGATTTCAGACATGGAATGGGGTAGGTCCGTTTGGTGGTGGTGGTGGGTGACATTCAAGCAAGGTGCAGTGCCCACCGAAAGAGGTTCGAAGGCCCTCAACAAGGCAACCGGACCCATGTTGAGACAGCCCTTTCTGTAGTGCACTTTGAATTTAAACTGTTGCAGCCGCAGGGTCCACCTTGTCAGGCGAGAGGAGGGCTTTGGGCAAATGAATGCCCAGGCAAGCGCCACATAGTCAGTAAAGACCTTGAGCTCTATTCCTTCTAAGAAATGTTTCCACTTCTCTACTGCCCAAACCACTGCCAGACAGTCCTTCTCTGAGGTAGAGCAGCTCAGCTCAGCGCAGCCCCTCTTAATGTCCTTGGTACTATGTTATTACTTTCTCTCCCTCTTCAGACTGCTGGGTCAATATGGCTCCTAGGCCAAGCTCACCATCTCTGTGTGGACCTGGAAAGGCAGGGATGTGTGAGCACAGACTTCAATGCTTCAAAGCCAGCTTGACGCTCTGGTGACCACTCCCA
This sequence comes from Pangasius mekongensis, assembly GCA_033441845.1. Classification (NCBI taxonomy): domain Eukaryota; kingdom Metazoa; phylum Chordata; class Actinopteri; order Siluriformes; family Pangasiidae; genus Pangasius; species Pangasius mekongensis. The sequence goes on from JAKKZJ010000016.1 coordinate 507,071, forward strand.
TTTGACCTCTTTCTTCTTCAGGCAGTTCAATGTTGTGGCCAGGTCAGCAAACCCTGGAATGAACTTTTGGTACCACTCCGCTTAACCCAGTTAGTGCTTGGGAGACTTCAGGTCAGTTGGCACAGGGTAGTCCGCCACCACTTGGGTTTCAGCAGCGTCTGCTTCCGCCTCCCCATCCGGAGATGATATGGCCTAGAAACTTCAGCTGCTGCTTGAAGAAGTGACACTTTTCCATATTGAGTGTCAGATTGGCTTGCGTGAGTCTCTGCAACACTGCACTGATGTCCTTTATGTGCTGCTCACAGACCTTAGAATATATGATTACATCATCAATCTAAATGAAGCAGATCCTTCCCCTTAGCCCAGTCACTACTCACTCCATCAGATGTTGGAAGGTTGCAGCGGCATTGCGTAATACATACGGCATTTATTTTTCTTAAATTGCAATAGGACCTTGGTGGTGATAAAGGCTGTCTTTTGTTTGCGTTCTTCCTCCATCTTCACCTGCCAGTATCCGGACTGCAAATCCAAGGTTGTGAACCAGGAGGTGCCTTTCAAAGATTCAAGGATGTCATGAAGTATGGGCATTGAATAAGCATCTGGAATGGTCTTGCTGTTCACCCTCCTGTAGTCTACACAAAACCAGTAGGATCTGTCCGGTTTAGGCACTAAGACCACAGGTGAGGGCCATGGTTATAAGGAGGGCTCCATGATGTCATCCTTTAGCATTTTGTCAACATGTTCTTCTGCTATGGCTTTCTTAAATGGTGACACTCTGTATGCTCTGCTTTTTACCTGTACGTTTTCCAGGGTGGAAATTCAGTAACTCACCATGGTGGTCCGTCACAACATGTTGGAGGTGATGAAAGGCCAAGCCTCCATCAGCTTCCTCAACTCCTGTTGATTGTTGGAGTCCCACTTATAAGCAGACTTGTCGCTGGATGCAGACTGGCATGGTAGTACTGGTTCTGGTGGTAATGTATAATACAGAGTCACTGCTGAATCCAGCCAATGATGTTTGGGTTTAGGAGGGTCTAGCATCCACTGGTGGTGAAGGAATGGATGGTAATCCTTGTCCTGAACACACCCCGTACTGGTTGTTAGACACATCAAGAATGGCTGCTGTCTTTGTGATGAAGTCTAACCCCATGATAACAGGAAAGGTCAGGTGGGCGTCATCCATGATGTAAGTGTCTAATGTCCAGATGGAACCGTGCCATTCATATGGGATAGGTCTCTTGTCTCTGGAGCGATCCACGAATTTTTGCTAGAGGTGTGGGTCAGTGTTGGTCATATCCTCTTCCAGTCTCCACAGACTCTGCTGCATCAGGGTATAAGTTCTGCCTGTGTCCAGGATTGCTTTCACTTCCTTCCCACCAACCGTCAGAGGTATCTGAAGTAGGGAGGTTGTAATGAGTCTGGAGTCGTGAGACAGTGTGACGGACACCCTGGCAAGATCTTTGGGACCTCAGCTTCCAGGTGGTGTCTTGCTACTCTTTTCTTTGGAGTTCTGCAAACCAAGCTTCTGCCAATAGTCCTTTGCTCCCATACAATCCTTTTCTACCGTGGAGGTCCACCTTGTCCAGCCGTTCCACTGTCCTCACTGTTCCTCTTAGGCAGCCAGCAGCCCTGGGATTGATGATATTAAGGATGCGGCCTACCAGTTCCTCTTCCATGATGTCTACCATCCATTTCAAGCAGATAGTACAGTAATCGTAGGCTATATCTCTCAGCTTCTGCCCCCACTGTTGTACCAACATCCTGAGCTTGTCCAATACCTCTGCTAAGTAGTCATTAGGTATGAAAGCAGTCATGAAGACTTCCAGTCATGTACTTTAGATTTCTCTGCTTTCCACCAACTCAGAACAGGTCTTTTCAACAACATGCTCACGGTTCCCATGAGTTCAATGTTTGTTTGTTATAGGGGTCAAATGTCAAGGAATTTCTCACACTGATACAGGAGCTTTCAGGAAGAAGAAGAAGAAGAAGAAATTTATTTGTATAGCGCTTTTTACAATGTCATTGTCTCAAAGCAGCTTTACACAA
>JAKKZJ010000016.1:521818-524318 GCA_033441845.1 Pangasius mekongensis
ACCCCTCATTAACCCCGCCCCAATCCATACCCCTCATTAACCCCGCCCCAATCCAAACCCCTCATTAACCCCGCCCCAATCCAAACCCCTCATTAACCCCGCCCCAATCCATACCCCTCATTAACCCCGCCCCAATCCAAACCCCTCATTAACCCCGCCCCTATTCCAACACAACCCACTTTAACCCCACACCCTCAGCCCATCCCTAACCCCCCCAACCACGTCCTCATCCAACCACTAGCTATAGAGCCGAACCTGATCTCTGTTAGCGATGTGTGAATACGGAAGCTCTCCGGTCATCAGCTCGTACAGAACGATGCCGTAGGAATAAACGTCGGATTGGAAACTGTACGGATTGTTGTCCTGCATCCGGATCACCTCGGGAGCCTGACGAGGAAAACCACAGACGGGAGAAAGATCATACTGTCACCGTATAATGAGTTTAATTTACACTTCCATCCTGCGAACACGACCTGCGTCCCAAACTGTCCTGTTTCGTCTTTATTTGTGGATGAAACTCACCATCCACAGTATGGATCCTGACGGGTGTTCGACCTGGTGAGAGCCGCTCCACCTGGCCTTCACCGTGGCCAGACCGAAATCCCCGATCTTCACCGTCAGGCCTTCATGCAGGAAAATGTCTGTGTTCCGGTTAAAGCTGCTGTTTTTTTATAGCCAAAATATTTTACTTCCATTCTTACACACCTGTTATAAATAAATTGACACTATTGACACTATTTCTTGGGTTTTTTTGTATGTAATGTTTTCTGGGCTAAAATGTATAATTATTTCTTGTTTTTATTTATATTTAATATGCAACTTTTTAATGTTTTCTGAACTAAAACTTATTATTGCAATAACTATAATATTTATAATTATTATTTCTTGTTTTTATTTGTATGTAACATTTAACTTCGATGTTTTTGAGCTAAACGTACTACTTTATCATATCGATAATTTCATGGTAACTTTACCATTTTTAACTACATTTTATTTTCTGAAATATATGCAAAATATTTTTATTGGAATTTAACGATTATTTAAAAAAAAGTTATTTGCATACATTTTTTAAAACAATCTTATATATTCTGCTTTTAAACAGCCTTCCTGGATTTTTTTTTCTATTGCATTTTACACAATGTATACAAAATATTTTTTTCTATATTTAATATTTTATTTAAATTAGCCTTTTTTTTAATAAAAAAAAAAAGATGCAATTTAATGAATTAAAGGTGTTATATCAGTAAGGTTATTATTATTATTATTATTATTAAAAAAAAAAAAACAGAAAACAAAAGCAAATTAATTAAAGAAATCAGATAAGAATTCGGTTCTTCTAATGTTTCTCGAGAAACCCTTTTCTTTTTCCCTTCGAAATGTAAACACTGAGGAAATACAGCGAGGAAGTTGTGTTTATGCCAAAAATTAAATCCGTATGAGTAAGTAAGCAAGTAAATAAATAAATTAATAAATAAATAAACTTTTGAGGAGGATACTGTTGGACTTCATGTCTCGGTGGATGATGTTCTTTGCGTGCAAGTAGCTGAAATGAAAAGGACAGAAGCGTCACATCTCCACTCGAGTTCATCTCACACACCAGTAAAAAAACGAAGCTGAGATGAGTTCGGTTTCAGCTTCAAGCCTGCTTCTGCAGGTCTGAGTGACGGTTCTGCTCCTGACACTCACTCCATGCCCTGAGCCGTCTGCCTCGCGATGTCGATCAGCTGCAACATCTGGTATTTGGTCTCCAGCACGTGGAGGTGTTTGTACAGACTGCTGCCCTCGCACCACTGCGTCACGATGGCCAGGTTATCTTTCGTCATGTAGCCCATAAACAGCAGGATGTTCACGTGCCGGGTTTTCCTGTGGACGTGAAGAGAGACGGAGAGGTTCCACACTCAACACCTGAACACCTGCACACTCATGCGGTTATCTAATCAGCCAATCACCTGGCGGCAGCACAATGCATGAGATCCTGCAGATGCAGGTCAAGAGCTTCAGTTCACATCAAACATCAGAATGAGGAAGAAGTGTGATCTCTGTGACTCATGGTTGTTGGTGTCAGATGGTCTGGTTTGAGTTTTTTCAGAAACTGATGATCTCCTGCAGGGATTTTCACAACAGTCTACACAGAATGGTGCGAAAAACAAAAAACATCCTGTGAGCAGAGGGTCAGCAGGCTGAGACACCTGGTTGATGAGAGGAGATCTCTCTGGAAGAAAATAAACAGGAAGTCGGTCTATAGTAACTCAAATAATCACTCTTTACAGCCGTGGTGAGCAGAAAAGCATCTCAGAATGCACAGCACATCAAACCTCTCAGATTCCTGCTCTTGGCTGACAGCAGAGGAACCTGATGTGGTCTTCTGCCTCAAGGGTCGATGTGTTGTGCATGCTGAGATGCTTTTCTGCTCACCACGGTTGTAAAGAGTGATTACTTGAGTTACTATATGCTTCCTGTCCGCTCGAACCAATCTGTCCATTCTCCTCTGATCTCTCTT
>JAKKZJ010000016.1:529318-541818 GCA_033441845.1 Pangasius mekongensis
GAGATGAAGACAGACAAAAAGGGAGAGAGAGAAAGAAAGAGATGGAGAGACAGACAGAGAGACATAGAAAGAGACACAAAGATAGAAAGGATATAACAGAGAAAAACAGACTAAAAGGGAGCGAGAGAAAAAGAGAAAGAAACAGAGAGAGAGACAGATGGACAGAGAGAGAGACAGACAGACAGATGGAGAGAGAGAAACAGACAGAGAGAGAAACAGACAGAGAGAGAGAGAGAGAGACAGACAGACAGACAGACAGACAGACAGACAGACAGACAGAGAGAAACAGACAGAGAGAGAGACAGAGAGAGAGAGAGACAGAAAGAGAGAGAGACAGAGAGAGAGACAGAAAGAGAGAGAGACAGAGAGAGACAGAAAGAGAGAGAGACAGAAAGAGAGAGAGACAGACAGAGAGAGAGACAGAGAGAGAGAGAGAGACAGAAAGAGAGAGAGACAGAGAGAGAGACAGAAAGAGAGAGACAGAAAGAGAGAGAGACAGAGAGAGAGACAGAGAGAGAGAGAGACAGAAAGAGAGAGAGACAGAAAGAGAGAGAGACAGAGAGAGAGAGAGACAGAAAGAGAGAGAGACAGAGAGAGAGAGAGACAGAGAGAGAGAGAGACAGAAAGAGAGAGACAGAAAGAGAGAGAGATAGAGAGAGAGACAGAAAGAGAGAGAGATAGAGAGAGAGACAGAAAAGGTCACTCAGACGCGATTCAGGAAATATCGAATCTTACGTACAATTTATTGATTATTTACAGCTAGAGGAGAACAGGAAGGCGTCGTACCTGCTCGGCATTCGGCTCATGGACTCCCTCATCCTCCTGGAGGTGATCGGAGGCAGAGACAGAGCTCCGCTTTCTCCGGGAGTCGGAAACAACCTGCCGCGCCGGGAAGATAAAACACAGACTGTTTTAAAAAAAATGAAATTCTGCTGAATTTCTTTCCTGAACAGTAATATTAAAACATTAGGTAATAATTCTCTAAACCCAGGTGTAAATAATAACATTAGGATTAAAAAGGCAGAGTGTTTGCATTATTGCGTGTATTTCTTTACTCATCCTGTACGGTGTCTTTCGAAACGAAATAAAATCTTAATTCTGCCGAACAGCAGCCTGATGTTTGATGTATTTAATGTTTATTCTCTTTATTCGGCACGCGTGAGGAAGAACCGCGCTGATGTAGGGAGCAAGGGTGCGGTGACGCTCACAGCAGCTGCCTGATGTTGCTCCAGTCCACACACATGGTGGGAACTTTGGTGCTGCAGTGCTCGTGGAATTTATATCCGCACGTCTGACAGCGGAAGCCGTTCAGGAGGAACTTCTGGCACATGTCGCAGTACGCCAGCTTCAGAAACGTCTTCCTCACCTCGAACGCAAACGGAGGATCGGCATGAGCGTCGGATTTTATACTCGCTTTACACTTTACTGAGTAACCTGCGCAAACTCACAAAGTTGTGCGTGGTCAGAGGAACGTGATCGAGAACCTCCACCAGGAGCTCCTCTCCGATCAGCGACGCCGGGTCCGTGTTCCAGTCCATGCGAGACTTTTTACTGCAGTTAAAGAGGAAGGGGGAAAAAAATCGAAGGTTTGAGTAACATCCGTTTATTACAATAGCCACAATATTACAATTTCTCTTCATGTGAAATAAATATTTTAGCGATTTGAAATGTTTTAAGATGGAGACGGCGTCAGTTACTAACGTTTCCCTTTTAATCGCACGTTTTTCCTGTGAAACTTTAGAGCGTAGCGGCGTGAGGACACGACAGAAAACATCACCACTGCTCTTAAAGGCTTTCCTTTAGCGTGCTCAGTGTGTTTGTGTGCTCAGCTTGTAGTGTTAATGTGTTTGTGTGTTCAGTGTGTAGTGTTAATGTGTTCAGTGCTCAGTGTGTTCAGTGCTCAGTCTTAATGTGCTCAGTTTCAGTACGTAGTGTTAATGTGCTCAGTGTTAATGTGTGTTCAGTGTGTTCAGTGTTCAGTGCTCAGTGTTAATGTGCTCAGTTTCAGTACATAGTGTTAATGTGCTCAGTGCTCAGTGTTAATGTGTGCTCAGTGCTCAGTGTTAATGTGCTCAGTGCTCAGTGCTAATGTGCTCAGTGCTAATGTGCTCAGTGCTAATGTGCTCAGTGCTAATGTGCTCAGTGCTAATGTGCTCAGTGCTCAGTGCTAATGTGCTCAGTGCTCAGTGTTAATGTGCTCAGTGTGTTCAGTGCTCAGTGTTAATGTGTTAATGTGTTCAGTGTTCAGTGCTCAGTGTTAATGTGCTCAGTGTTAATGTGTTCAGTGTTCAGTGCTCAGTGTTAATGTGCTCAGTGTTAATGTGTTAATGTGTTCAGTGTTCAGTGCTCAGTGTTAATGTGCTCAGTGTGTTCAGTGCTCAGTGCTCAGTGTTAATGTGCTCAGTGTTAATGTGTTAATGTGCTCAGTGTTAATGTGTTAATGTGCTCAGTGTTAATGTGCTCAGTGTTAATGTGCTCAGTGTTAATGTGTTCAGTGTTCAGTGCTCAGTGTTAATGTGCTCAGTGTGTTCAGTGCTCAGTGTTCAGTGCTCAGTGTTAATGTGCTCAGTGTGTTCAGTGCTCAGTGCTCAGTGCTCAGTGTTAATGTGTTAATGTGTTCAGTGTTCAGTGCTCAGTGTGTTCAGTGCTCAGTGTTCAGTGCTCAGTGTTCAGTGCTAATGTGCTCAGTGCTCAGTGCGCGGCGGCGCTCTGACCTGCGGTGTCCCGCGTGCAGCTTGTAGACGGCGCAGCACTCGGGCTGGAGGCCTCGAACCTTCAGCGCTTTGATAAGGCAGTTGTGGAGCGTCATACCGGGCCTCACGTTCACCTGAACACACACACACACACACACACATCAGATACACAATTACACCACACACACACACACACACACACACACACACACACACACACACACACACATCAGATACACAATTACACCACACACACACACACACACACACACACACATCAGATACACAATTACTACACACACACAACTACACACACACACATCAGATACACAATTACTACACACACACAACTACACACACACACACACACATCAGATACACAATTACTACACACACACAACTACACACATCAGATACACAATTACTACACACACTACTAAGATAATGTAATAACTATTATTAAATGGTTGATTAACATTAGACTGCAGTTTCAAACTGTAACACCCTGATAATCACACTAATTAAACTCAGTGTGTGTGTGTGTGTGTGTATACGTGTGTGCGTGTGTGTGTGTGTGTGTACACGTGTGCGTGTGTGTGTGTGTGTGTGTGTGTGTGTGTGTGTGTGTGTGTGTTCGCGCGCGCGTGCGGTGACTCACGACGGTGCGCTGCTGGTTGGGCAGGAACACGCGGATGGTGCTGCTGGCCTTGGCGTCGGGGACCTTGGAGTCGTCGGAGGCGCGGCGCTGGTAGGGGAAGTCCTGCGCGGCGGTCGGGGACACGCACGGGCTCTCCAGCGCCGACTCCTTCATCCCCAGACCGTTGCTGATGGTCTTCCACGCTCCCTGGAGATGCTCCATTGGAACAAACGCTTACAAGATCTGTGGAGGAAATTTTCCACTGGGGTTCAAAATAGCTTTCAGACAGCGACGGCGGCGAGGATCAGAAATAACGCACTTTTATTTACACATCAGACGTTCACTCCGTTCCTAATGAAGCAAATCCTGAATATATAGTTATAATCTTGAATATATAAATGTAAATCAGAGTATATATTTATTAATCTGAATATAGAGCTATACATTTTATATATATATTATATATTCATACATGTTATCAGGCATATTGATATAAAGCTCTTCATTTCTCCACATTTGACTAAATCATGGCTTTCACGATCGCTCTTAAACATCTCCAGCTGCACACATCCACTTCCTGCTGTGAGTCGACTCAGAGTCGAATCGTTTTCTCACTACAGTTCACCTGGATCCGGATCGAGACCGCCTCGGACCCGTGATCGGACCTCTGCCTAAACAGTCCCTCCAGGAATTCACAATTTCGTGATCGCAGAAATAAACAAAAGAATCAAGCAAACGCCACAATATTCGGAGGATAGTTTGAAAGCTACCGCAGATCTTCCGCAGATTTGGACCAAGACGCGTCATGAAACGTCGTCACACAACACACACTCAGCCAAAGCCGTCTTCGATTCAGGTGCGTCGAGAAACGTACAGCTAAAACGTCTCACTGACCAGCAGACGTCACTCCGAAAGTCTGTGAAAAACAATTTCGTGCAATTTTGCCAATTCAAGCAGTTTCCCATTTAAAAAAAAAAAAAGCACAAAAAACTCCGCAAGCTGCATCGCAAATTTTTTTCTGGCTGCAACAATCGCAAAAAACTCCTGTACAGGACGTCTAAAGAACCGCACCGAGGGGCTGAACGCAGCAAACACACTGAACACTGTGCGTGAAGAAGCCTGAACGCCGAAGTCACAGAAGAACGCGTCGTTATTTTATATCACTTTATTATTATTTCCAGGATGAATCTATTCCTAACGAGCGAGTTCGTCCTGCACTTATGTGATGAGCAGCTCGAACAAAGCAAGGGGTGCCAATACTTTAATTTCAGTGAAACATAAACAGGATATCGAGCATGAATTTTGTCAGATGCAAAAAAAAAAAAAAACACCAGACACACAAAGCTGAACGTCATTCGGTGTTCAGTTGGACTTTACGGCTGTAACGATTCGACTTTCAGAAAATTTTAAACAAAACTTGAATGAAGGAAGAAAAATAACAACAGAAATTCTTTTCTGAATCAAAAACAGTGCATTTTTGTCCGTTTAAAACTAAACAAATTTAAAAACGCTATAAACAGTGATTTAATATTGTAAACAAAACGGACAGATATATTTATAAATTCTCAAAACAAAAAAAATTAGGATTGATTGAATAAACAAAGTGTCTGATCTGGGGAAAACAATCGACTGAAACGCGGCGAGTTCCGTATCAGCGCCTGTGTCTATTTAGCTGTAAATAAAGCTCCAAATGCGGCTAAAATGGCCGACTGACGAGATCTTTTTAACCGTTATATCGGGCTCGCGGTCGCTTCACGTCTCGGTAACGGCGGAGGCTCTTAATGAAAGAACGTGATCATGTGACCAGCTCTCTATAAATATATGTTTTAACTGTATGGATTATGCGGATTGCGACCCCTGGTGTTCAGACAGTGTAACTACGCTACACGCTACACGCTTTATTACGGTAAACACTGTAGTGTTTATTTACACAGCAAACAGGAAGTCATGCAGGATTTGGCTCGAACCGCAACAGTGTGGATAAATAAATAAAAATAAACCGGAAATGCGAATCTGACGATTCTGTATACATCGTGCTTGACCAATCAGTGATCAGCGCTGCTTCTAGCCCCGCCCACAAGCCCCATATCTGGTCAGAAGGTGGGAACAAAGGTCCTGAGTAACAGCGCGACTCGTCCAGTGATTAAATAAATATGATATGAAATAAATATAATAAAAATAAACGTGTTAAATTAGCAGAGCTAATACCACAGCGTGCAGTTACACACTATGAGTAAATGGTGCTTTGTTCACAATTTAAATAAATAAACAAATAAACAAACAAACAAACCTAGGATATAAACAATAACATAGGTAAATACAGCCATAATATAAATGTATATATAAATGAGTTAATGCATCGTGAAATAAATACAAATATAAACGTGTAATTTGAAATTTAAAAAATGAAATAAAAAAGTATTTTTTTGGGGGAAAAACGCATTAAAATAAAATCCGTTATTAAGAAAAAAAAGACTTATTTATTAAATATTCATAATGTTGCACTGATTAATTTACAAACCTACTGCTGGATTTATTTTATTTTATTATTTAAATCATAAAACATGTTTCTATTATTTATTTAATTTTTAGATAAAATGACGTTCTTTAAAAGTCTGTAAGTATGATTCTGTAAACGCGGAGAACAGCGAGCGCTGGAGTCTCAGCCGCAGGAAACAGCAACATGGAACAAGAATCAAAAAGAGGAACCAGAAGTGAAAACTTTCACGCGATAAAAAATTCTGTCTGAGTTCAGCGTCCAATCTAAACCCCGACTCGTTATCTAATTCATTCATTAGGTTATTAATTCATTAAATAATTAAATGCTACTTTTCAAACATTTAAAACTCAACTCAAAGTGCTTTACAGCATAAAATATTTTTTAAACCAGAAAAAAAAATGCAATAAAAAAATTGTTAATTGATTAATTTAAAAAAATTACATTAAATAATAAAACTGAAAAAAAGAAAATGTTATTAAACATTAAAATGTTTACAAAAATAAAAATAATAAAAAGTTTAAAAAAGAAGGTGTTTTAAAAGTAATTCAAATAATAAATACAAGTTAAACACTGAATTAATAAATGTTTCGAGCAGTTTTATTTATTTATTTATTTAGACGGAGCTGAGGCGATACGACCAAAAATATCACATCACAATACTCGCTAAAAAAATCTAATAATAATAATAATAATAATAATAATAATAATAATAATAAACTCTGTTTACTGCAAAATAGTTTAAAAAAAAAAAACTAAATGAGAAATAAATCAATGGCGCTTTTATTTAATGTGCATAAATATGTATTTCAGTGAAAAAGGGAAACTTAAAAAAAATAATAATTTATTTTATAATATTTATCAACTCCCCTGCTTCTTATTAGTCTTTTTTATTTATTTTTATTTTTTATTTATTTATTAATAAATGTTTATTTAAATATTTATTTTACTGAAATAAATATTTAACCAAATCACAACCATAAAATCATAAATCAGAGAAAGCTGAGAGTTTGAAATTAATATAAACATTTTATTTTAGATTTTATTTAAACAAAAATATAAATATTGAGATTCTCTTCAAAACACTTCAACTGTTTAAGGACAGTTTTAGGCCCAAACTATATTTTACACTATAAACACTAATTATTTATAATAATAATTATTGTATAAACTGATAAACAAAGACTGCGAGTTTTTTCAGTTTGTTTGTTTAATCAGTAAAAACAACTTTCACTTTTTTAAACGGTGTTAAAAAAAAGAAGTCATTAAACACAACTTTCTCTGACATTAAAGTGTGTGTGTGAAGTTTAACAACCTGAGGATGAAGTTTAATCCTTTAAAAACTGATGGAGTTTATTTATTTATAAGTTTAAAGCTTATAATTTAATATTTTATTGTTATTTCTCTGTGTTTACACTGTGAAGGAGCCGGCTAGCCTGGCTAAGCTAACCCAGCTAACCCCAAGAACAACTTATATAACATGTATTTTTTATTTCTAAATGTTTTTAAACACTAAAACACAACTTTATTCAGTTTTCTGATCGTCTAAATTCCTCTTTCTCCTCACAAACACCAATGTCCTGCATAAACACTACCGCTAATCTGATTAGCAAACTAGCACGCTAATGCTAAGCTAAGCTAACTCCCGATTATTAGCCACGTAAAGAAAACTTCGCCTTTACCCCACGTCTGGATTGTTTGTTTTTTTTTGTTTGTTTGTTTAGTTTGTTTGTTTTAAATAAAGTCGTGTAAAGACACGTGAGCGTTGTGTAAAAAGACCAGAGTGAAGAACTAAAGCAGAAACGCGTCACTAAACTCACCAACAAGTGACAAATAAAACTCACCAAGAAAAGTTTGAAAACTTCAGAACCGCCATAGTAACTTCAGGAAAAAAACACTGACCCGCGGTGACGTCATCACTGCGGCTCTTTCCGGGGGGGGGGAGGGGGGGGAGAGAGAGAGAGAGAGAGAGAGAGAGAGCGTTTCTGTCTGTCTGTCTGTGTGAAACTGTCTGTCTGTCTGTCTGTCTGTCTGTGTGTCTGTGTGAAACTGTCTGTCTGTCTGTCTGTCTGTGTGTCTGTGTGAAACTGTCTGTCTGTCTGTATGAAACTGTCTGTCTGTCTGTCTGTCTGTGTGTCTGTGTGTCTGTGTGAAACTGTCTGTCTGTCTGTCTGTATGAAACTGTCTGTCTGTCTTTCTGTCTGTCTGTCTGTGTGTCTGTGTGAAACTGTCTGTCTGTCTGTCTGTCTGTCTGTGTGTCTGTGTGAAACTGTCTGTCTGTCTGTCTGTGTGTCTGTGTGTCTGTGTGAAACTGTCTGTCTGTCTGTCTGTCTGTCTGTCTGTGTGTCTGTCTGTCTGTCTGTGTGTCTGTGTTTAGGTGTCTGATGTTGTTATAATTAGATAAAATATATTCCTCAGTGAAGATCAGCTTTTTTTATATTAATGAATGTGATTCTTCTTCTTCTTCTTCTTCTTCTTATTATTATTATTATTATTAGAGATAATTTAAATGAAACGTCACCAGTGAACTCAGTGTTTTGTTTTCAGGTTCCTGTAAATATACGACAGTAATAATCCTCTCCTTCACACTTACAGAAAATAAGGAACCGCTTTCAGCTCCGTCCCAAACCACATCGGCCCAAAATAAATAAAATAGTTCCTGGTCTCCATGGTAACGATTTTATATCTACTGCGTGTGTTTTGACACCAAAAGCTGCGTCTCTTCTTATCAGCGGAGTCAAACAAAGCCTTCGCAAAAACATCACTTCATCTGCATAAAAATATGAATTAATATTTTAAATAATATTCAAACTTACAGTAACAAAAAAAACATAAAATTATTCATCAATATGTTACAAGGGACAAGAATCTGTTCCAGTACAGCATTTATTTGTTTATTTATTTGTTTGTTTCATATTAGTTTTATTATGCTCACTTTTAGGGGGTGAACAAGGACATTCTACTGCATATTTATTTATTTATTTATTTATTTATTTATTTAGTCAGTCATTCATTCTGGTTATTTAGTTAGTTAGTTAGTTTATTTAAATCATTAAATATTAGTTTTATTACCCACTGTATACTCACTCTTTTATTTTGCGAATATACAATGACATTCTAGTGCAGTGGTGAAAAAATACTTTGTTATTCATTTTTAAATTTATTCATTTATTTTGGTTGGTTAGATAGCTAGTTAGTTAGTTAGTTGGTTAGTTAGTTTTAATAAAAAATAAGATGAGTGAGATAATAATAAATTAAAACTAGGATGAGAAAAAATACTTTTTTTTTTTAATTTTTCATTTATTTTGGTGAGTGAGTGAGTTAGTTAGTTAGTTAGTTAGATGGTTAGTTAGCTTGAATAAACTTAAACTAGAGTGAGCAGGTCGAGGCAGAGTTTAAGCTCCTCAGGGTACAGTATCATTGGTCCATCAATACAACAGCGATGGACTAAAAAGAATGAGGTCAGCAGAGGCTCGGTTTCCTCAGAGGGCTGAGCAGAACACGGCTCCTCCACCTGCTCCTCCTGAACTCCTACCTGTGCACCTCTGAGTCCATAATCAGGTGTGGAAGTCGCTGCAGCACCTCAGACAACAGGAAGGAGCTCCAGCATTTCTGAATCATATATGATCCTGACTCCTTCTGCTCTCCAGACCTGATGATCCACCCTGATGCCCTGCTTCTGCGTGGAGATCTCATCGCCTGGAGATCTCATCACCTGGAGATCTCATCACCTGGAGATCTCATCACCTGGAGATCCCTCGCTGCTGCTGAGGATGGACCACACGGGCAGGCTGAAGATCACTGACATTACTGAGGATGGTTCCACTTAGAAACCATGAAGATGAGGACTACAGTCGCTGTGGTGGCTTTAGGACTGCGGTTCCTACGAACAGTTTTCACTCAGGACTCCATCAGTGAACCGCTGATAACTTCATGTGAAAACTGTGATGAATTTCCTGGTTACACAACTGCACTATTTGTCCTTATAGCACACAGTTATAGAGGGAATGATTAATAATCGCACTCTCCGTCACCCAGATGAGGACGGGTTCCTTCTGAGTCTGGTTCCTCTCAAGGTTTCTTCCTCATGAAGTCTCAGGGAGTTTTTCCTCACCACCGTCACCTCTGACTCACTCATTAGGGATAAATTAATAATTTAATATTTATATCCTGAATGTATTTATTTCTGTAAAGCTGCTTTGTGATAATGTCCGTTGTTTAAAGTGTTAAGTAATTTTATTAACATATACAAACCTCTAGTGCTACTATACTACTAATAACTACTCTCTAGTACTGCTATTAATTACTACTACCACTAGTAATAATTACTGTTAATCCTACTACTAAACCAGTGATAGTATAATACTACCGCTACTAGTATAATAGTGATAACTACTATTACTACTACCACTACTCCTAATAATAAGATTTTTTAATTAGTAAAACTACTAAAGTTGACTGATACTAGTCTACTAATAAAAGTTGAGATCATTAATAAATTACTTAATACTATCTAGATTATTATTAGTAGTGATATCTCAACTTTTATTAGTAGACTAGTACTAGTACTAGTATTATTAGAAGTGGTAGTTATCAATATTATACTAGTAGCAGTAGTATTATACTATCAGTGGTACAGTAGTAAGATTAACAGTAATTATTACTTGTAGTAGTAAGTATTAAATAATAAATAATAAATAAATAATAATATAAATAATAATAATCACTGTAAATTCTACTACTATTACTAGTTATAATATAATACTACCGCTACTAGTATAACAGAGATAACTACTATTACTAGTACCACTACTCCTAATAATATGATTATTGTTTATTATTGGTAGTTTTATATATATATAAATAATTTTTTATTGCCTCATGTACACTCAGACTTTTTTATTACATATATATTTTAAATCTGTAAAAGAAAATTTTTTAATCTATTTATTTACTAATAAACTTCAGTTAGTCAAATACACACATACGTGGTTTTTTGACAGTCTGAGATGTGATTGGTCAGTTCACGGGGGCGGTGGTCAGGCTCGCGCGCTATTCTATTGGTCGCTACCACACTTCCGGTTCTCCCTTCTCTTTTATTTTTGGGCCTTCCTTACTGTCCGTTACTGTTTACGCGCATGCGCAGATCGCGCGTCGGGTTGCGCGGACCGTGCGCGCGCGGCGTGCGAGCCGTCGTGCGCATGCGCAAATCTCATGTGGCGCAGACAGAGCGCGAGCGCGAGCGAGAGAGAAAGGGGGCGGAGTCACAGAGCAGCGAGTCACGTAGCTTCACTAGGCTAGCAGCGAAGATCAGTAGGTAAGTCTTAACAGGTTTTACGCTCTTTATAAGAGGAATTGAATCTGTTTTTAAATGTAATGCATGATTTATGGGTTGAATGTGTGTATTTAGGCGGTAGGATGGTGTAGAAGTGAAGCGAAACGTTGCTCGAGGTGAAGTTTAGCTTAGCAGGTGAGCTAGCTGTGGCCTAGCTGTAGCGTGGCTGCGCGGGAAAGTCTTCACACAACTGCGCCTTTTATCCACTTATTTCACTCCCATTACATTATTCAGAAGCGTCTTCACTTAATCACTGAGTCGATTAAAGTGTGAAAAGTGAATAAATACCGAAGTAGTGTGCTCATTTCTGCTGATTTGGTTTGGCGCGTGCGCGCTCGTGCTCGTGCTGCACGCGAGGCCCTGCGCGTGATCCGACCAAAACCGCAAATCACTCTAAAATTATTAAATTAACATAATTAATAAACTAAAATTTACTGATTTTAACCTTTTATTATGGACATGTTTAGGGTTCCAGGGTTTGCATTATACATTTATACATTTAATTATACTCCATCATCATCAGCTTCTGTACTCCGCCTTAAAGACTTTAACGTTTAAAATTAGAAGTTAGTTTTGTGTTTATATTAGGGCTTGTCTCATATTTATGACGTCACACTGCTGTGTTTTTTGTTTTTTTTTTTAGTTATTTTGCTCCGTAAAGAAGCTGATCCGAATCCTCGTGTGTGCTCATTCACATGGCATGTGCTTCCCATGTGTTAGCCACACACACACACACTCTCTCTCACACACACACTCTCTCTCTCTCACACACACACACACACACACACACTCACTGAATTACACTTTATAAGAGTCTTTATAATAAAGGCGAGCCGGTTAAGCGGATAGTTCAGGAGTTTTACGCCCGATCCTGTGTATTATCTGAGTTTGCGGTTCATTTCACACCAGCAGGTTTATCCAGTTCCCCTGCATGTCCATGTCCCCTCTGATTTACGTCTTTATAACTTTAGTTTCTTTTTTTTTTCTTTTTAAATCTTCTTCAGATGATGGATATGAGCAGCAGCGAGTGTTTCGGATGCGGTCGCTCAGGACACTGGGTGAAGAACTGCCCCAATGCGGGGCGTGGCCGTGGGCGGGGCAGAGGTCGAGGCAAAGGTGAGGATCACCTGCGTCAGGTGTATCACCACCACCACCACCACGGCACGGTTTACTCACTAGTCTTTATCTATTTATCTATTTATTTATTCTCTGTTTGTGTTTACTGTGCAGATCTGTTCTGTTACCGGTGCGGAGAGCAGGGACACATCGCCCGCGACTGCGAACAGACCGAGGACGGTGAGACGACGACGACAACAACTCGTTACTATTAGTTTAAAG
>JAKKZJ010000016.1:546818-547900 GCA_033441845.1 Pangasius mekongensis
TTTGCACTGAAAGGTTTGTAGATGGAATGAAATCAGAGAGAAAGTGTAAAAAATATAAATAAAACAAGTTAATTATTTTGTTTCTTGTGTGTAAAAAGTAGAGTTTAGTGATAAAAAAAATAATTGGAAACATTTCGTCTGAATAATAAATAAAAAAGTGTTAAAAATATAAAAGGCACTAAATAAAAAGTTAAAATATATTACGGTTTAAGAAAAATATGAAAAGCATTAAACGAAGTGTTAAATAAAACTGGTGTTAGTGTTTAAAATATGACAAAATATTTTAAAATAATATATAAATATAAAAATAACTTAAGATAATAATAGATGTTAAAAATATGAAAATCGAACACGGAGTAAAAAGTTAAATGGAAACATGAAAAGCGTTAAATAAAAATATGAAAAGTTCATTTTGAATAAATTAACTGGAGAATATTTAAAGTAAAACTAAAGATATCTGTAATATAATTTAAAACTGAGATGCAGATTATAAACTACATAATTATAGTAATTTTATATGCAAGGGTTTATGATTAGAAAATAAAGAATTAGTGTAATGTGTTGCTTTGAGGTGTTTAGAATCAGGAACTGACATTATTTTACAAATTCTAGTTAAAATTTGAAGCGTATTTTCTACGTTTTCTACAAAACGTGATTTCTGGCAAAACCTGCGGACTTCATCGAGTTGAGGTTTAACCTGCGTTACGCTGGAGGAAAGAGAAACACACAGGACGCGTGGGAATGGAACGTAACGTCGCACGTCGGGGACGTGACCCTTAAACGTGAGCAGCATCGAAACGTCTGATTCAGGCTTCTTTAATCTTGATGTTGTGGTGTTTGTGGAGCGTGTCGATGATCTGCGGGAGGATGTCCATGTCGAGCAGCGGCGTCTCCAGATCCTCCTCCCGGTGCGTTACGTACTTCGCCTTGGCCGCGTGCTTGGGTTTGCGCGAGCGCAGGGACTCGGCCTGGAGGCTGGCGTGCTTCTCGCCGATGCCCAGAGTTAACGACAGCCCTTTGGCCAGGCGGAGGCTCCACATCAACAAGCCCAGGATTCCACACAGCAGGAACCCAAACACCAG
>JAKKZJ010000016.1:574030-591048 GCA_033441845.1 Pangasius mekongensis
ATTTTTATCTCTTTTTAAAAATGTATCTTATTTATATATTATTTTATTTTTCCTAAATAAGATTACATGCATTAATACTCTTTTAGACTGCACTTCACCCTATTTCTTTCATGCATCTTGCCATAACTTTTACATTTTCATTTATTGTTTCTCTTTTCAATCACCTTTACATTTTTTTTTATTTTATTTGAAAGGACCTTGTGCGTTAAAAGTGCTATATAAATAAAGTTCCCTCAAAAGTATCACAGCAGTGAAAGTGCATGAAATTCCCATGCATTTCACAAAGACCTGCTGATTAAAGGGATAATGCGTAACGACAGAACCTACAGGTCTTACAAACGCCAGACTCTGTGAGAGTTTGGAGAAAGACGCCTTTGGATTATGGACAAGTAACAATGGAATGACTTCATGCTCAAAAAATACTGAATTGTGGGAAAATAGTAAGCGTCTGAGCGAAGACTGCTGGAAGGAGTGTAACTGAGCGCGGAGGAGCCATGATGTGGAATTAACACCACAAAAATACACCGTGGTGTGGTTTTAGCACAGGAAGGAGTAGGAGTGCAGAAAAATCAACAGACTTACATTCACTCACTCAAAAGTCTTAAAGAAATACTCTGAGTTTGCGTTTGTGATAATGTTCATCTTTTAGAATAAAAGCAGTTCAAAAGGCAATGTATTAAACAACGAATAATCAAAACACGTCCCCGAGTGTTTTATTCCTCTTACGCTGCAGCAGACTGCAAATGATTACAATGTTTTATTTATTAAAGCGAAACAAGTTAGTTCCTGTTGTCCAAGAAACCGCAGAGAAGCGTAAACTCCTCCGTCCTGAAGACGTCGGAAAACTTAAAGTTACAGCTTCACCCCTGACTGATACAAAGCGCTGATACTGGAGACTCCTTCCATAGAAATTGAATCTAAAATTAACCTTCTGACCAATCAGAATCCAGAACTGAGCCGCGCCGTGATGTACCTGGTGCCTTTTCAGAAGGCTTTGTAGTGTGAGGTTACGTACAGAAAGTTCACCGGTTCCCCTCCAGTGAAAGCGGAACCTTTGTTATGAACCCCGTCCAGTGCGTCTGATTCACGCATAAAGAATGTAATAAAGTCTCTCTGGCTACAAAACAATCCCACTTCCATTTTATTGCCGGGACGTATTCATTTCTCCGACATTGTCCTCTGACCAACAGAGCTGTTACTGTAAGTGTTTCTTTTATTTCCCAGAGATGTGGTTAGTCGATACTGAGATGTGGTTAGTCAATGCTATTTCATGAGCTAGCAAAAGTGATTTAACAGATTTTTCAAAACAAAGGGAGAAGGGAACTGAGCAGATTCAG
This sequence comes from Pangasius mekongensis, assembly GCA_033441845.1. Lineage (NCBI taxonomy): Eukaryota > Metazoa > Chordata > Actinopteri > Siluriformes > Pangasiidae > Pangasius > Pangasius mekongensis. The sequence continues at coordinate 575,368 of JAKKZJ010000016.1, forward strand.
TGGATTAGTTATTGTTAGTCACTTTACACCTTTAGTGCAATTCTTGTGTCTTGTTTAAGCTCATTTTTCCCTCCTCTCTCTTTCCCTACTTACTTTTATTGCACAGTATGTTGTGTGTACTGTATGTTGTATTCTTATTTTGATCATTTGTTGAAGCTCTTGTGTGTATTTTGTATATTCTGTTACACATAATTAATTTACTTGCCCTTGCCATAACACTCATTCTGTGTGGTTCTGTTCCTATCTCTAGAAACCTTTAAAAACAGTTTCCAGAACCCGTGGAAGCTGAACGCTAACTTCTGCACGTTTTAGCCATCATGAGTGATATAACGATGTCTGGTATTCTCTAACATTTCAATGAACCAGTTTCCAGAAACCAGTCGCGCTTTGCCTTTTCCAAAAACTCCACAATAAAGTTCTGAAGAATCCAGAGATATTTTTGAGGGCTTATCCATTCAGGAACTTGTTGAGACTGGAATATGTTTGTTTTCATCCTCATTTGTGGTGGAACGGTGCGCAGAATACTTCCTATATATTTATACTTGCGGTATTTTTCCTAAGGTGATGACAATAAAACAGAAGTAAGACTTTTGGGCTTTTACATAAAAGGATAGACAACCATCTGTATGACCTTGTGCACAACCTACAATAACAGAACATTTCACTATGATGCGTTAAAGTTAAACTCCACCCTGAAACACATTCAGTATGCTTATACTGGAAGATTTGTGATGGGTTTAGTGATTCTGGTGCCAGTTGGTGGTTGGTGTTGTATTTTTGTTATTCCTGGAACAAGTTTGAGGTTGTGTGTCGTTCTGATGTCACAGCAGGATGCTATTATTGCTAAAATGCAGTTAGGATGGCGTTTAATCGGAGAAAAACTTGCGATAACGTTCAGGATTTGCTGTCAGCTATTAAAAACAAACAGCAAGCGCTTCTATATTAATGAGAAATCCAGTGAAGACGTAAAGGAGCAAATGCTGAACTCAAAGTCCCAGAATGCAACGCAGTTATACGACACTGAGTTACGGCAGAGGCTCAGCTCGACTAGCTAGCGATCTACGAGATGACGAGCGAGATGTTAGTGGTATTAGCATGAAAGTTGAAGCTTTGGAAGTTGAGCAGAGCGTACTGAAGAGGAGGTGAGAGCTGGACAGACTAAAGGACTAAAGCGCTGCTGCATCACTCACTTTAGCTAGAAATGAAGCGAGGACTAAAGCTCTACTATCAGCAGGTCATTGAAAGGCATTGTGGGTAATGGAGGAACCCGCTAATCAAAGTGAAAGTACAGAAACACGTCCATGAAAGAAGTTTAAACTCCTGAATGCTGTTAATGATCACATATTAATTGTACAAGTTGTTTAGGGTGGAATTTTCGTTTAAGCATTTGGACTTTAAACATTAAACAAATCGCTTAAATGAAATGAATTTCAGATCTACTCCAGAAACCTGTTAAGAACAATTCCTTCCATTGTTCCTGCTCCAAAAGTAGGAAACACAACACGTACTTGTTGAAGAGGTTGAGGCCTATGCGGTAGTGCCGCTTGCGGATGACATCGTTGCTGAAAGCCGGAGAATCCCAGCTGTTCCGTGTCTCTTTGTGGTACGTCTGTTTGCTGAGTGTCTGCTCCCTCATGCTGTCCCGAGACGACTCTGAGCTGCAGTTGATGGTGTCGGTGGAGTTTGAAGTGCTATTGATGCTGTCGTTGTCCCCGTCTGAAAAGTCTGATTCTGATTTGCTCTGTCGGTTCCCGTTGATGGCCAGATGGCTCTCCAGGTGCCGGTGCCGGTGCCTGATGGGATCCTCCTCTCTGGGAGGTAGACTGTGCGTGATGTGTTTGGGACTGGCCTGAGGTCCAGCCGTGGTTCGCTCGTAAACGTTCTGCCTCTTGACCGACTCGATCTCCGAGCGGTCGCTCATTTCAAGCGAGCTGTCACTGGGAGGTTCAATGGTCAGGAGCGGGAGATGGTCGATACGAAGCCGCGGCTCCTGACAATCTATCGACGGGGTGCTCCGGCAGCTGGTATCCGTGTCTATTTTGTCGTCCTTGGTGTCCATGGGCCAGTACTCCTGGGAGGAGTTGATGGCGTGCTGATTGGATTCAGTGCTGGACGGTGGATCCACTGTATGCGAGAGCTGAGTAGGAGGACAAAGATCCTCCTCATCGATGAAGAGCGTTACGCCGCTGTAGGAAGCCATCATCTCATCCAGCTTGCGCTGATCAGAGCCGTTAGTCGGTTTTACCTGATAGGACAGCTCGCCTTGCTCATCGTCCTGAACCTGCTCTGTATCCTGGTCCTCTTCTTCATGGAGACTACGACAATTCAGAGCATCGTCGATTGATTCAGCCAGTGATTTGACCTGCCGAGAGAAAGCGTCCTCAAGCTCTGTAATAGTGTCACTGAGGTCATTCGGAGCTGAGGGTGCAGCCACATGTACGGGAACCATATCTCCACACTCACTCTTCGCTACAGGGTCCATCGGAGTTTCTTCCTCAGTCAGAGATAGCTGTTTCCCATCGAAAAATGAGCCTGGGCCTTTTTCAGGTCCCTCAAAAGAAAACTGCATTCTCATGTTGGACAGAACGATGCGCCTCGACATCCGATTCTCAGACATTGAACTTCTGAGACGCTCAAAGTTCTTGTTCATTTGGTACTGCCGGAATGCCGTCTGAATGGTGCGAGCAGCATGTCGACTGATGAAGCGGCCACCGTACTTCCTCTCTAACATCTCCACCTGAAAGAACCGACAGAACAGATTAAGAAGGAGAAGGAGAAGGAGAAGAAGGAGGAGGAGGTCTCTGAAGACGCACACACATGATTTTTAGTTTCAGCCATACCTGCTTGTCCTGCAGATCCGTAGAGAGCTCATAGCTCTCGGAGAGCGAGCGCGAGCGTTTGATGGCCTCTTCCTCGGCTTGCTTGCGGAGGATGGACTGCGAGTGCTGGAGTTTGGGCCTCCGTGGACGCTGAGGACCTGGCTGGGCGTTTTGGCCGTACCCCAAGCCTTCAAAATGGTCCGGGCTGATGGACGAGCTGTGGGTCAGGGGGCCGTAACTTTTACCACGGTCCAGGGAGGAGGACGGCTCACTGCTCTGGACTTCCCCCTCCACACTGTAAAAGGAGGATAAATTATACATTAATTTTAATTCTGCATTCTAAAAGAGTTCTAGGAAACAAAAAAAAAAAAGATCTGGAAGTATATTGAAGTATTTTCTGCACCAGTACCCACACAGGCAGGAAGCAATTATGGCTCATTATACAAAAAAAACAAAAAAAAACAACAGTGTCTTTTAAAAAAGGTTTCTAATCTTTTTGAGAACGGATATTATACATTTTCCATGACTTTAAGTTTCGACACTGTTTGGTCACAGTTTGGTTTCTCCTCATTCTTTACCATCCTTTAAAAGTTTCAGCATATTTTCAGATTCATTTTCATGACCGATGTTGTCGAGGAGCTAGTGGAGGTAGAAGGACAGAGAAATTTCTCCTTTTTATTGCTGAACACCTACGCTAGTGCGGCGTGTCAGGACAGCAAAAAAGACCAAAAAAGAACAAAAATCCATCACTGTAGCAGTATAACAGAGATATTAATCCGTAAAATAAATGAATAAAACAAACAAGGAGATTGTGAGTTTGAGTTTCTTTCACGACTCCATATAAATGACCCCACATAGGGTCATGACCCCTGGTTTATGGTCTGGGAACCACAAACACTACAGTAAACACCAAATCCATCGTTATGACGGATTATAGAAAGTGTAGAAGTCTCTGAAATTAACGCTGTATGGTTTTTTTTTGCACAATTACTACAAATCCGAAGCCTGTATGTGATTAACGTACCTTCTGAGCATGATCATTTAAACTTTTACTCACTCACTCTTACTCTCCACAAGACGTCTTCCAAAGAAAGGACTTCTGCTACTGAAAAACTCGCAGCTCTTCCTCCAAATCTTATCAGCCATCATGAAAGCAAAAAAAAAAAAAAAAAAGACAAAAAAAAAAAAAAGTCCAAAGTACAATGCTGATGAAGTCTGCTGTGATGAAACCAGACCCAAGACCAATCGTTTACTCACAACACTTCATCGTGTCTAACACTCGCTCTGGACCTCGCTCTGGCTATTCAGATCTGCAGGTAAGGTCATGGTGGAGAACAGGACATTCCCCAAAAACAGCTGAACCGAGCCGCGTGATGTCGTAACATGCTGATCTGGCAGCAGGGTTCAGGCTTAGAGCGCCGTGTCTGTGTAAACAAGGAACTTTCACTTTGAAACAGGAGATGACTCCGCCTCGGCTGCAATGCAAAGCAGACACTCCTTCTGGCCCCTGCGTCCAAACGCCCTTAACTCTTTCACGTACAGCGCCCATGCTCGTCTGTCACTCATACACGACTGTCTTCATTAGAAATATAGAAGATTTAAATCCAGTGTTATTACACAAATGTTCCTGATTTTTATTACTCCATTTGTACCAAGTGTTGCTCTTCCCAGTCCAACATGGTGGCTTTATCAGGAGCATCACACCTCACCCATTTCTGTCTAAACAAATATTAGCTTTTATTTAGTCTTTTTTATTTAACAAGACATCCTCTAACTCCAGATCTAAATTACACAGTCGTCGTGCTGAACGTGTTCCATAACGATGGATTTTTTTTCCAAATAGTTTTGGCATCAAATTGAAAAAAAAAAACAAATCTTGTGTAACATTTTAGATTTAAAGGTGTGTTTAGTAAAAAGTTTTAATTTCTTACTAGTACAAATAATGTGGAAAATTATGTAGAAATGATACAAAATTATAGTTTAAGCCATTGTTAAATGTATGTTTGTTTTTATTTGAAATCTTTTTATAGCCACGCCCCCAACGTCCCTACACGTCCTCACAAATCATTATAAGGAGAAGACGCACGTTTATAGAGTTTTAACTCGGCTTTCGAACATCTGAGTGCTTTTCTCAGTGATGTCATGACAGATGTTCGAAAGCCGAGTTAAAACTCTATAAACGTGCGTCTTCTCCTTATAATGAGAAATATATAAATTAAAACTAAAGTGCGCGAGTGTTAGTGTCAGTGTGTTGGTGTTAGTGTATTAGTGTTAGTGTTAGTGTTGGTGTATTAGTGTTGGTGTTAGTGTTGGTGTATTAGTGTTGGTGTTAGTGTCAGTGTGTTGGTGTTAGTGTCAGTGTGTTGGTGTTAGTGTCAGTGTGTTGGTGTTAGTGTATTAGTGTTGGTGTTAGTGTATTAGTGTTAGTGTTGGTGTATTAGTGTTGGTGTTGGTGTATTAGTGTTGGTGTATTAGTGTTGGTGTTAGTGTATTAGTGTTGGTGTTAGTGTATTAGTGTTAGTGTTGGTGTATTAGTGTTGGTGTATTAGTGTGTTGGTGTTAGTGTTGGTGTTAGTGTCAGTGTATTAGTGTTGGTGTATTAGTGTGTTGGTGTTAGTGTTGGTGTTAGTGTCAGTGTATTAGTGTGTTGGTGCTAGTGTTAGTGTATTAGTGTGTTGGTGTTAGTGTTAGTGTATTAGTGTGTTGGTGTTAGTGTATTAGTGTTGGTGCTAGTGTTAGTGTATTCGTGTTAGTGTTGGTATTAGTGTTGGTGTATTAGTGTTGGTGTTAGTGTCAGTGTATTAGTGTGTTGGTGTTGGTGTGCTAGTGTTGGTGCTAGTGTTAGTGTATTAGTGTTAGTGTTGGTGTTAGTGTTGGTGTGTTGGCGCGCTCTGTCATAAACACACACTCTACTAAGTGACCTTAACGCTATACAAACACAGTGGAGCACCGCGTTCTTACTTTCAGATACGAAGCAATGCACTGAGCGCTGATAGCTGCCTGTGTGTGTGTGAGTGTGTGTGTGTGTGTGAGTGTGTGTGAGTGTGTGTGAGTGTGTGTGAGTGTGTGTGTGTGAGTGTGTGAGTGTGTGTGAGTGTGTGTGAGTGTGTGTGAGTGTGTGTGAGTGTGAGTGTGTGAGTGTGTGTGAGTGTGTGTGAGTGTGTGTGTGTGAGTGTGTGTGTAGAATGTTAGAATTATAAGCCACTTATGACACTCTGCAATTCACTTTCACACTTCTTGCATAATCGCTGATGGGCTGAATCTCCTCCACCATCTGCCACATCAAACTGTGATGCACAGCTCGCGCTCTCTCTCTCTCTCTCTCTCTCTCTCTCTCACTCTCACTCTATCGCTCTCTCTCTATCTATCCATCTTTCTCTCTCTCTCTCTCTCTCCTCTCAACCTTCCACCGATCCGTCTGGCAGACGATTTCATCTCAAGAATCCAAACACAAGCACACAGCTAAGCTTCAGAGGCCCGACTCAGTGATCACACAACCTGGAGAAACGAGAGAAAAATGGAAAAACGCCTCTCGCTGTTCTTTCTTCAGCGTTTCTGTCGCAGCCTGTCGACATGTCATCAGCGTACCTCACGCGTTAATCGGGCTGAACACAGGCGCCTTCACCGACAGGCACAGATTTAACTCGGGAATCTGAGAGCTGCTGCGGCTGTCGCGCTCGACTCAGGCCTGGGTGGAGATATTTTCCTCTCCCATGCAGCCTTCGGTTTCATCACAGAGAGGTGTGGACTTTTCTGTGGCAATTCTACTGCAACACACACCACACCAATACACTCGACTTTAATTAACTCAGCGGTGTTTATAGGATGTTCAGTGTTCAGAGTGATTCTGTGATTAAGGCTCCATTTCACACCTTGTTGGAATTCCTTCATAAAACTAAAAATAAATAAACTTAAATATCCAAAGAACCCTCGAGGAATCTTCCTTAAGAGTGTGTAAAGTGTGTATATTGATCAAGAAGTACAATTTCAACTTACTGAGTTACAATTTTAACCCTTTTAATCATAGATTCATTTTGAAAAATATCCTGATTCTTTAGATGGTTGCATGTCAGATTTTCATGAATTTTGATATTTTCCAAAATGCCGTATCTTATAATAAAATAGAAACAGATCATCTGTATAGGACGTATAGGAACACCTTGAGTAAATAAAGGATAAAACATTATACCTGAATAAAAAATAAATTGTTAACATCCAGGTGGAAAATATTAAATGTTGATGACCAAAATAATAGAAGTTTGTAAAGATATTCCAGAGACATTGAGATCGGAAAATATTCTGCAGAGTAACATAATAATGATTTATGTTAAATTACAGTTTTGGTCTAAAAGGGTTAAAAAGCCCAAAAGGGTTTAAAATGACATATCGTATGTTTTATCTGTTAGTTTGTGGAATGTCTTTACGTTATAGCAGCTATAATCACTCGTTCTCTCACCAGCTTCTCTTTTTTCTCTCTCTTCCAATTAATAAGACAAAAAACCCACAGCTCGTCACAGAGAAACCGCAACTCGTCCGTCCTGAAGATTTAGAGATTTGTCCGTATGAAAGCTAACGTCCGTCTCGTCCGAACACCTTCACTGCTCCTGTGGAACGGCTGCAGGTTCTGTACAAAACTCTGCAGCTAAAAACGAATTTCTACCCCATTTTCTTCAGTCTAGCTTTAGCCCATTTCCAGCTGATAGTGAAGTCTAACAGTCTGTGAAGCAGTGCTTTAAAGGTATGACTGTTAATCATTAATCCGCTGGTGAAAATGAAGAAAGGACGCTAGCTGTGTTAGTTTGTGTACGTGAGATAACAGACGCACGTGATTGGCTGCTGTTGCTCTGATTGACAGAAGGGACAGGAACACCATTCCATGCCATCTAAAGAGCATTTAGACATTTATGCTCTTTTCGGACATTTTCACACTTGAGTTTTTTTTTCCAGACTCGGGGATGTTTGCTGTGAGTGTTCTGGAGGTCTGGTGAAGTGCGAACGCTGGTTTTAATCCTGGGAGCGCTCCAGAGACCGATTCCTGATCCTGTTGGTCCGCAACGTGTGTGAACGCAATCAACGCTCTGGTTCAACCGGTCATGTGACTTCCTGTTTCAGGTTTGGTAAAGGCAGGGAAAGGGTTGTTTCGGTTAGCGCTAAGTACAGGTGTGAACGGGGTTAAATGTGTCTCGGAGAACTACATTTGGAGGTGGTCTGGGACGCATGTGACCACATCACACCTGCAGTGTGAACGCGAATGCGTCTCGATGCGTCCCGGACAGCGACAAAGGACCGACTAATCGACTGCATCACTGCCCTCGCTGGAAAATCCGTAACCGTTACGAGACTGTTTGGAAATCAGGCTGAACAGTAGAGCTCTCTGTCGCTGATAACAGCAGAGACGAAAGCAACTTCATTCTTCGTCTTATCTGTCATTCGTTTCTAACTTTCTTTAGCAGACCACGCGATTAAAACGCTTCAAACAGTGTGTACAGGTATGAGATAGGATGTGTGGGACATTTCTGTCTGAAAATAAATGCAGCTAAAGATGTGATAAATGTGCATGACAGCCTTTCCCCAGCAGAAATGATGCACAAAATCCGATCACAAGTGCTCGCTGGCGATCCGATCACTCGGGACGCACGTTAATGCCGTGTGTGAACGGTGCCTGTGATGGACAGAACCAGACCTTCACAGCAATGGGGCACTAATTAGCTTTGTGATGCAAATAATGTACATCTCGAGCTAAAATCTTCTTAAATATGAATGTTTGCATGATGACTTGCCATGCATTAAATAAAAAATAAACAAAAACAAACAAAAAAAATCACTGCTCTTCACCACTTTAGTGTTGACACCAAAGAAAAATAAAAATAAATAAATAAACGGATGAGTGTAATGGACATCCATTTTGCAAATCACAAAAATGACGTATGGTATTATGCGATCCGTCTCCAGCTCAGAAGGAATCTTTCTGCGTGAAGGCAAAAAGCTGAGTGAGGAATTAGATCAGGAAACCGGAGTCTGAGTGAAACTGCAGCGTCTTCGGTATCAGTATCAGTCTGTCGATGGAAATTGCACCAGCAATCGATCTCTAAACTCCACGTGCAACACTCTGTGCCAATTCCACGCCACGTTTGCAGAAGGCCAAAGAGAAGCGGTTCACAGCTCGGTGTTACGTAAAGCCGAGTCACAGCAGACGAGAGAGATTCTACACCACGGCGTGAACATGGAGCACAGGCAGCCTGTCTGGAAACATCTTCAGATGTATGGATTTTCACTTCTCGCGTATCAGACACAACTCACGAGCGAAACAGAGTGACCTGACCGTTTCCTGCGAGCAAACCACAGGAACAGAATGAAAGCCTGTTGTTCTTCAGGAATACAAGTTCTTCCAAATACAAGTCACTTTCGATTTACTCAAACACACAGATGTGATGAAGCAGAAAGAGCTGCTGGGATGCAACCAATCACGAAGCTTTAACTCAATTTAACAGCGTGGAAATCAAACGCAGGAGCTGAGAGTACGAGGATACGAACGACTTCACGCTTGTTGCAAAAGAACACACAACACGCTGTTTACGATCAGTGGAACCATGTGTGGGTCTCTTCCCAGCCAGGAGGAATCCTCTACAGGAATTAGACACTGTGTGTGTGTGTGTGTGTGTGTGTGTTACAGTAAGATAAAGCGGAGTTACCGTTACCACCCTGAAGTTGATTATTTTCCTCTAACAGCACGTCCCCAAGTGTTTTATTCCACTTACACCACAGCAACTTACCAACGATATCAATTTTTTATTTATTAAAGAACGACTTTTATCTGTTTATAGTTACATTTAATGTCAGTGATACGAGTGAGTTCCTGTTGTCGCTTACGTTACAGCAGCTATAAACACTCGTTCCCTCACCAGCGTCTCTTTATTCTCTCTCTTCAAGTTAATAAGAGAAATCGCAGCTTGTTCCGCATGTTAGTGAGAAACCGCAAAGAAGCGTAAACTCCTGTCCTCCGCTGACACTGGAGACTCCTTCCATACATGTTAATGTTAATAAATGTCTCTTTACTTTAAGAAAACTTCACCATATCAACAATTTTTTAATGCGTTTATCATCAGTGGAGCGTCCGCTGTCCGTACAAGTTCCTGTGAATTAATATAAACCTGCGCTACTGTCAGAGCTGCTGTTCTGGAAACCTAATCAACACCTTCTGACCAATCAGAGTGCAGAACTCTACAGTGGGATAAATGTTGGAGTTGCGTGTCTCTGATGGCGTATGGAAACGGCAAAACACATCAGGAAAGTTTAGAGTAACCGGAACTACTTTTTACTGTCGGACGAGTTGAATAAAAGTCCATAAGAACAGCTTTGGTAAGACTTTCTCTCACATCTGTCTCTTCTGAACACCAGAATTGTTCCTGCATCTGTTTTATAGCTGCGTAGTTAAATTTACTTACAGAAATGTAACATCTGCCATTATAAGTCTATTTTCAGTGAGTTCAGTGGCATAAACAGATGTTCTGTTCTTCTCTCAGAGCAGGGAAAGGTGTTGAAATTCTTCAAACCTTGAAGACCCTCAGAGCGCTCTGTGTTTTTCCCCAAAGGCCGGCTCACCTTCGGACCACGCCAAGGTCGGAAAGAGAACATTTCGGAAAGAACAGCTGTTTGAGGACATGACGGAGGAAGGACAATGCCTCACATAAAGGCTTTTAATAACTTCACATCAAAATTCTCCACACTCCTGATGTCACTTTAACTGATTCAACCTGCCGACAGCTGCAAAGTTTTAACACACGGCTGAGAGCGCGTCCCAAAATCCCGCTTCTTCCTGAACTGGAGTAAATCGCAAAACAAGCATGAATAATATGACCTGATTAAATTCTATGTATAATTTGTTTTATTAAATCTCCCAGTGCATGTGTTAAAATTCTTTCCAGAAGAATCTGACCCATTTAGACCACCACAAAGAGCACAAATACACAATAAAGCCATACCAAAAAAATTATATAAAGCAAAGTAGAACTCTATAAGAAGTTCATGTAATTAGGATAAATAACAGGAAAAGAATTTCCAATTCAAAGCCAATGCTGGAGGCAGCAACGGACAATAAATGCCACTTTACTTCAGGTCGCCACCTCTGATGAGAGAGTCTGGTAATACTTAACTCTCACAAGTCAGAGTGCTATAAGAGTGCAATAAATTCACCGGAATGATTAACATGCTAGGAATGTTTGAAAGGCCATGTGTTAGCAAAAAAAGGGGGGTTGTTTCATTTCCCGGTGTGGAGGTGGGAGGTTGAGGTGCCACTCTCCATTGGAAGTTTTCTTCTTGATGGGACGGAGGGAGAATGCCGAGGCAAGTAGAGGCCGGGATCGGGTTTGTCCAGCTGAGCGTGCTCTTAAATATTCCTCCAACTCTTCCTCCATCTTCCCCTTGAGCACTCCCTAGGGTTCCTAACAAGCAGAACTTGGGGTTAACATCGGGAAACTTTCCAACATTCCCAGTCGGATGAATAAGCAAGGATCAACGGCAGGAGAGGGAAGGAGTGTGGAAGGGGGAGCAGGGACAAGTTCTGGGAATCCGACCTGTTAATGAACAGCAGGCCTGATCTGTGTGTGTGTGTGTGTGTGTGTGTGTGTGTGTGTGTGTGTGTGTGTGTGTGTGTGTGTGGGGCACATATCTGTCTGTGTAATCACCCTCCAGCATGTAAGCATCTGTAAGTGGTTCTCCACATGTTCTCAAAGAAAGGTACATACGCCGATGTGAGCAACGAGATGCTCGACTACGAAGGCACTACATCCATAATGCAAGACATCTGCCAAGTGCTATCACTCAGCACACACACACACACACACACACACACACACACACACACACACACACACACACACACACAAGGAAAAGATTAATGGCAGAACTTCCGATAACTAGATTATTTCACTCCGATTTTAAATGATAAACAATTAAAAACTGATTAGAATATTTACCCAACACCACAATGACTTTGTGAGCTTTGTGAGCTTTCACAATTTGTAACACTTTGTAAAGGTTCTTTGAATGGCTAATGGTTCTTGTGATATAATGGGGTTCTACATGGAACCTTTTGTGAGATAGAAACCCTGTATGTACAGGCTGGTTGAAGAAAAACTTGATATACGTTAATAATTTACACTCTCAAAAAAATGTACACTTCAGGATATAAACTGCAGTGATGTTTTCAAATCATTGGGGTAAAATTCTCCAGTTGTTATGGTAACACACTTGAGTCACTGGGGTGGAACCAAGTCATTAAGTCATTGGGCTAAAATCCAGGGGTTGCTGGGTGGTACCCTCCCGTCATTGGGATAAAAACATTGTCACTGGGGAAAAACCTCCGGTTACTATGGAGGTCCCTTGAGTCATTGCAATAAAATCCATTGCAATAAAGTCACTGGGGTAAAATCCTCAAGTTATTGGTGTGACATGCTTCAGGTTTTCGGGATGATACCCTTGAGGCATTTCGGAAGACACCCTTGAGTAACTGGGGTGGAACCTTCCAGTCACTGGGGTAAAATCCCCAAGTCATTGGGGTGGAACCATTAAGTCATTGGGATAAAACTGAGTCATTGGGGTGATAGTCTAGGATCACTGGGGTAAAATCCTCAAGTCATTAGGGTGACACCCTCCAGTTATTGCAGTGGTACCCTTGAGTCATTGGGGTAAAAGATAAAAGTCATTGGTGTGGTACTCTAATGTCATTGCAATAAAAACCTCCAGTCACTGGGGTGGTACCCACAATTCATTGGGGTAAAATCTTCAAATCATGGAGGGTAAAAACCACAAGTCATTAGGGTGGTACACCTGAGTAATAGGGGTAAAATCTGCAAGTCACTGGTGTGGTACTCTCCGAATGACATCGTTTGCACCTATAAGTACCCTGTTAGAAAAAAAAGAGGTTCCATTTAGCACCTTAAAGCGTTCTTCAGTCTGACTCACTGGAAAAAACCAAAACCTTAGAAGCAGGAACAATAGAGCTCTGAGATAATGCTCGAACCATGAACTAACCAAAATAGTCTTCAGCACTGTCTTTTTTTTTCTATGTAAAACCCTACGACAGAGTGTTTAATTATTAAAAAAGAAGTTTCAAGCAGAACCCAGTTAGAAAGCTAGAACTGTTTTTATTTCTAAGAGTGTAGTGTACATTTAAAACCTGTTTAAGGTACGGTACGTAATCCGACCCCTGAGTGTACACTGACATTATTTGTCCCTTTTTTTTGCCATTGTATGAAGTGATAGAAATGACTCCTATATTCCTGAACCTTCTCCAACAACACATGAATAACGTCTGAATGTTTTTTAATAAAAACATGAGTCATGGCCTTGTGACTGAAACAACCACAAACGCTAACACGGCAATTAACAGTACAATTGCTGCTTTTTAAGATGAGCCGTGACCAGCTTGCGAGAGACAGCGTGGTGTAACGTAGTTGGCAAGAAGCTGCGGTAGAGCTGGCAGGGCAAACGATTACAGCCAGACGTTATGCAATCGGCAAGAAAAGCATGGTTTGTACAGAGCGATGTTCAAATCGACCGGACTTTATGATTTGGGGTGAGGATGCAGAGCTGCTTGTGGTGCTGCTTGGAGCGTGTTTAATGTCCATCTGAACTTGAGGAAGCACGAGAGTTCCCTTATGCAAGCTGTTTCCTGATCTGGCCTGGCACGGGTGAAATGTGACACCGTTATGTCCAATATATCACAGCAAGACTAAAAAAAAAAACAGCTCGTGTGTAGAGGACGGCTAAATGCAAAGCTGTTGGATGTTTTTTTGGTTGAAGGACTACTTGCTGTAGCTTTGCACGTTCCAAATGAGATTAAAAAGGATTTAAACAACACTTCAAGCTCTAATATACAGCATGTTCTGTCGTACTCTTTCACCCAGCAGGCAGGCATGGACAGAGCCAGATTTAAACAGCGTGAGTGAGATGCCTTCATAAATAAACCATAAAGCCTCTCCTGAAACATCTCTCTTTTCAACAACTGAAGCCTGATGCTATGCTTCTTGAGGACCTTCAGTAATAATTCAGTTATGTACAGATATAGATATACACCTGCCCTTGACTGAGAGGACATAAAACGTGTTTAGTCAAAAGGTCAAAGGGAACAACGCAAACCTCTGTGGCATTCTCAACTGTCCTTCCAAGCGTAGACGGAAGTTACTTCTCAGCACTCGAGGGTGGAAATGTCACGTTTCTCACTTGATTGAATAAAACTTCTGCTTCAAAAAGCTAAACCTCTATTCAGACGGGATTAGTTTTCCATGTGGAGGTGTGTAATGTATTTATTCCCAGAGTATCTCTGGGATTTCAGTCTGAATCCGTCGTGTCAGTCACGCGACTGGAAAGATTATTTTATGTTCCATAAACTGAGCAGTAGAAATAACTGCAGGTAATAAACATCCCGTCTGAACGGACACGTTGGTGAAGATTGCGTTATATCCTGTATGGAAAAAAAAGTATTTTATTCAGTGTAAAGACGCTCCAGGAAGCGCTCACGTTTTATATCGAAGCTTAAAATACAGAACATAGACGGTGTTTAAAAGGGCGAGTCAGAGACGCGACGCTTCCAGGGGTTTTGGGTAAGTTACTGAGTTCCTAGGACAGGTACAGGTACATTTTATTGTCATGTGACCTACTTATGATGGAATGTGGCCACGCCCCTACAACAAGCACTTATCATAAAGAACAAAACAATGAATGAATGAATGAAGTGTGTGAGGTGTAGCGTAGTGGTGTGATTTATACAGAGATCCCCTGAGAATCAATCAGAATTACTACACACTTCCTCCAGGAACGTTACATAACACGTCCAGAAAACGAATCCCGTCCGAATAGTACTTAAAGAGACTCCAGATAAAACTGTTCGACTCAGACACGCATGGAGTTCTCTCTAGAGAAGATAGATCTTTCCAACATTTCGGATATGTCCAGATATTCCTGCAAAAGCGTCCACGGTGTGCGGCTCCTTCGTTAGTTCTCCGTAGAGACCACATCACATCACCATATACACACTGTGTACACACACATCACCATATACACACTGTGTACACACACATCACCATACACACACTGTGTACACACACACTTCACCATACACACTGAGAGCTAATCATAAACACACACCGCCTTACCATCCATCCAGCTCCAGCTCCAGCAGAGACTGGGTCTTCTCCGAGTTACACTGCAAACACCACATCCTTCCTTCCGGCTAACACACACTCCCGTAGAGATCCAGGCCGGACCGCAGAGGACGGCCAGCTTCGAAATCAGACCCGTAACAACTCTCACACGCCATTTCTGCTCTCCAGGTCTCTATCACACACTCTCTCTCTCTCTCTCTCTCACACACACACTCCTTCTTTCCTTCCTTCTCCTGCTCTGCTCTGTCCTGCTCGTGAGGAGCGAGTGTGATGAAAGGAGGGGGGCCTCAGAGGAAAAAAAAAAAAAGAAAGGGCATGTGCTGTGTGAATGGAAGGACATGAGGAAGGGGGGTGGGACTCGCTCGGGAAGCTCCGACGCTGAGCCAAGAGCTGATGGATGGTGAGAACACAGAGAGAGAGAGAGAGGGAGAGAGAGGGAGAGAGAGAGAGGAGCAAGAATGAAACTAAAAGAATAAGAGGTCATTTTTCCGCCTCTGTGAAGGCAGTGGAAGAATGTTAGTGTGGGTCGAGAGAGAGAGAGAGAGAGAAAGGGAGAGGGAGACAGAGAGACAGAGAGAGAGAGAGAGAGAGAGAGAGAGAGAGAGAGAGAGAAAGGGAGGGGAGAGAGAGAGAGAGAGAGAGAGAGAGAGAGAAGAGCAAGGCTGGCGAGGGAATGATTTTTTTAAATTGTGGCTATA
>JAKKZJ010000016.1:610620-631465 GCA_033441845.1 Pangasius mekongensis
AACATCTAGTGGAAAGCTTCCCAGAAGAGTGGAGCTCATTATAACAGCACACACAGGGGAATAAATCTGGAATGAGATGTTCGACACGCACATATGGGTGTGATTGTCAGGGGGGCACAAACTTTTGGCCATATAGTGTATTTACTTTTCCTGAATTAAAGATCAGGGCTTTAAATACAGTGTAAACTATTTTGGAAACACAAAATCCGACCAGGAAGGAAGGATCTGGGTTTTTTCAGGTTTGAAAATCCTGAAAGATCCAAAGAGGAGAAAGAGAAAGAGAAGGAGGAAAAATAAAAAGAGAACTATAGACTGAGTGAAAAAGAAAGAGAAAGCAAAGAGAAAAAATGAAAGATAAAGAAAATAAAAGTGAAAGAAAGACAGTAGTGATAAGTCTCTAGAAATCCTGCAAATGTTCATCAGATATCACAGGAATGAGAATCTCGGACGGACGAACAACCCAAAAACAACCTAATTACGGAGGCATAAAAAACCAGAAAGGAGAAATGAAAGAAAAAGAAAACGGAAAAAAGGAAGGAGGAGGAGGAGAGAAAAGAGATAGAGGAGAGCCTCTTTGTCAGCTTCAAAACTGAAACCTACATATTTAAGAATTTTTTAAATCAAAACTACAAACAGAATCTCACTGACAAACACTGACGAAACAGTTTGTACCAAATGAAGAAGAAGAAGAAGAAGAAGAAATTTTAAAAATAATTATGCAGTGTTTGCCTGTAAAAAAAAAAAAAAAAAAAGAAAAGAACAAATTAAAATAAAAATCTTCCTCTTGGTATCGAAGTTATAAGTGTGAGATGGGAAAAGTTCCTGTAATCAGACATTACAGTGGGTTTGTAGTGGACGTGTTTCATTTGCAAACGATTCAGACTTTTTAAATGAGTCACTAAACGAATGAACGAATCAGTGTCGCTCGCCGCCGTGCACCGAATCAGTTCTTTGCCAATGAGCTTCGCTATGATAAAGCTGCATTTCTACACGTATCCATGACGACGTCATGATCACTAATCAGAGATTTTGTTCATGTTTCTGTTGTTAAGACCAAGATTCGCACGTCTCTCTTTCAGTGAATCGGTTGAGTCATTTGAGCTCAATTAGTCCAGTGTGTGCAGTAGGAGTGTGCAGTAGGAGTGTGCGTTGGACTGGGTGTGAAAAATAACATGTAAACACAAACACACACATTATAACACAAACACACACATTATAACACAAACACACACATTATAAAATAACACAAAATCGCAGTGATACACGACTCACGCTGTTCGATTTAGGGAACTAATCTGAACGAATCATTTAACCGAAAGGAGTCAAATGACTTGAGTCGATGAAATGACTCATGTTTCTACATGAGAAATTCATTAATTCCAAATACTGACTGTTTCGTATTCACGTGTTTGTGTGTATTTTCCATTTGACCGCCATGGTTTTGTCCTTTTTCTGATACAAGCCCCGCCCCTTTTGTCCAAGAGGTATGATAGGTTAATGTGAAAGGCGTCCATTTCTGTACACTCCTGCAAACACAGATTTTTTTTTTTTTTTTAAATCAGACAGCTATGTACGGTCAAAAATCACACGCTTATGTGACATGACTCACAAAATAAGCCGACCATAAACAAATCAAGCAAAAATATTGAGCTTAAATGAATTATTTTTAGTTGTAAAACTCCACTGTACTCCATTCCATCGAATCTAAATCCATATCTGGATTTCTGTAAAGCTGTTTTGTGGCCATGGTTAAAAGTTCTATATAAATGAAACTGAATTGAACTGAATCATTATGCATCATTAGAACAGAGGAGTGTGTTTCAGATAAATGTGACTCTATGAATTAGACTAAACCTTATTTCCTGATTCCTGACTGTTAGAAGGTGAAGAAGGTGCACAATCCCACACACTCTCTAGAAAAATATACATCATTAATAAGGTACATTAAGCAGTGGTGTGAAATATAACTCACCAAAGCGGACCTAAATGTTGTTAATTCAGCTTTAACAGGAAGTCAGGAAACTCCGTTCACTCAGACGGCGTAGAAACACCTGATAGAGTCGGAGATGTCGTCTGACACCAAACAGATCACCACATATACACATATTGCCTTTTTAAAACTTCACACACGAGGATGAACTGATATTAAAACCGATATAAAAAAAATAAAGTCAGATGTTCCACAAAAGCTTTTTCCCCAAACTCTCTGTCCAAGCTCTGAATCGCTGAGGAGAACTCTAGACACTGGAAGCACACAGCGTAAATAAATTATTCTCTCTCCTGCGTCAGATCGGATCAGATCACATCAGGTTTCTCGGGTTCTCAGCGGCTCCTGCACGATACGTGACGGCTTAAATAAGAGAAAAACTTCAACTGCAGCAAAGCTTCATGATCCTCTCGCTCACCTCTCAAAATCCTCCCTGATAAAAACATAAAACCAGGACGTTAATCAAGCGGAGAAGAAGCACGTGGCGAGTCTTTTCCAGGTAACAGAAAGAGATCGAGTTTCATAATGACGTCATATTCAGAATGTCAGTGAAGAGACTGAATCAGTTATAGCTCCCTATAGTGCAGATCACGAGGAAGAAAAATGCATTTAAAGCAACGAATGATGCAACGTTACGATTCAGTTCTGTACAAACAGCTTGATTTTATTTATTAAAAAAGCCTTAAAGAGCTACTCATGAACAATGTGATAAACACACATCTTAAACAGAATCGTCTGTTATAGTAATCACAAAAGAAATATTTCATTACTAGGACTTTCTTTCTGCAAAAAAAACAAGAATGGTGATGTAATTTTGAACAAGAGGCGGGGTTTATTTGATTGACACTGCCAGGACACATCGTTGCCCTCATCGTCTGACAAACGAACCCGTCTAAAATCTCGTGGAAACCCGACATCATCCACACTGTGAAGCATGGTGGCGGTAGCATCTGAATAAACTTCAGAAGATCTGGTAATTTTTTTTATTTTTATTTTTTTAAATCACAACCATGTCATAAAGCTATGACCACAGCGCTGTTAAATCCTGTATTCTGATTGGTCAGGAGGTGTTGACTGATTTTTTTATAAAGTAGTATAAAAGTGTTTATAGTATTTAGAAAGTATAAATCACAGAGCTTAGTGAGGGAACGGCGTTTTTAGAATGCTGGTGCCGTCATGATTTATAATGATTCAGAAAAAAGCCACAAGTCCATAGAACTCACTTTATAATAAAGTCCATCTTTAACAAGACATTACAGAAAATATAAATATACAATATATTAATACAAAAGACTGTCCCTAAATCAGCAAACATATATATTCACTGCGGCAGATGTCCTCTACCGTCCTCTAAAGCCTTGCGCTGTGCAGCTGATACGACTAAAACAAAGACTCCTGAGAGTTTTAAACGCTCAAATGTTTTCATAAAATGTGTTTCTGACACGCAGACGGCGTGAGCTCCTACCTTTTAGTTCGTACAGAGATGCATTGCTTCCACATGCCACTCCACAGAGCCGTAACATCACTCGCCAGCACGCGCGACATCCTCCACGGAGGGGAAATAAAAGCTGACGTCTTAAATACAAGAACGTCTAAATCTGACACACAGGTGGCACTTTCTCTGAAAACAAATCTCTAGTCTAGGAAACGGCTTCCTCTTTCTCTGCACTTTCCACAGATTTCATCATCACTCGTGACAGAAAATGAAATTTTACTCTGCAGCTGGAGGTCTTCCTCTTGTGTGGGTTGAGACGGAGGTTTGAAGTTGACCGAGTTACTCAAAATGTTGCTGTTTTTAATGTAAAACGACGATAAGAAAAGAGATGAAAGTAATTCCGTCTTCGTTGAGATCTTATTTTCCTTCTTGCACCCTTTTTTTCCTGTGCAAGTTTTCCTCAGTCTGGCCCTCATGGAAACGACCTGCATGTTCCAACAACAACTGGAACCGGGCGCGCATCCAAACACGCCTCGCCTTCTGCCTCAGAGGAGGATCTGAACGCCGAGTTCGAGAGGTTCGAGGGGTTAAAACGAGGCTGGACTTAAATTCAAGCGTAACACAAACACAGAAAAACGAAGCACAGGCGTGTTATTGTACATCAAGAACCGGAGTACAGGCGCGTCGTTGTTCTCGCAGGCGGAGATGGAGTTACGCTTGAAGTGTCTACGTTTCTGGAAATGCCATTTCTCTGCAGCATAATGAGGCCTTTCAGACGTTACACTGCCACAGCTGTAATGGAAAGACGTAACTCATGCAAACACAGAGTGTGAGCAAAATCCTGCTGAGACGAGAAAATTAAACCCGGATTACACTCGCAACCTGCCAAGCGTACAAGAAGCTCTATTATGTAAAGATTTACAAAGCAAAGTGAATATTTTTTTCGTTTCGAAACACCATACACCACTTTCAGGTGCTGCTGGATTCTGGACTCTGATTGGAAGGTGTTGATTAGTTTTCTATAACAGCAGCTCTGACAGTAGCGCAGGTTTATATTAATGCGCTCGTTCTGATACGTTACCGTTTCCATAGTAACAGCTCATTCACAGGGACGATCACAGCGGATTAAAACTGATTAAAGACAGAAAATGGATAATAAGACAGATAATGGATAAAAAGCGTTCTTTAATAAATTGTACTCGTTGGTAAATTGCTGTGGCGTAAACTCCGCTTCATCACACCACCGCGTTGTTGATTATTTTCCTATAACAACATGCCCCCAATTGCTTTATTCCTTATTTAGAATCTAGAGAGACAGTATGAAAAGTTATAAATGGTTATCGTGAAGCCATGTACAGTATATTTAACAATTTAGGATAATTTTATTCAGATTTCTCTGATGCATCTTTTTTTTTTTTTTACAGTGGACGTTTAAAATGACGAGGATGAACGAAAACCTTCACAGACACTGTGTGAACACATTTTTACACCATTTTGGTCTTTTCTTGGCAGTAAAATGATGTCAGTTACAAGTGCAGCACCGTTACAGCAATCAGCAGAGATGATTAGATCCTCACTCTGAGTAACGAGGAGCAGTTTAGCAAAGTGACATAAAAATCAATCATCATCCGCGACTCAGGAACAATCATTACCGTTTATTTGTAATTGCAACGCAGGATAATTCATCAATCCAGGATCATCGATGATGAGGACAATCTAACACACTAAGAAAGAGTGAATTTTAGGATCACTATCATAGCATATATAGCAGCGCAGTTTGTATTTGAGCCACAATGCGCAAAGGAATCGCTGGTGTAATGTGGCGTTCCACAGGGTTCGGTTTTAGTCCCGCTGTTGTTCTCGCTTTATACAGTCTTTTAGATATTTAATGCACAGAAATAATGTCCGTTTTCCCTTCCAGAAGACAACATGCTCAAATTACCACAATAAATAAAGTAATAAAGGTAATAAATCTGAGTTAGATAACTCTGAGAAAAGAAAACGGCACGTCGGGACGGATTTACAGGAAGTTAAAACCAATTTCACTGCTAAACGTTTGTATAAATTTACACCAGTTTCAACTAGTACAACACGTTATAAATGGATACAGTGAAGACATCCAGATACAATTCGTTTTTATTTATGAATTTATTTAAATTAATTTGTATCCTAATTTATTCCCCAGTTTTCTCTTTTTAACTTTGGAAAGATTCACTTATAAACTTTACGTAAAATATATCATTAAATGTGCAACAATTATTTTGATTTTGATTATTTTAAGCCAAAGTGCAAAAGAGTTTGCTGAAAATATTAATGTGGCGTCCCACAAGGTTCTGTTTTAGGCCCGCTATTGTTTTTTCTGTACATATAGCCTTTAGGACATTTAATGCATGATAAAATATGATGTAGGTTCTTTCTTCTGTACTACACTGATGATACACAATATATTATTTATTCATTGTTTTGGAAGACAAAGTTTATAAATGTGCTTAAAAATCCAATACTACAAAATAAAGCTAAATTAAAATTACTTTATTTATATTTAATTAAATGTAAGACATGTAATGTAATGTAATAATGTAATTAATTTAAAGATAAAATAGAAATAAAATATACACAATATAAAATAATGCAATACATTAACAGCTATACAGTTCTTATGTAATTGTACAATTAATAACTGTTAATACAAAACTCTTGTTTCATGGAGAATTCTCGACGCGAGCCAAAAATCGAATTCAGGTCATTAAAGGAATTTTTGTCCTGAACTAAAAATAATCAGCTCTAAAAATAAATTCCGCTCAGCGCTTTGCTTACCTTTTAAAAAAGCCACTCGGAGGCTGCAGACACAGAAACTGCCAGTAATCTAAGCACAGAGCTTTGAACCGTGACATCGTCAGGGATTCGGTGTCTCGTGGTCAGGTGGTGAAATGAGAAGTATCCTTCATCATCATCATCATCATCATCATCATCATCTGCACTCAAACATGGACCAAAGATTCATCGTACACCTGAGAGCAGTACGATGCAGTGCGATTAACGGTTACGGCGAACGCCCGCTGGGCCGAGCGGCCATGACGGTGCCTCACTGAAGCGCTCCATCCTGAAGAAGAGCTTCAAAATCCTCCTCAGTGTGCTGGGACTGGAGTGCAGGTTCCTCTGAGCCGTGTGTCGAGGAACGGCTAAAACGTTCCCAGATGTGTGTCGTGGACTTCTAGGTCAGGCAACACGGTCACTCCGGATCTGCTCCTAGATTCATGGATGAGCTTCATCCATCATATGTAGACCTACTACTAGCTACACACGTGTGTGTGTGTGTGTGTGCACCACTCCTGTCCCTCAGGTGGTGAACATCTGCAGAAGGTCATCACCACCGTGCAGGAGAACACCGTACTCCTCCTCGCCGTCACTCTGCAGTCTCCCGGCTTCTCGTGAGTGATTCTCAGATCCTCTGCAGCCGAAAGCTCGGCTCTCAGACATGCCGAATTCACGGTTGCCAGGCAACACCATCACTACTGAACTCGCATATGATTGGCTGACAGCTGCTGATTGGCTGGAGCGGTCAGAAAGGCGGGGCCTCCTGCATCTCCTATACGATGATGTCATTGGAACAGAAGGAAGAGATGCTCACGGTACTACATGTGAAATTTCTCTCCGCGCCGCCGTTTTGCTTAATAAGCATCTACAGACGCCTCAGAGAGCCTTTATGAAGCGCTTATTATTCCAGAAACGTGAAACACAAGAAGATAAAAAGTGTTTAGTGGAGAATCTAAATCTCCACAATTGATTTATTTTGTCTTTAATTTCAATTACTTAATTAATTAATTATAATTTAATCAGCTTTAATTGCAAGTCAATTTTAACATTGCAATTTTTTTTTTCCACCAACACTAGCCTATACTGCACACACACACACACACACACACACACACACACACACACACACACACACACACACACACACACACACACCAAGTTTATTATCATTGTCCTCCCGAGACCTGAACTTTATCATCATGTATTTTTAATTTCTCTCCGCTCTTGGGAAGTAACAGAACCCATCGCATGAGGAGGACTGGTTTATTATTTTTTAATCCAGGTTTTTATACTTAATTTCTGTTACTGAAAAGCAAACAAAAGGCATCTGTATGTCCACAATTTTCACTTCGGTTACCGGGTTTCCTACACTACCCACAATGCCGTGCTGATAGCGGTGCAATGGGATTTAACCCTCGCTTCGTGATGCGGCGGCGCTTTAGTGTTTTAGTCTGTCCAGCTCTTTCACCTCCTCACCTGTACTTCCAAAGCTTTCATTCTAACACCTCCGTCAATGCCATCACGCTCGTCAGATCGCCAGCTAGCCGAGGCAGGACCCAGTGTTGTATAGCTGCAGTGCATTCTGGGACTTTGAGTCCAGCGTTTGCGCCGACATTCGCTACACTGGATCTCTCATTAATATGACTTTGATGAAAATAGTGAGTAAGAAAAGCGTTTTGTTTTTAGGAGCTGACTGAAATCTGACTGCTATCGCTTCTGTTCGAGATCGCTGAAATGATTCTCCTATTAAACCCCATTCTAACAACAACAACAACAACAACAACAACAACAACAACAACAACAACAACAGCAGCACCTGGGACACACCCGCTAACTTCTCACAGAAATAACAAAAATACACCAACCAACCAACGAATTAACACCAGAATCACTAAACACATCACACACGTTATAGAAACATATTCAGTGGGCTTCAGATCGGAGTTTAACTTTACAGAAAAACCCAAACGTTGCTTTTCTGCAGTTTTTCAGTATTCAGCGTGGAGTTAAATGCAGAGTGAGGAGTTAAAGATTATGGATTTAAAGTTAAAAATCCACAACGCTTCATAAACACAGCTCTAATGTGTAACACATTCTCATAAATAACGAATAACGTGCTTAATGCTTTATGAGTGCATTATAACAGGTTGTATGATAAAAAACACACACACACACACACACACACACACACACACACACACAGCTGCATATAAAATTATTCCACAAGTGAGAACAACTGATTTACTTCGTTTCAGTTTCTCTTCTTTCTGATATTTTTATATTTCTGCAGGTTTCTGTTCAAGGCGCTCGCTGAAAGCATTTCCTGGTAAATGTCTTTAAAAATTACTGCACACTCCATCAGGCTCGAATACGAACGCTTACGAAACCCCAAGCAATACGAGTGAGAGATTTAGAGAGCTTTAGACACGAGTCTAAACGTTCTCTAGCCACAGAGGAGGAACAGGATAAATCATCTCCTCTAATCTGAGCGCACTCATTCAGACTCATGCAGCAGGCGAGGGCCAATCAGAACCACCGATCCGCTGCAAATCTGCAATCTCGTGAACGATCAGATTAAAAAGCGCCGAGCCGAGTGGAGCCGAGCTCACGTCACGAAGGACACGAAACCAGGTTCAGCCAGGTTTGTCCTTCATTTTCAGATAAAAATAAAGCATCCACAGATTCCCATTTAAATGTAATTTTAAATAAAGTCAAATCAACCAAAACACGTTCGGTGTGTGAAGTGAAGTCCTGAGCGTCTTTAGGTTTCCAACAACGTAGCTAATGCGGCTAAAGGTTTCGTGTCTTGCACTGAAACTGCATGTTGAAATATCACATTCAGCAAGTGTGTAAAAAATAAATATACAAATTAAATGTGAATTATCATCTAAATCATTTCTATTTTTTGTTTTGTTACGCGATTTAGAACGCATAATGTTCTGCGATCAAAGATGGCCGACGACAGAGTTCTTTCAGTGGCTCCGTTTACACGCACATCAATATTCCGATAATAATTGGAATTTGGCGATATTCGAATTAACGCCCAATCCGACTGCAATCCGACTCAGATTAAGAGAATATTTCGATTCCCGTCCCTGGAATACGCCTGTTTTAATCAGAAATGTGCTGCAAGGAGAGATATACGCAGCTCAGCCCGCAAGGGATTGTGGGTGCTAACAGATGCGTAGCTGTAGGCTCGGTATTTAGGAACAGCAACTCCAACACACTTATAACAACCAAACCACGTATACAGGAATATTCCGATTCCTGGACGCATATAAACATCGTATTAACATCGGAATACGGCTGCAACCCGGATTATAGACCTTAAACGGAATTTGATGTGTGTGTGTAAACGCAGCTAGTGTGAGATTAAAATGTAAAATCCACCAATGGGACGGCGACAAACTCGCGAAGCAGCTACGAAAACGTTAGTGACGATGACGATAAACGAAACGCACTAATGAACGCGCTCAAGCTCACTTTATGTTTACGTGAGAACGCCGTCCTGTACGAGCTGATCTCCGGACCGCGCTGACTGATGACACGAGCAGAAGGGAAAAGGAAGTCGTGTTCTTTAATCGCAGGTCTATCGTCAGAGGATCTTCATCGCATCACACAGAATTCGGAGGGATTTGATCGCGATCGCACAGCGTACAGCGTGACGAGGAATAAACGATTCGAGGCTGAGGAACCGTTTCTGTCCAAACGTGTTATAACGTGACTTTAAAGCAGATTTCTTTAAGCCTAGTACGTGTGGTGTAAAGACTGAACGTTCATTTTTTTACTGCTTAAACGTTGAATGTTGAACTCAGACACCACAGAGCGATTTGTCAGCGAGAAAAAGCACATGAAGAGAGAGAGAGAGAGAGAGAGAGAGAGAGAGAGAGAAGAATAAAAGAAGAAGAAAAAAAGCAGAAGGATTGAGGTGAAGGCACTGCGGACGTGACTGCAGCTGTAAAAAGCTCCGAGCTGCTTACATCACTGCTGCATTATCAGCCACACTTTCCCTCTGGAGGACATCTGCAGAACCTACTGCAGTCACCTGATCACACTGCGCCCCCTACAGGCAAACTGCAGGAACTACACAACACCACAACAGGACACGGACACCAAGCGCTGCTCGGAAAACCCCCTTTCTTTCCCTTGTTATGCAACAAGAAGGAAAAACTGTGTATAATATAATTTACCACCATGCTTATATTTTATATATATATATATAAATAAAATTAAGAATAAATCATTATATTAGTGCCTTATACTGTACTGTATGTGTAATAGCTCCCACTGCGCCACCTTTCTGACTGCATACAATGTTTACAGTTTATTATTATTTTTACTTGTTTACAGCACATTAATAATTTTGCATAGTGTTTTTCTGTGTTCACTGTTTACAGTTTTTCTTCTTTTTCTCCTACGTAAGAGTTCATTTATCATCTTTGCACTGTGTGATGAGGAGTGTGTGAGTTAAGCGTATAGGTGCTTAAAGAACTCTTCATGCACACGACAGTGAACCTGAAAAAAGGTTCAACGTTGAAAATAGAGAGAGAAAATAATAACAAAATCGATATGACGGGAAGTCCAGTGAAACGCACTTCCTGTCCGAGTGTGAGGATGTCCGAGGTGGTGTGATGTCATGTCCTGCTCCTGTCTCTCGCTTTTTTCTCTCCATCAGCTCAAAACGATGAAAAAAAAGAACAAAAACAAATAAACAAACAAACAAACAAACCAATCCCAGGATTCGCTTTTACATCCCTGACCTCCTACTGACACTCTGCTTCTACAGTATAATATTATTATTATTATTATTATTATTATTATTATTATTATTATTAATAATAATCATAATAAAAAATAATTTTAATAAACAACTGCACTTTTCTAAACAATGTTATAGCCAGCAAAGAATTAATAAAAGTAAAAAATAAAATAAAAATATATAAATACAAGAATCACTGAAAAAAATTAAAAATGAGAATGAAAAAAAAAAACATGAAAAAAGTAAAATAAAATTCTAATTTAATTCTAATTCTAAACCAGAGAATAAACTGAAGCAGATAACAGATAGAATCAGTATGAATAAAATAAATTAATATAAATTATAAAATGAATTAATATAAAAATCATTTAAATTTAGAGCAAAGATCAGGCACAATAATAAGAAAAATAACAAAAAATAAAAAATAATAATTGTTATATTTATATATGTACACTTATCTGGTTATAAATTTTAATTAATAATTATGATTTATATATTTATTTAACTATAGAAGTAATAATTTTACTTCTTTAAATTTATTATAATTTATAATAAATAAATAAATAAATAATTATAATAAATAAAATACATAAATAAATATAATTAATAAATAATTATAATAAATAAATAATACTCTTTTTTTTTTTTTTTTACACAATTGTTAACAATAAAAGATACTAAACAATGACTAAAAAATAAATCTTTTATTTGCATTTTATTACATTTCAGTACAACATGCCCGGAGCACATCTCTATAAACACCTTAACATCAACTTCATCTCCATTTTTTATGTCTTTGGCCTTCGTTATGTTTCTCCCCGCAGTGTGATCGCCTGCTGCTCTTAAACACTAATTAGTGCTGTGTGTCGCGACGAACCGACATCATTATGAATAAATTAAAGATTTATAAGTGCATCAGTTTTCATCCACATTATTACTCACACTGAGAAGTCACGGATTTGACATTTAAAAATTTCTCTTTACCAATTATTTAATATCCTTCCTTAATTAGTGTTAAATAATAAATAACTATTTTGTTGGCAAAATCTCAGCAAAATTAAATATTGTGTTATTTCATGCATTGTGTCAAAAATTTTTTTTTTTTTTTTTAAATATATTTTTGTACCATTGATAATTATTTGATGAAAGATTTACCCATAAACACACAACGTGTTAATTATTTGTTTGCACAAGAGAGAAA
This sequence comes from Pangasius mekongensis, assembly GCA_033441845.1. Lineage (NCBI taxonomy): Eukaryota > Metazoa > Chordata > Actinopteri > Siluriformes > Pangasiidae > Pangasius > Pangasius mekongensis. The sequence continues at coordinate 622,820 of JAKKZJ010000016.1, forward strand.
TTATTTTTCTAATCCGTATAAACTTAATAAACACTACAGCACCTGTGTGTGTGTGTGTGTGTGTGTGTGTGTGTGTGTGTGTGTGTGTGTGTGTGTGTGTGTGTGTGTGTGTGTGTGGTATTAATAATTCTTGAAAACATGCAGCACTTCATTCGCTAACTCCTTTAACATTTCCATAACATTGCTGTCGAAAACACAGTTTCAGTCAATAAAATACCGAGCGGAAAGATGACGTACATTCCGATTAAAATTCCCAAACCGGAGTTAACTCCTGATTTTCGGAGACGCAGCGCGGCGACACGTACGCACGCAGATTGTAACAGTTAATGTACACATGCACATGGAAGATAAAATGGTCCAGGTCTGAAGAGGAAGACGGAGGAGTCGTAGGCTGGACCGAGGTTCTGCTTTTCTCTCCGCTATCTCGACGGACTGCTGCTCCCAGAGGACGGACAGCAGAACCGGTGGAGATCGTTATCTTCCCTGGCAGAAAAGCAGAACACATGCAGTACACAGACACACAAAATGGCCGCCGGAAGGAATGTATGCGGTTTCAGAACGGTGGATAAAAATCTCTAGTCTCGTGATGTGATGATTCAGCAGCCAGAGCATGAGGACGAGAGCATGATGTGTGATGAAGCGTGATGAAGCAAACAGGAAGTGTGTACAATGTGATGTTTTTCCCCTGCTGTGTGAACACACTGCGTCTGACGCTCCGCTAGAATTCATGTCCAATTAGCGTTCTCGCTGCTGCTTTATGAAACTCGATGTTAGGACGCAGAATGTTCCTGATAACAAGTCGTGGGCAAATATGATGCTACCACCCCCATGCTTCACAACAGAGATGGTGTTATTGGGGTTTCTTTGGGTTTCTCTCGAATGTAGCACTTTGTTCCAAGGATAAAAAATTAAAATTTGGTTTCATCAGACCACAGAACACTTTTGTGGGATTTCACTCTTTCATCAAGTCCAGCTTTGTGAACAACGTCTCCAAACCTGAGCTGTGGATCTCTCCAGCTGCATCAGGAGTTACTCTTGACCTCTTGGTAGTTTCTCAGACTAATCCCCTCTTTACTTACTCACTGATGTTTAGTGAACAGTCTTTTCTAGTCACACTTGGGATATTTTTTTACTTTTTTACTTTAATTTTTGACTTCCAAAGCCTGATACTTTTAAGGAACTTTAAACCCGGATATTGTTTTGATCGCTCCTTGGTGTCCTTCATGATGCTGTTTGTTTTGGTAGTTTCTCTTAAAAAAAAAAACAAAAACAAACAAACAAAAAAAAAATCTCTGGGTTCTTCAGGAACAGGTTTATTTATATCGAGACTTTTTACATGTGATGCTTTAATTATCTACATATTCGACTCCTTTCAACTGATCCTGAGACTTTAAATTACAACTAATTTACATGTTCATAGTGATTGGTGGTTAAGGGGGGGGGGGGGGGGGGTGAATATTTATGCAACCGCAACTTTTTATTTGTAAATAATTTTCTAAACTATATTGATTTTTTTCTCCTCACGTCAGTACTTTTATAGATTCATGACATATAATCAAATTTAACTCCATTTCAGTTCCAGATTGTAACACGACACAAAGAGGAAAAATTCAAAGGGGGGTGAATACTTATGCACGGCACTGTATGAGTTACTGATTTTCCAGTTTTTTCCCTACGGAAAGACAGTAATGAAAGAAGGAACTGTATAATTACTCAGCACTTTGCCTCAAGCGGAAATGAAAGTGTTATAACGAGGTTTAATTGAATTCGTTATGTTTACAATTTTACAAAAATATATTTAATGAAAATGGGAAAAGCAGCGTCGCATTTCAGCCTGTTCTTGTTTAGACAGGAAATAAACATGCATCTTAACAGAAAACGAGTCAGCAAATGTAGCTATGAGCCATGAGAGGTGGCATTTTATATGGTAATTTAAAAAAAATAATAATTTTAGGTACAAACAAACAAACAAAACAAAACTGGAGTAAAACATCAACTAGCACGATTTATCTTGTCCCAGAAACCGGAAATGCTAACATGGCTAATAATGAAGGCATGCCAGTTAGTACGCGATCATGCTAACTAGTCAAGGTTAGCATGCAATCGTTTTTACTAAATGTTTAGCCACGTTAGCATTTGTACGAGATGTTTTTTTGGCTGATTTATGCGATGCGAGGTTGCGATTTAGCGATGAATCTACTCAGGCTAAGTGTTAGGACTAGCGTGACGCTTACCTGCACTCTTTGAGAGGCGCAGGCACGGCTAGCTGCTTATTGTACAACGGAGCCGGACAGCAATACTGGTGCAAAGTATCTACAGACCTACGACACAAGGAGAAACATACAGTCAGAAAGTCAGCGAGAACGTCCGCGTTATTTTACCTACACGGGGAAAACATACGGAGAGTTATGCAGGCTAGCATCAAATTAGCTACGTCTGGAGAGGAGGGGACTGAAGAGCGAATGGTGAAATGTGTATAAACAATAAAAATCAATTCACTCTGGGTCACACTGAAAAAAAAGAACTAACTAAATATCAAATCATGCTAAAAAAAAAATTATTATTATTATTACAGCGATTACATTATGGTGCAACTTTGCAAAACGTCATTTCTCCTTGAGGTCATAGGTCTTTGCAACAACTCTATCTCACACACACACACACACACACACACACACACACACACACACACACACACACACACACACACACGGGCCCTGGATAGGTGACAAAGTGTGTACTACTGAAGCCACAACTCCAGCTGAGCGTAAGTAAGTGCCCCCCTCATAGCCTTGCATTAAATTTGGATGATTTTAAATCTCATTTTCCTCAAGATACGTTACACAACCTGAGGTATTTTTAGGTTTCTGCACTAAACAGTGCGAGCAGCACTAGCGAGTGACATGACTTTTGCTTGTGGATGTCGCTTGTTCCGCATTTTATTTTAAAGTGATAATCAGTTACGTGCTCGGCTTCATGCTAGCATCATTCACGGATTAGATTAGCAAAGCGCGCTAACTGTGCTAGCTACATACACTCACTAGAGGCACCGACGATCTCTGCTACGTCCTTCCAAGCTTTATTTTTCTTCCTAACGTCTATGTACACGTTTAATAATAACAACGAGAGCTCGTAGGTGACAGGAGAAGATGAAACCACGCTTATAAGTTATACTTCCTTTTTTTTTCTTTTTTTTTTGCATCAAACAGTAAACAGGAACTAACTACAGGGAGGACATAAAGTTGTGAACAGGGAACTGAAGAAACGTCGACTGTAGGACCGAGGAATCGTTCAGCTGATCGTTTGGATTCGTTGCTTTACAACGTCATAACTAATTTGCATAAAAGTGAGAAAATCTCACTTTAAATGTTGTTTGTTCCTGAATCGTGTCTCGTGTTGCATACGTACGCTGAAAATCTTTTCAGTCCCTTTGTGTGTGGAAGCAGGATTAGTGTCAAGTAAATATTTCACGTTCTGTGCCTCTGTATTTAAAACAAACAAAAAAAAAAACATTTAAAGTCCATTACTGACACACAGGTAACCGATGGCAGCTGATAAATATTTAAAAACAGCAACAACTTTGCAGCAAAACAGCAAGTTAGAGTCCGAAGCAACACCTTGTACATTTACAGAGACGTCCATCATGGCGGACTGTTAAGCTCTTTTTAACCACAGTCTTTCGTCTACACGCAAAAACAAATCTTTTAAACATTTCTGGCAGTCGTCTCGTCTAGAGCCAACGTCAGTGACTAATCTTCAAAGCATGCAATAAAGCACTGATATTTACACTTAAGTTGTGTGAACTGCAGCAATTTAGTGTCTTTAGTGTAAATTCACACATGCGTCCTTTTCTCGTATATGCAAAACAAACAAACACACAACACACTGTCCAAATAGGGTTACAGTGACGGTTTTTAAACAGTTTCTGATGATTACACTCTCTAAAGGTGTAGGGACAAGTTCCCAGCTTCAATTAAATAGCAAAAATAATAATAAATAACAGAAAAAAATGCCATAACGTATCTGAACTGTTTTTGTCCACGCATAATTCAGTCTAATCTAAACTCGAACTAACTAAAGTTACGTAGCCAAAATTGTGTAGCTAACTTCGCTAACTAGACAATACACACAGAAGCTAACCTTTAAACTATGAACATGTTTTAAATACAGGGGTTTGTTGTTATTGTTGCAGGAACATTTATCAGACCCTCAGTTTCTATAGCAAAAGCACCAAATGTAAAGATAAGCTCCAACATGGCGGCTTCACAGAGCTCCATCAGCAACGCCGAACACTCCGTCCTGGACGTTTAACATCCAAATGAAACACTTTTAACACATTAAAATTCCTGAATGATTCCTGCCCAAAGCCAGCGCAGGACAAGTTATTATTCTTAGCATGTACAGACAACGCCAACGTGCGCTACAGACTTCAAACCACTCGAAAATCCTCGTGGCGGTGTTCTGCGCTCTGCAGGACGCTGCGTGCTGAAGCAGACGAGGCCTTTAGCCCTGAAGCCGGCGCTTACAGTCACCTTCAGACGGCCATGTGATGAGATTCCAGCCCGAGGCATTCGAGCCTCTGTTAAACACTCACACGTCTGTTTTTAGACACAAAGCCGTTCAGCAGAAAACAGATGGCTGGGTTTTTTCATGTGTTATGCAACGGGAGGTGCAAAGACGGAAAATAAACGTATTAATAGAAAGAGAAGCGAGGAAGCGGGTTTTAAGACAATTCTCTTTATATTACACGTCTGGAATAAAGAGAGAAGCTTGGGATGGACTGTTAAAAGACTTTAAACAAGTGGTGACGACTCAGAGGTTAAAAGCAGAGAGAAAAAAGGCAAATGGAGATGCAAGTTCCAAGCTGTGAAAGAGAATTTCACGCCTGCCATCTCTCGTTCTTTCTCCATCAGCTCAAAGTGATGAAAAACACATCATGACCTTCAGCTCCGCGAGCACTCCATCCTCCGTTCACTTCTCTCTCTCTAAAGCAGCACTCTTACTCTCCTCCGTCCTTTTAAACACGACTTCACACCTATTAGTCTGTTTACTGACTCTGAATCAGAGTTCAAATGATTCTCTTGCTTCATTTGATTCATTTCCTTTAATTGGTTTAGTTTGGTTTCACACTGCACATAAACCAGTTAAACGATGTCTGAGGAACATGTAGCGATGAAAACGTCTTTGTGAAACTCCTTCATTCACGAGACAGGAAAACGATGTAAACGAATCTTTACCAGGTGTGTGTAGAAATCATAAACATGTCACCCAGGCATGGAGAACACTTTTTTAAAAATCCACATCCAGCATAAATTTTTTTTCCCTTTTGTTTGTTTCTTCAGTCTGAATCTCCAGAACACATGGCATTTCTACAGCGCTACAGCTCTGTGCTTTGGCTCAGTTTAACAAAACAAAATAACAACGTCGCAAGTGAACACACACGATGTACAGTGCTGCTCCTGACCTGAAGTGATTCCACACTTACCTCCGTCCATACGCGAGGCTCCTCAGGGGTCGGTTTTAGGTCCCATACCTTTTTAACATTTTAAATGTTACGCATTTAATAAGAGCATACCTTCATCCTTATTTGTGTTTCTAAGGATAAAGATATCTTGACCGTACATGAAACAGTAAGCTGCACCTCCGGACGCGTTTATTTGCTTCTGTACCGGGATCGTTTCTTGTTATAAGCGGTATAAGCGCTCGCTTGGTGCCCTGGAGGGGGCCTCGTGATTTTTTATTTTAAAAAAAAAAAACAGATATGTAAAAAAGCAAAATTTACAAGCATTTGGAGAAAAGGATTCTGTGTCAGGCAGTCGCAAGGCGCCCCCTTGTGGTGCGAAAACAATACAAAATAATAGAAATGTGTATAACTAAGATCACTAAGAAGCGGCGTTCATATCAACCTGCGGCGGAAAAACAGTCTGAAATGAACAATTAATTAATCGTGACTTGTCCGTGTTCCCGTTTCTGCTTGTTGATGTAAAAATAGCGATAACTAGCTAGCTAGTGTCTAGAGTAAGAAGTGTTAGGCTAATGCATGTTAAGTTGCAAGCTCGTTACTACTAGCTATGACTGCAGCATCCTGCTGATCATCGCTCAGGACATTGAAATGTCACCTACAGCAGCTCAGATGAACACAACCAGTGAAGAAGTCCAGACTTTTCCTAGCGTAATGATCTACTGATCGTTTCTCAGGTGCTTTAAGGAAAAATCAGGCCGTGGTCAGCGTTAGAACCAACCGAAAGTGACGCAGGGACACTTTATTGTTTATTAAATTGTTTTTTCCTCATCTAAGATAATAACGCATTCATTCTGTCGGGATGTAAACGAATACGAGTGGTGTGGGTGAGGATGAGAAAGTTGTAGCTCAGGGTTCTGATATGTTCTGAATCGGTCCAAAACATCGCACCATGACGCCTTTTAACAGCCATGAGACGGATTTTACTCGAAACTGATCACCCAGAGATCACAGACAGACACACCAGCAGATCTCAGAGAGGATCGAGTGTATACGTCACAAACAGGCTGGTTTTACACACATCACAATAATAATAATGAAGAAGAGGTACTCGAACAGATCAGAAGTGATATTACTGCTTTACACTTGTGTGATGGTGGGGTGTAAAGATCTCTGGTGAGAAGCAACACACACACACACACACACACACACACACACACACACACACACACACACACACACACACACACACACACACACACACGGACGCTTAGACAATCTCCTCATATTGTAAACAAAAGTAATCAAAACCAGCACTAACGTGATTCAGTCTCTGCTAAAGCGGGACGATCCGATTCCAACATCAATATCACGATAAAATACCTGACGATACTCTTTCCTCAAACATTAACGATATCATCGCTACTTCTCTAACGTTCAGCCAAATCCACGTCCTGACGCAGGGCCACTCTGTGGACTGTGGTTATTATTTACAAACCATTTTTTATCGTACACTACAAACACAATCACGTGAGCTCTAAAAGTGTTTGGATTTTTGTCATTTTCTTTCTTTTTTTTTTTTTTTTCAATTTGAGACATTTTTATTTTTTCTGAATGAAACTTTGCTTTAAAAAAAATAATCTGTGAGAACAGTAAATGAGCACGTGTGCAGTTGTACTTCATGTTAAAAATATTTTTTATACTCCATCAATTTTACATAAATTATACTTTTTTCTTTGAATAATATTTTCTTGGTCATTTCTGCGAGTCGTTTCTCAAGGTTCAGATTTAGGACATTTTTATATCGCGCTTCTTTCATCTCCATGTTATTCATGAATTTCTGTTTATTTCTTTTTCCCACAGAAACCAACACTTTACCCCAAACACCCCCCAACACTTTGCCCCAAACCCCCCCCCCAACACTTTACCCAACACACCCCCCCCAACACTTTACCCCAAACCCCCCCCCCAACACTTTACCCAACACACCCCCCCCCAACACTGCAGTACAAACTCAAAGACAGTAAATACAAAATATTAAACAATTCTATACCTCAAACATTTCAGCTTAACTGTGAAATATTATTTACCTCACACACACACACACACACACACACACACACACACACACACACACACACACACAGCTCACATGACAACCTCCCTGTGGAATATTCTTGTTTACACACACGTGACTGAACTCACACACTCACACACACAAAGCCCAACAATGAGCATCTGCATGAAAGATGTGACTCAGCAGGTCAAGCTCACACACACACACACACACACACACACACACACACACACACACACACACACACACACACACACACACACACACACCTTTTATCCCAACAAGGTCATCAGAAACGAGTACTCACATTTTGGAGAGTCGGTATGCCATGACGGGTCGGGATGGAGGTCAGCTACTCTCACCGTGTGTGTGTGTGTGTGTGTGTGTGTGTGTGTGTGTGTAGTGTGTGTGTGGGCTGGAGTGATGGAGCAGGGACGGGACAGCAGGAGGATGGAGTGTGGAGCTGCGGTCTGTTGTTTCATTCAGACTCATCAGCAGCTGTGATGCAACGCTCGCATCACACATCCACACCGGAGCGTACCAACTCTGATGTGTGCGGGGGGTAGAGGGGGAGGGGGTACAGGCCAGAGAGAAAGAGTGCCTGTTTTTCATTTCAGCATTTTATTATAAAACACTCATTTCAGCCTTAATTGTTTTTTTTTTAAATTCTCTTTAATGCATTTTATTAAATGTTTATTTCCTAATTAATTTTCTAATCAACAAAAAAATGAAATACAATTTTTAAAAAAATATATAAATTTAAATAAAACACAAATACAATTAAATTTCTGTATTTTTTTGTTCTTTAGTTAAAAAGTTCAGAAAAATTACACTTGATTTTTTAATAGATTCTGTTAGGAATTATATAAAGCGAGAGATTTCTGTTATTAACATTTTCAAATAAATTTTTTATTATTCATTTACGCTCCTGTAGTGAAAACCTTTTCTTTCATTTTATTTATTTTTTAATTAAGAAATGTTTCATTTTCAGATGCACTGCACTGTTACGGAGCATTTCATTATATTTTGAAAATAATAATAATAATAATAATAATAATTTTATTATTGACAGTTTAAATTTCTTTTTTAAGAAAATAAATGAATTAAA